>JAFMOD010000353.1:857155-1119642 GCA_019802435.1 Corydoras maculifer
ATATATATATATATATATATATATATATATATATATATATATATATATATATATATATAATTTATTTAATTTAATATATATATATATATATATAATTTCATTCATACCCATCTGTACTATACATAGTGTAAATGTTCATAATAATCATTATAACCAACTATTTCCACGATACACTTACCCATCCATCCATTATTTTCCACCTTATCCCAGGGTTGCGGTAGGGGTTACCCATGCCCATCCAGGGGAGAGCGTTTCGGGCGCTGGGCAGACACACCCAGGACAGGGTGCCAATCTATCGCTGGGCACATACTCACTCACACAGATACACTCTATATGGGGCAATTTGGAGAATTTACCTTGATCCATGTTTTTGGACTGTGGGAGGAAACCAGAGAACCCGGAGGAAACCCACATGGACACAGGGAGAACATGGAAACTCCACCCAGATTGGGATTTGAACCGGGAATCCCTAGTGCTGAGAGGCGAACGTGCTAACCACTAAGCCACCCTTTATGTATTATATGTAAATAATCTCTATCTTGCAGTTCTGTTTAGATGTTTTTCTGCATTTCGTTGGCTCTATACTTGTTTATTCTGCTCAATGACAATAAAGTTGAATCTAATCTAATTTAGTTGCTGGAATTATTAGTTATACCTGATTGTTACACTTATAAACAGTGACCTTACATTTTTTTCTGTTTAATATTTTAAAAGGTTTTAGAAGTTGTGCTTGTGTTTTTGAAGTTAGGGATTTTTATATACAATAAAACCAGGAAACATCAACCATTTTCTTTCTAATCAAATCCTGTTCCGTGTAACCACCCCCCTTTGAAGAGACAAGGAAAACAAACATTGCGTCTACATTCCTGCCCACAGTTTTATTTTTTTAGTAGTTAGTAACACATACTTTAGTGCTTTTGTTTGGTATTTAAGCTATTCCTTACTGTCTGTCTATGGATAATTACACTAACTATTCCACCTGCTTGTCCCTTTTCTGTCCTCCCTGCCTTGACATAAAGAAAGAATAAGAAAAATTCCATGTTCAAACAAGTGTCCTAAGTTGCAAAATAATAAGTGCAATCAAAAAGAAGAGTGCTGTGTACTGAATGCATCTGTGACAGTTTTTTTTATTGTCATGGTTGTTATTTGTTCTGAGCAATATTTTACTGCCTTCTAAAAGAACATTTCTGATAAACTATGAACTGCATTCCTGCCCACAGCTTTACTCCTATTACTTGATGCACCTGTTCTTTTGAATTAGTATTACACTGACTAAATGAACAAAATCAAATTAGAACAATACTCTGACATGTATTTTATGTTTAGGACATGTTAGGTTTTAAAATAGTTTAACATCAATGAATTTTGTAACAAGTGTTAGTTTACTGCTGGTCATGTGGTCATGAGTGCCAAACTGTTCAAGTAACCATCCTGTATGATCCTGTATGGAAGGTGTTTATAACAATAAACATCAATCGTAAATACTTGAATAGGACAGTAAAGCTTGGTTTTGTTCTGCAGTTCAGCTTTCAACTAAGCTATACCACAGACTGATCATGTGATCAGTACAGTAACCCTTACCAGAGAGACACTTTAAAATATGAAGTAAGAATTTAGTTTCTGGAACAATAAAAAAACTGATCATTAAGAAGAAATTTCCTACTTAACATGTTTTATCACTCTTCATATCAAAGCTTGCAATTACTGCATTGCTACTTGCATTAACCTCAGTAAGCATCACGCTTGCAAGCATATTAACTATCTCATATGTTGCATTTTAAGGAATGTGTCAAGGAATATCTCCAAATTCGAGAAAAACAGTTGATGTATCGTCAAGAGGTTGATTCCAGGGTTGCAAGGAGAGATAGTTCATTTACAGCCAAGCACCGTACCATATCACCTATACTTCTACCGTAATAGTGTTTTTGGTTGGTCTAATAGTGTCTGGTTGGTTCTAATAGAACAGCGATCATGTCACCACTTGATTCTTTCTGTTTTCTTTCTGCCCACATAAAGCCCACTTACACTGGCTCTGACTGGACACATGTTTCTGAAAGGTATTATCACTGGCTAAAGCTGCTTTTCAGCTTGTAAAAAAGCATAGGCTGTAAAGTCAAACAATTTGGCTCTGATTTGGGAAAGCTTTTGAAAAAATAAATAAATAAACCTTTGTAATTGTAAAAACTGGTGTCTGACATGATGTGGAAAAACAAACTTTTAAAACTTCAGAAATGTATGATATATTAAAAAGGCCAAATGGTTTTGGTATTTATTTATAATTATATAATTAAAACAGTGTATTGGATCCGGGGCGGTGGTTAGCACGTTCGCCTCTCAGTGTCACGGTTTGTTTTGGTCACGTGGTGTGGGTTGGGTTATGTGTTCACGCCCCTGTAATCACGAGCACCTGGGTCTCATCACGGTCATTTATTTAAACCCTGCACGCCCCGTCTCTCACCGCCAGTTTGTCTTGTGCCATGCCTGTGCTAAGCCCTGACACCACTAGCTCTCCTTTCTGCCTTGCATTCCTCGCCTTGGTTCCTCGCACCTTGTCTTTGTCTCTCTGTTTGTTTGTGTGTGCAGTTCATCATCCTGCCGCCTTCACTCCGTCAAGTCCCCTTCACGCAGTCCTCTGGATTTGGAACACTACCCGCCCTGACGTCATCATCCACCGCCTCGTGTATTCCTACGGCCAGTGTCTGTGTTTCCCCGTGCTGTGTTTTCCTGTTGTGGACAATAAACCCTGGTTCTGTTCTACCTCCGTTTCCAGTTTGCGTCAATCCGAGTAGCGAATCCACCTCGCCCGGTCATTGACCGTAACACTCAGCACTAGGGATTCCCGGTTCGAATCCCCATCTGGGTGGAGTTTCCATGTTCTCCCCGTGTCTGCGTGGGTTTTCCTCCGGGTTCTCCGGTTTCCTCCCACAGTCCAAAAACATGGATCAAGTCAATTGAGTTCTCCAAATTGCCCCATATAGAGCATGTTTGTGTGAGTGAGTGTGTGCCCAGTGATGGATTGGCGCCCTGTCCTGGGTCTGTCTATCTAAGATGTTCTCCCCTGGATGGGCATGGGGAACCCCACCGCGACCCTAATAGAGGATAAAGTGGGAGACAATGAATGAATGAATGTATTGGATCCCCTTTGAGTCTCAGTGTATTTGAAGTATATAGTGTGAATTTGCTATATATTTTGTTTTTTGGATACCATGGCATTTTCTTTGTGCCACTTATGACAGAAAAAAAGCACTTAAATATACACCCATACAAACATATCTCGATTTATTTAATTTTTTTTCCAACAAAGTTTTAAAGCATAATTATGGAATTGAGTTTGTTTTCATACAGAAAACATCAAATTAAGCTTTGCCAGACCCTTTTACCTTTTTAATATTCGTCTCTGTAGAATAAGAACTATCCTCTTAGCTGGCTACAGGAACACAATCGATTAACACAATTGCATAAAGCCCTGTTTGACTCCCTGCAGACTGAGATCCGCCATTTTGACCTTTGGTGCCTCCGTGCTCTGATATATACACTACTCAGCTTCATTGAAAACAATGCTAGCCAACCTGCACATAAAATAGTGTACAGATTGGGTATGATATCAGTAAAGCAATTAAATTAAGGTAAAATTTACCTAATTCCATTAAATAAAACAAAGGTTACATTATACAATAAACTAACATGGTGAAAATGTAATTTCGTTATTAGTAATCTAAATACCTTACCTATCATTGGTTAAAAATAAATTCCCTGTAGGTCTGTGATGACAAAAATATTAAATAAAAAGGCAGATTGCAGAAATGGTGTGAACAAATGTCATTATTAGTGAAATGTGTGTTTGGGAGGCATGGTGGCTTAGTGGTTATCATGTTCGCCTCTCAGCACTGGGGATCCAGGTTTGAATCCCATTCTAGGTGGTGCAGCAAGAGACAAAATAGTCTTCAACACACTATAAACATAAAAGTACAGCATCCTTTTTGCATAGCTCCATCCTTTTTGGAGTACATAAAAATATTTATTTATATATAAAATATTTATTTATATGTTTCAGTACTGGGGTCATTTTACATAGTGTGTCATTTTACATAGTGTGTGTAGTCAACTTCATTTGTCAGGCCTTCTCAAGTTTTCGTTTGCACTCAGAACCACCTTTTGTGATAACTAGTCTATTTCTATTTTTCTACATTTATTGTTTTCACTTTATATTAATATTTAATTTTTTGCATTTGTAATGTCGACTTAATTTTTTATGAAGTATTTCTTATTTACCAATGGTACTTAGATACCACTGTTCATTTTTTTATAAACTGATCATGAGATAAATGATTTGCGGTTCTAGTACAGTGAGTAGTTAAACAAACAAAGCAGTGTAACCAAAGTCAGTTTTATGATAATGCAAACAGCCTTTGTTAATCTAGAGTTCCTTGTCATGAACCGGATGTTAATGTTTAAATGCAAGGACCATTACAATCTGTAACATACTATTTTTTCTGTCCTGCTGGTCGTGGTTAGCATGTTCGCCTCTCAGAATGAATAATGAATAATGAATTAATTAATTAATTAAAAGATAATTGTTAATCTACTGGTATTTACAAATAAATATGTCTGATATTAAGTTATATATTTTTTTCATTACTATGCATAAGTATAATCAATAAGCATTTAAAATACAAATTAAATGTAAATTTAACAAAATTTGTTAGACAAATACTTTCAGATCTTACAAATCTTACAAAAATTGTTAGACAAATACTTTCAGATCTTACTTACAAATCTTTTAGTTACAAAAATCTATAGATATATTATTAAAGCACTAAGACTTAAGGATAGTAGTATTATGCTTCTACATTAGTTTTCAAAATAGTTTTCCATACAATCAATTTGCATATACAGTAAATAATTGACATAAAAATGGTCTTTGTGTTCCACTGGGTAGGGATAAAGTGAGAAGGGGGCTGCTATCAGTGTGTAAATTACATTATATGAATGTTGCCTTAGGTGGTTTCTCCTCCAGATTTAGTTAAGAGGAATCACAAAAATGGAAACGACATCTGCAAGATGATTGTGACTTAACTACCATGTTAAGGTTGACAGGCTTATCTTAGGTGCTATGTTTATACACTTCTGCAAAAAATACAATGACATGTGGGCATGACTATCTTGTGACTTTTTGGACATTCCAATCCCAGATGTGACATGCTGGATATGGTAGCACTGGTGAAAAGGTGTTAATGGGTGAAACTGCACACTCCAGTCTTAACTCTTGCCTAGTGCTAACAGTTTAACATTTTTAATAGTGTTAAATTTTTAACTCGTAAAACACTGGATACAAAAAATAAATAAGTAATAAATAAATATTTTGTACTTGTACTCCTAAAAAAAGACTGAATTAATTAAATTTAGTGATTTTTTGTTTTTAATAAAAATATGCCTGAATAAGAATTCAGCTTACCTTAGCCATAAAGAAGAGAAGTCCCTACAATGTGAGTATGTAAACAGGTTTTGACTGTGATGAATTTGACCACACAAGATATGCCTTAAGTGTACTTCTTCTGTTAAGTGTAAAATAATCCACAGAGGTATTTGCTGGATTGAAACGAACAAGAAAAATAAATCAATTAAAGGAATGAAAAAGAAGTAAATGCTGAAATATTTTCTATAGAAAGTGGTAATTGGTGTGGAGGAGTTTTATTGGACAGAGTTCCCACAATAGCTTTAGTCATTTACTCACTGATGAAAATTCCAGCCACCTATTAAGTTACAGCTTTGTCTGAGAAAATAAGACATTCTTAACAGTTCCTGTATACTTGTGTGGATAAAAATTAACAAAGCAAACTTTGCAACAAAGAGAGATCAATGTCAGGCCACCTCCAGCATCTCTTACAATAGGTGTGTGCATATCCTGTCTTGTGGAATATTTAATATGTTTTTTCGTCTAACAGACAGGGTTTACTATGTGCACATATAGCAAAACATGTTTTAAAATTTGCTTTAGCATTTCATTACAAAGAAGTTACAGTATCTGATTAACATGATATTAAACATAGGATTTTGTTTCAATTCAGTACAGTGAATATAAGGTAAAATTACAAAAGATAAAATTTCACTGTGACTGTTGATTTTAAGGGGCGGCACGGTGGCTTAGTGGTTAGCACGTTCGCCTCTCAGCGCTAGGGATTCCCGGTTCGAATCCCCATCTGGGTGGAGTTTCCATGTTCTCCCCGTGTCTGCGTGAGTTTCCTCCGGGTTCTCCGGTTTCCTCCCACAGTTCAAAATCATGGATCAAGTCAATTGAATTCCCAAAATTGCCCCATATAGAGTGTGTTTGTGTGAGTGAGTGTGTGCCTAGCAATGGATTGGCGCCCTGTCCTGGGTCTGTCTGCCCAGCGCCTGAAATGTTCTCCCCTGGATGGGCATCGGGAACCCCCCCGCGACCCTAATAGAGGATAAAGCGGGAGATAATGAATGAATTTTTCTCGCTAATAAGATCTAGTATTTATGTATTATATAAAACAGCCTTCCTGTTGTGGCTTTGTGTTCTTTTGGTTGCATTAATATTTGTCTTTTTGCAATCACATGGTATACTTTGAACTTGTGGCAATAGTTAAAAAAAGCCCTTTTTTATATGTTTGTTCAACTATGTGCTCAAAGTGAGCTCAACAAGAGACTTTGATAGGGAGGCAGTCCATAGAGGCCTAGCTGCAGGAAAGCGAGTTTATAAAACCTTTAGTGGGACATATTATATTATTAGAAATGTTGAGACATAAATATATATTTAAGGTTTAAAATATAACTATGTCTTAAAATGTATTGAAGGATAGCTCTACACATCTATTCTATTTGGCAATGTAGTTAAATTTATTAGATCATGACCGATGAGTAGATTTTATCTGAATATCTTTCTAGAAGACAAGCTAAATCTGGGTCGTACCTGGATATATGACTATGATTCAAAAACAGAAACCAAATCTTCTGATTATGCTCTTGGTACGCATGTCTTTCAAGATGAAACCATTTGTAGAAT
This sequence comes from Corydoras maculifer, assembly GCA_019802435.1. NCBI lineage: Eukaryota > Metazoa > Chordata > Actinopteri > Siluriformes > Callichthyidae > Corydoras > Corydoras maculifer. The sequence continues at coordinate 864,183 of JAFMOD010000353.1, forward strand.
AAGTCAGAGGTAAGTGATGTTGTACATCCCTCACACTGTATTCCCTGTTCCCATAAAGGGGCTGTTCCTCAGTACCAGAATCGATTTAAAAGGTGTTTTTTTGTTTTTGGCTTAATAAACCCAATAAACAAACCTTTCAGACCTAAACTCATATCAGAATAACACTGTCATAATAACATCCTATACTTTTATATTTCTTTTGTTCCACATGTTAAGAAAAAAAAAATACATGAATAAGCACTGACTTCTTGGGATTCTCTCACATAGACAGCTGTCCAAACTCAAACACATACAGTTTGAACCACAAACAGAGGTCACAGTGTGTTTAGATATGGTACTACTCCTAAGTGACTGCTGTGGACTTAAATAGATGTTTAGGAAATGTGACTGTCACATTTCATTACAGAAAATACAATACACCATTACACATACATTCAGAATGTTATTCTGAGACATTTCAGTAAACTGCATGGAATAAACATATTACTTAAAAAAAGAAAAAAAATAGATATAGTTATCTCCATTATTTTATTTTAGAATCATTCCAGGTGGCCTTTATGTATGTTGTTGATTTATTTAGTTGTTATTCAGCCCAAAATTCAGCATATGTACAGAGGACAGTGCAAGTGCTGGTTTGATGGAGCTATATTGATTTACAGATGCTACTCTATACTATATTATAATCTCTAAATAATAATTGTTAAATACAGAAAATGAATTTAAAAAACTATTTTTACCAGATAAATATATGATAAGTTATAGTATATTAATGGGTAAAAACCATAGGTCATAAGTTAGTAAATGCAAAGATACTAACAACTAAGACACAAAAATTTTCACCATTATTAGAAAAATAATTCTGCATTTTTGTTATTTGCCCTTGGTTAAAGATTTTTGTATTAGTGTCTAGCTCTGTTAGTGTAATTGCCTGTCACATGCCTTCCTCTTGTATTCAACTTGCCTTTGTTGGTGTTATTTCAAGAGATCGTCAGTTCATATATGACATTCTTACTGTAATAAATCAGGCATTTAACTACATAATGACTGTATGTAAAAGCAATTAACGTTACAAATTATTATGTTTTGACTAGAGGATGATTCACAGCAGGGACATGAGTTTGGTGCTGGTTATATAGTGTATTGATACGATTAGATATGACACAAGAGAACTGCATTAGTTTTTAAACACTGTTCACTCACTGTGCACTCTATTAGACACCTTAACATTTTTGCTGGCATCTTGTAAACGTAAAGACAGGAAAAGTAAATCATCAGTGCTCACAGGACTCTGTATTCAGAGGAACAGATGGACAACAAAGTGAACCTATATGAATATTGGTACTGAGCAAATCAACAATGGGGGAAAAAAACAAGTGAGAGTAACTAATGCAGTGGCTGGAAAATGTATGAATAACATGAACAAAGGAACGCAAAGAACCTTTGACAGACACATCACTATATTGTTAAAGGTGAAAAATAATAAACAAGAAGACAAGATAAGAGTAGGAACATGCACAAATTTAAACCTACTGCCTGGGGCACAGAGAAAGTCCCACTGGCTAAACAAAAGTCCATACAGCAGCAAACACTGGACAACATTCAACATTAATCCGGTGGGAGGAGTAACTTTGCTGGATGAAAGTACTTATGCTTACTCTGTAAAATCCACTTATTAATGGTCAAGACATCAGAGGAACTAGCAGACCAGGAAATACAATATATTTTTTCATGGCTGAGTGTTCAGGATTAGAGTGAAAAACATGGGATGCATAGTGCATGACATGAGGTTGGTTGCACAATTATACAGATTGTGCTGGAGCAAGACTAGAGCGCTTTGCTTACTAAAAGCCTTCGGTCTGGAGTGAGTTCAGCGGGAGTTATTATAGTGAGACACCAAGCTGCAATGTTCACATCCAGTCAAAGTGGGAGAAATGAAGCAATGAATTATGTTGTCATTTTTGGCAGAGACCAGAAAAAATGATGGTGTGTGGGGGTCACCATCTGATGGGTTATGGCTCTTCCTCCTAATGGACTTTATATAATATACTTCAAAGGTAAATTGGGTCTGGGGGGTAAGAATCTTGAATTTGAGAGATGAGTCAAAATAAAATCACAGCAACCCATGGGTACATGGGTCAGCAACAAGGGCACCGGTCTGTTTGGTACACCTTTTACGTCTAATGTGAATCTGTTTAACCAAAGCTGCTAACAGAAGGTCGCCATGTGGTTTACACCCAAAAGAGCACTCAAAGCGCACTCCTGAGGGCATTACTGTTTCTGCTGACAAGGAAAGACCTGCACTCCCAGTTGGCTAGAGCAAAAGCAATCATGGGGTCCAATGCTGATGTTAGGCAAGAAGGAACCATCAACATTCAAATTCATTTAAATATGTTCAGTGGTTTTGAAATGAGGGCCCTATGGAGTTCTTACCAATCATATTTGCTAAACTATGTATTATGAAGTCCATTTTGTGCACAGAGACAAAAATCATGTTATACAGAATAAACCATTTTTATGAAATGCCCTTATTAACCTCAAATGGAAATTTCACAGAGGGAGAAGTGAATGTTTTATAATAGTATATTTATATATATATATATATATATATATATATATATATATATATATATATATATATATATATATATATTGCATCTCCTGTTGCATCTCTGAAACTCTTTTATTTGTGCACCTGGGAATAATTTTATCTTTTTTGTTACATTTACCAAATTAAACCCACTTCAAAACAATAGATTAATAGAGCTATTCAAAATGTAAAGTTTAACACTTAAACACTTGGGGTTGTAAATTTATTTTATTGCCTTCTGTAAAACCAGCATACTTTGTTGCTGGGAAACAAACCTATTTAGATTTGTGTCCAACTGCCTCAGAATCAATTTGTTCGATGGTGCATACTGAGCTGGGAATCCTAAACATATGATATAGAGACAAGAAACAAAACATCATTTAAGTCGTTACAAATATAAACATTTATAAAAGATCATTTCCTTAAGCTTTCCTTAAGCATCATACTGAGCCCTGAATGTAGACTTACATGCATTATAGACTGGTTCAATTAGAGCTAAACCTGATTCATGTCAACATACACTTTATTTTTTATGTGCTTGAGCTATAGATGTCAGTTTGCATATTAGCATGATAGTGGCAGTATGTGAAAGTTTATTATTTTTAGTGGTTTATCCATCACTGTGCATTATGGAAACACCACAGTAACCAACTATGACATGACATGACTACCCACAACACACCCGTACACATGGATATATCATAAAGAACAAATCACTACATATAAAACTCGAGTGTCTGTCTTGCACAGACTTACAGGTTCCCACTGTGTGATTTGTGATATTTACAGAAGGCAAACCTCCCACCATAGGGCTATTTTCCCTTCTTATCTGCCAGAACGATTCATATTATAAACGCAGGTGTCACACCAAGGCCTGATATTTAAAAAGTGCACCGGATATTGCCGGTTCTGTTTACTGTACATCCCACAGGTTAGTTCAGTCACAATAAATCAGACCAGCAGCATGAGTTAATCACTTTTTTTTTTTCATTTCTGTTTGTGCTGTACATCAGACTTATGGGAAGTTGTTCTTTTTACGTTGACATTACATTGTGTTTGAATTCAAACAAATGAGTGCAAGTACTCAAATTTTTAATGGCAGGGTACACAGTGAAGTTGTATTTGATTTTATAGTCTCTAAGCATTTATGGAATGCAAGCATGTAAATTTACTTGAGTACTGCACTTAAATATAATTTTAAGTTACTTGTACTTTGTTTTTGATATTACTTTATTCACTTACTTCACTTTCAGAATTATATACTGTCTTTTTTTACTTTACAACATTTATTCAGCCACTTTAATTATTTATTTTTATGATGAAGACTTTACAATATGGATAATATATTAATGTAACGGTGTTAATAATTAAACCATTATTTTTCACCATTTTTGGTTTCTAGTGTCCTATAAAATGATATGCGTATTCAGGTTTTTCATTTTATGTGTCAATAAAGTGTCAACAGATTTAGCTTTAAAAAAATTTAGAAAAAGAAAAAGAGATTTAGAAAAAGTTTTTTTCCTTGAACATTAATCACATGGTTGCAATATTCAAAATATTAAAACAATACAATAAAAGAAATATTGCAATATCGCAAAAAAAAAAAAAAAACGCAACAACTGAAACTGATTGTTTATTAGAACTTGTTTCTTCTGTTCTCTCTTTTAATCAGGTATCCTCAAAAGTAGAACTGTGTACAAAATATTTCAACTCCAACTGCTACAGCACTAACATGCTGCTTTATACACTGATAATATACAATTTTAAATATAACCATAACCTACACTTTCAATTCATTACTTTGTGTCTAATGTACCTTAAACTACATTTTTGCTGATATAAATATACTTTAATTTAATAAGATATTTTTTTCATGCAGAACTTTTACATTTAAGTGTTGTCCTGGTTCTTTTAATGCCAAATATGCCTGATCTATTGACAGAAGCATCCTGCCACTTTTCTACCTATTTGAAGACAAGTTATGATCACAAGAAAAACATTTTTTGTAATTGTAGAATCACAAAAGGAACACATTTTCTGGAATTCCCTTTTTAGTACTATGACTGGGGGTTATGATTAATTAGGTGCATTTTGCACTCACAAATCAAATTTTAATATTTTGAAAAGACTTTACATTCACATTGTATTGTAAATGTTTATCATTGCATTGACAATGTGATGGGTTTTATAACATATAGCATAGTCACTCTTTTAGCAACAACTTTCACTTTAAAAACATTGTTGTTATGGAGTTCACTTTGTAAGAGAGGCACATACATAGCGGAACAGTAATAAATCTTCACAAACACTGGCTACAACATTGGAAACGTCAAAAATGACACAAAAATATTCCTAAAAGTACAAAATGTGGCGGACCTGATGCTTAACTATGCTTTTGTTAAAACAATACTATGACGTTTCTGGAATACATCTATTTTAAATACAAATTGGATTTCTACAATTAATTCAGTATGAGATTATTGAGCCATTATTTAAACAGTTTACTTCATCCTTAGTAAAGATTTCAGTAATTTTTTTATTGTTTGCTTTTTCTTCTAGCTACATTTTTATTCAATGATGTCACATATTATTTGATCCATTAGTCAAAGTATCGGAATTAGGGTGGTGCTATTGGCAATCCCTGAGATCTGTTTGACCCATAGGCCAGCCCAAACTTTTCCACAAAGGCCTAATTGCATATTTCTACATGCCCCTGTATGGGAAAAAGAAATGTTTATCGACTTTTGACCCACCAACTTAACAAAAGAAAGCAACTGCACCATTTCTTTTAACTCTCTTACAACATACCAGTGGGTTAAGAGGTTAAGTTTGGGAAGTGATTGTGACCCTTGATCGTGGTTAAAGAGCAATTTAAAACGAAAAAGTCCCTTAAAGAGCTGAATCCCATTCACACGACCCTCCTGCCCTTTTTCTGTGGTGCAGGAGCTTTTTGAAGGCAGTTCAGTAGTCACTGGACGTGGAGTCGAGTGAGTTCTCACAAAACATCTAGTTTGATCAGTACAAGCTGTAATGTGAGCTCTGATAGGAAGTTCCTCATTTAGTTTCAATAATAGAAGCAAAACCATGAAAGATATTTAACCAGCAGTAAGTGAACCACAAACACTGGGACAACAATGAATAATATCACCGTGGATTGTGAAGCTTTTGAAAAGTGGAATGAGAGCAGATTGGGAAGTTTTCCTGGATTAAAATGGGATTTCCTGGGAAGTTTTTCACATTTTCCTGGATTAAAATGTTTCTAAAATAGTTAAGCTGTCCAGTGTCTCATTAGCACAACACTTCCAGAGGTCCTGCTCAAGATTAGAAATATAAATAAAAAAATAATATATTTACAATAAGTTTAAAGAAATGACCCAAACTGAAATTCTGATGCTGAGAAGATTGAGGTCTCTAGAAGTGACTTTTTGCCTTGTTGAAATGTAGCAAGCTCTTGCAGTGAAGCTTTTCCACAGAAAAAGTGCAGACTACAATAATCACTTAGGAACTAAAATCGGTTCTTGGTTAACACAATCCCAGGTAAGGTTGCACTTCCCCATTCATGTCAGCCTGCGTTCTGTTCGGCACAAGATCTTTTTAAAGGCTCTCCTGAAGTCGTTGTTAAATATGGTGTAGATGATTGGGTTAAGAGAGCTGTTGCAGTAGCCAAACCAGAAAAAGAACTTGAAGAGTGTGGTGGGAACACAGCATGAGTCACAAAGTGCTGTCAATGGGTATGTGAAAAAGAATGGAAACCAACAAATCACAAAAACTCCAACCACTACAGCCAGAACAAAGGTAAAGCGTTTCTCCCGATTCTGTCGACCCTTCCAGCGACTCTTGTTGACACTCTTCTGTACATACTGTTTGTTTATGTCGTCTCCTGGTTTAATCTGGCTTAACTTTGTCTTGCCTTTGCCTCGCTTCTTCTTAAAGTAAGGGTTTTCCATCTTGTGCTCAGATGATGATGAGTCTTCCATGTCAATACCATTGATGTCACCCTTATCAGGATCCTCCGGCTTGCCATTAAGTTTTTCGTGACATTGTCTATCTCCATTCTCTTCTCTCTTGGCTTCCTTTTTCCTCCGTTCGTCTTCCTCCTCCTTCCTTCCTCGTCCTCTGGTCCTGCTTTTGGCAATCTGGTAGATGCGAATATACACAAGCACCATGATGACGCAGGGTAGAAAGAAAGAACCAATGCTGGATGAGATTATGTACCACTTGTCCTCATTGATTTTGCATATGGGGTGCCCCTTTTCATGTTTTCCCTCCTTCTCCATAGTAATCAGTGGTGGGAAGGAGATAACTGCAGCAATTACCCATACCACCAGGATTATGCACTTTATGCGACGTGGTGTTCGCTTTAGGTTGTACTCCACTGCTTGGGTGATGGACCAATACCTGTCCAGGCTGATGGCACAAAGATGAGCGATGGAAGCTGTGCAAAACAAAACATCCAATGCCAGATACACCTCACACCATGCCTGCCCAAAGTACCAGTACCCCATAAGCTCATTGGCCAGTGAGAACGGCATTACTAGTGTAGCTACCAAAATGTCAGCCGAGGCAAGAGAGACCAGAAAAAGGTTCTGTGGAGCTTTTAAGGCTCGACTTGTGAACACAGCAATTACAACAAGCACATTGCCGAACACTGTCAAAAGGATAAGCATCACCACCAACACTACCAATGACATCTGCACGGAATATGATAAGTCCCCACTTGTCTCACTTGTCCAGTTACTCACATTGAGGCACCCCAAAGTCCCCATGGTCACTTCTCTGTAAATAGCAAATCAGATGTATGTCTTTAATGATGTGTCAGTTCTTGCTGATCATCTGCTTTCTATTTAAAGGACAGATCCCTGGAAATTTTAATTCAGCTCTGGAATTATATCCTTGACCTAAAACAAATAGAACAAAAAAAAGAATTAGCATCATTTTAAAACCCAAAAAAACCTGAATTTCTACAGCCAATTTATTTACAGCCTTAACAATAGAGGACGTTCTTACTGTATGATTTCTAATATGTCAATATATTATATAATCTTATTATTTTTTTTAAATCTTAAATATCTATAAAGCATTATTATGACAGTTATTATGAACTGCCATTCATTTAACTTCAAGCTAAAACTTATTGTAGACACAAATTTGTCATTTATTTAAATAAGAGGGGAAAAAATTAACAATGATTAATATTTGTTAAAAGTCTAATCATAGAATATTCAAGTATCATCCTATAAAAATGCTTTATGCTTAAATAATATTTTATTTAAACACATTTTTTGGCAGATGTATATTATCCTCTATAAAAACTAATATTGAACAAAGTAAAATATTTAACCAGAAAAAAAGAGAAAAGACTGAAAATACCTTCTCTGCAACGAAATCATGCGAAGCGGAAACTCTGTTGATGATTTAGGTCAGAATCAAGTTATGGATTTAGGAATTGTAAGCAGAACTTGTGTTTTAAAGTCCATTAAGCAGTAGAGCTATTTCAAGTCAACGAAATGGAAAAATTCAGTAAAAAGAAGAATAAAATCAGGTTTGCTGATGGGCTCTTTCAGATCCAGTGTTTCTTCTCTCCTCCCTTCGTCTCTTTCTTTACTGTCTCTCTACAACCTGCTGCCTCACGGACCACAGAACACGTGTGCTCTGTACTTTGCATCCCACCCGTTTTCAGTAAATTCTGTATCGCTGTTGTAATTGGTTTAGGCGTCAGACTTGGAAACACCTCGCCAATCATTACACGAAACAGAAATGAGGCGGGTCTTGTCGCTAGGAAACAAGCACCAGGCCGCCACTGCACGTTTTGAGATGAAATGAATTGGTCCAAAAGAAGTACTAATAAGAAGTACTAAAAAGTTTACCGCGTAAACATGTTTATGTCTTACACATATCGAAAGACACCTGACTTTATTGTTGAACTGACCGATGTTTCTCATTCTCCAACCCACATGGCAGACTTAGACCAGACTGAGAGATTTAGACCACAGTGCGGAATGGATTACCCCAAATTCTCATCAAATTAAGTAATGCCAGATTCATTTGCATCTTCTGTCTGTAAAAACAGAATGAAACCCCGTGTAAACCAGTACAGCTCATTTCAATTTACACATTTCATACATTTTATACATTTCTCCAAATGAATGATAATGAACTTTAAATCACAATTATCAAGCCACACTGAATAAACGCCAAACGCATTAACAATCCTCTAAACATTTACTAAAATGAATTGTGAAAATTGTGTATACGTTTGGGAACAATACAATGATACTGTCAATGTTATAAAACAATTAAATAAACAATTTGTCGATTTATCATATGAATAGGTCAATTATGACAATGCATTTAATACTCTATTGTCTTTTTTCGTTTCCTTTTAGTCGTTTAACGGTATTCGGTAATATTTATTTTTATTAAAATGCTGTTCTGTAACTTTGTGTTGATGACCAGTATACACCTGCGAGGTTAAAAGTGCTTTGAGGACACAGCGACACCTGCTGCTACGTTTCAGTACTGCTATTAAATTTTGACAATTAAAAAAAATGCGATGAATATTAAAAGCAAAAATCTGAATAACTTTTAATATTCCTTTTTTTTAGAATGTGCGCTTTGATGCTGTATTAGAGAGTTTGAATTATGAATTCAAAATAATGATTTATGAACAAAAATGCTATCGTATTGTTAAGTGACAATCCATTTACTAAATAAAAAGTGTGTGTGTGGTGGGGGGGGTCCATACAGAACAATAAATCAGTCCGATTCAACTGTTTATCTAAGGCGCTTCTTTTAGTTGGAGAACAGATGAGACATCAGCTAAGCTTAGTCAATATTCTGAAATAGAGTAATAAAAGCAAATTCATAGCCAAATTTAGTCTTTAATTTTCACACAAACAACTCGAAGACCTGCAAGTTTTTATTACGAAGAATACCACGACGCTAAAGTTGTCTCCTTGTTTCCCAGCATCTTATTCTGCTTTCCCAACGACCATAAATATTGCAGTAGCAACATTGTGCCACTAGATGGAAATATATGAACGGTGATGACATTGAGTTTTCAGTGCCAATTGTGTTTTCGTTTTCCCCAAATGCAGAACCTCAAGTCTAATGTAACACTAGCACGCAGTAAAGAGAGTAATCTCTACGTGGATGCATTTAGATTCAGGGGCTGGCTTTTGGAAACAAACAAGATTTAGCAAAAATCATAGTCAGATGAAACAAAATGTACTCAATGTAGTTTGGCTTAATAGTAATGATGGGAAAAATAATAAGCTGGTAACCAGAATCTAGTGTAGGTAATGTCCATCCATCCATTATCTTCCGCTTTTATCCTCTACTAGGGTCGCGGTGTGGTTCCCATGCCTATCCAGGGGAGAACGTCTCGGGCGCTGGGCAGATACACCCAGGACAGAGTTCCAGTTCCATGGCCATGATCCATGTTTTTGGACTGTGGGAGGAAACCGGAGAACCCGGAGGAAACTCACGAGGACACAGGGAGAACATGGAAACTCCACCCAGATAGGGATTTGAACCGGGAATCACTAGCGCCGAGAGACGAACGTAAAGTAAGGTCATACACTAAAATGCAAACCTTTCCCTTAAAAGCAATTTACACAACTGAATCTTTAAAAAACACACATTTTGTATCTATGCAAAAACCAACCTTTTTGAAAATTACAGATCCATTTTAGTTATTCGAGGGCACTCAAAGAATTAGCAACAGTAACCCATCATGTTTGTTTTTTTTTTGCAACCAATTCTATGCAAGTTTTAATAAAATCACGAATTCTACTATTATGATCGTACAATCATAATTATTTAAATACACGACAGACTATTGAGTTTATTTCTGTCTGTGCAATGCAAAATTAAGATGGTTTCTTGAATATAAGCTGGAGGAAAATAAACATGTACTCCACCATATGATCTATTTTAGCGTTTTGGTTATTTTTGCAATAGCATAGTGATGAGGCTCAGTTCTCACTCACTTCTCCTTTTTTTTTAACATGCGGAACAATAACATACATTTAACATATTGCTTTGTGGATAAAACCTTAAAAGGCACTGACTCGGCTAAAGCTGTTCCTTTTCTTAAGTCAGCTTGCTTGGTGTTTAACCAACCCACTAAATCATCATTTATCTTTCTCCATTGGCGACCAGAAGTTACTCACATTTAGCACAAGGCCCTGACTCAGGCCTACAGGACAATATCTGAATCAGTTCCATCTTATGTATACAGATACAGCTGAACTCATTTATTGCACTCTATTGACGACTGCTGCCTTGTGCTTTAACTCAACGGGTGAGTTACGACAAGTCTTTCACAACTTCAAAATGATGTAATGGCCCCAAGCACTGTCCAAAAAACTAAGTATTTTCAAAAAAAGAAAAAAAAAAACAATATAAAATGCACATTTCTTATGCATGCACTTGCTATTATTCCTTTAAAGAAAAAAAGCATTGATCCAGAAAGGCAAATGATGATTAATAACAATGCAGTATTACTCTGTATTATAAGCAGGTTACTCATTACTTACTGATGTGTTCTTCTCTTATGTCTGCTAAATGACTAAATGTAAAGGCATGTACTCATTTTCCTTTTCTTGCTGCCCCAACAGTTAAAGTATGATGATGTGTTAAAGTTAACCCTCAAAAATAGGCAGAATCATTTAGTTAATTAAAGTGGGGGAAAAGAAAAACATTTTATGAAAACCACACCTTTGGAAATTGTTTAAACAAAGTTTTTTTTTTACCCAACTGCAGGGTTATATGAAAATTTTAACTGCATAAATGGGTCACTAGAACCTTAATGAATTATTTAAATTTTTACAAAGTTGCTTTTGAAAAATAGTTATGCTCACCCAGATGAATTGAGTTCATACCATTCCTACCACTGGTGCCCTAGTGTCTCCCTTGGATCGCTCTTTGAAAAGCTCCATGCTTTCTCAGATACATGCAGAACTGCAGACATATTTAACAAAAAGTGTGCACTACAGGCCCTAGTATCAGGACCTTAACCAGTGTTCATTGTTGCTACTATAACAAGTGAAATTGCAAACAGTCATATGAAAAGCAACTCTTGGGGTGTTTAGGGTGAGTAAGCACATACACATTTTTCAATTCCACAAAGAATGAATCTAACAATCTGTATATAAATTCTAAATTAAAATAAATGTGTGTGCTTCTTCAAATCAGCCATTCTTATTGTTTTAGTAAAATATAAAAAATAAAAAAAAAAATAAAAAAACGGTACGTGAACATGTTCTGCCTCCCCACAGACATTTCGGTACTCATCGAAGGCATTTATTTCCCACATAACAATAATTATAATAATAATAATAATAATAATAATAATAATTCCATCTTGTTAACAGCTAATTGTAATTACACAAAAGAAGAAAATTAAAATGTACAATTTTTGTGTAAGCTTTTGTACAAAACCGGGAATGCGATGCTTGTGGCATTGTTGGCGAGCAGAGAACAGGAAAAAAAGCCCTTTTTACATTTTATGTTGGTCAGTCCATGTTGCATTAACTCGTATTGGGTGGAGGTGGTTATTCTCCGTCCTTAAACAACATGGAGTGTTAGTTTATAAGTCCAGCAAAGAAATAAATAAATAGACAGCAGTGATGTGTCAAACCCTCTGCTTCCACTGATTCCTCATGTGTACTGCTGCTAATGGAAAAGAAATTGAATCAAAAATAAAGAAAACAGTCATAGAATGAAGTAATGACTTGATTAATCAGATGGAAAAGTTGAAACGTACATGAAATGTACTATATATCAAAATAATACTAAGTAATATTGTCACCGCTTTTAAAACAAAATGAACAGTTAAAAGAGTATCTTCATTTTGTAAAAACTAAAAAGATGTGCATCTCCTAAACTGCAAACAAGATGAATGTCATAAACAGAACAAAACATCATCGTGCAGTTCGAGCAATAAAAAAAGAAATACTTAACAGGAAAAATAAAAGCCCTCTTGTTTAAAGAATAAATCTGTATCACATATTTTACCCTTTTTTGCTGAGGAGAAAAAGGACAAAGTGATGAACACATGCTAATAATATTTTTTTAGGAATAAATGTAAATTAAATAAGATTTACATTTAAAATCTAAATTTCAAATAAAACTTTAACCTTTTGTGCAGACTGAGAATACCAAAGATATGTAAGAAGAAACGCAAACAAAATTATCAATAATCAGCTGTAAAATATTTAAAACTATACATTTCTTTTGTATTTAATATGCACTTGGTAATTACAATTTGCTTTGAACCTGAAACAGTAATTATGATTATTTTGCATTATTAACGAGTCATATCATATTTATTTTGCACTTATTTTTCGTGACTCCCACAAAATTACTTGATTTTCCCTTTTACTGAACATGACAATGTTATTATAAATAGTTTATGACTATTAAAGAATTATGACTTCATGGATTAGTATTTTTTTCTTTTTGGTTACATTAGATGCTAATCAATTTATTTTGCCAATTTAATATTTTTAGAATGATTTGAGGTGTAACCCAAAAAGAAAAAAAAAAAAATCATATTTAGATTTACCCTGGACAGATCACCAGTGTGTCACAAGCCAGAAACACATAGGAGCAACTTAACATATTGAATTGATCAATTAATGTTTTTGGATTGTGATCAGAAACCAGACACTGACGCAGACATGTGAGAAACATTAACACTTCACATAGGAAACAGTTTGTCTGTCCTGCCAGGAATTGAAATAGGATCTTTTTTCCTGCACTGATGCACTGTGATGCCCATCATAAAATTTTATATATCTAAAATTTTTATTTAAAGTTTTTAACATAGCTGCTTTATTTTCAATTATTAAAGAAGATGAAACCATTATTATAAATTATATATCATAGCATTTCTTGGTATGTCAGATATTCAGTTTCAAATGCACTTTTAAACAAAAAAAAAAGTGTTGGGAAATAATTTACAAAGCAGTCTCAGAGTAAACAAGATTAAGTAACAAGTCCGTATTGTTTACCTGCTAACGTAATTTATGAGCTACTTAATTCTGAAATAAATTATGGACTATTACTTTTAATTTATTAAACACCGAAAAACAGTAACATGTAATTTTAAAAAAAATGAGCGATATGTTTTTGTTCTAGAAGTGGATTGGACCTACCATTATAAAAAACAAGCAAGATGGTCTAAAATAACTGTTACAAAAAATGCTATATAAAGAAATCGATCAATAAATTATGCTTACGCAAAATAGTTTCATATGAAACACTTCGTGAATAAATCAGAAAACCAGCCAACCATGCTGGATAGGCACAATGTCAATGTGTGTGAATATATAGATGCTTTAACAACTACACTTGTTCACTTACCCAACAACCTCTGTACAAAAACAAAACCATGTTTAAACAGTTTAAAAGAAATCATTAAAAAATCAGGAATATCAAGAAGATAATTACAATAAAAAACGATTATGGCAGCAGCAGCAAATGATGAAATAAAGAAATATTTTGTTTTTGCATACGTCCATTTTGTTTCGTTTGAAAATCCAGAAGAAATTAAATTGGCAATATGGTCTGGATGCTCAAGCTGAAAAAAAAAGCAGAGCATTTGTCCTCTGACTGGCAACACGAATCCCATTATTCATAGCATCTGAATTCTTCTGCTTTTTGGGTGTTTTGAAGCTGAACGATGGGTAAGGTCCTAAATGCCTGAATAAGTCATATCCAAATGAAGCGGCCTGTTCATCTTGTCCTGCCACTGAGTACAGAATATATATTTCTTTGCTCTTACTTGAGGTTGTGTTCGGAAGGGTCGTAAACTGTATTTTAATTTGTTTATCTTTTCTACTTTAATATTAGCTTCCCCAAATAACTCATGTAGACATGAACTGGTTTAAAATAAGCTGCCACGTCGTCTCTTTGGGAAATGACTGTACATGAAACAGCTGTTGTTGCTTCTGTGATAGTTCTTGCTGCAGAATCAGACCATTGCGCGATATGGACCCTGCATCTTGAGGAACTGGATGATAAAGGACGGCCCGCCTGCAACGATCTGTGGCGGAAGCTGGCTCAGTGGGCAATTCTCAATGCTCATGATGGACAGTTTGCTGCAAAGTGCCAGCTCAAAGGGTAGCCCATGCAGGTTGGGGTTGTCATTCAGATACAGCTCCTCCAGGTTTTCCAGCGTGCCTGTTTACATAATAACAAATATTCATTCCAGATATTGATTTAACAAGGCCATGATTGCAATAAATTACATTCTGTTATTTAAGATACCTAGAATGTACTCTGATAGTTTTAAGCATTTATGGGTGAGAAGTAAACTGTATCTCTATTCCAAACAAATTTGACCTGAAGGTAGATGGCCAGGTCAGTAAGCAGCAGGAGTGTGTACACACCTATCTCCTCCGGCAGGTGCTGCAAGAGGTTCTCGCCAAGCCCCAGGTGAGTCAGGTTGGTAAGGTGACCGATCCCTCTTGGCAACGTGGTCAACTGATTATTGGTCAAGACGAGTTTCTAAAAATAAAATCAATTAACTTGAACAAATAGCTGTTGTAAATTTAAAAAACAAATAAATAAAATAAATAAAATAAAATAAAGGGGGGGGGGGGTGCAGCATCAAATAACAATCAGGTTCTATGAATTTACAGTATAGTTGGTTTTCTGCATAACTTCTGACTTGTAATGTTCTCATTTGTAAGTCGCTTTGGATAAAAGCATCTGCTAAATGACTAAATGTAAATTAGCATTGGACTGAACTTAGTCTTTAATGCATCTTGTTAAATCAAACATTAAATCTATAAAACAAATGGTACAGAAATGTAAAGTAAAGAATCAATCAATTTGGTCACATCACCTTCTTACACCATTGTTTATTTTCTCCACCTACCATAATGATGGAATTTGTAGTTTTCTTATAAAAATGTGAAGCAAAAAAGAGATGTGTTAAAACTTTTGACTGGTACGGTTTCTTAAAATGCAAATATTTATCACAAATTTAATGTTTGTATACAAACGTTTTCTAATACCAATGCATTCACACAACTGACCATGACTGACGCTGCACTACAAATCAGATTTTCAAATTGGTATATGCAAGGTAAGGAAAAGACTTTGTGCTGTACTCCTTTGTATGACAATGTGGCTTTACCTGAAGGTCTTTAAGGTAGGCGATTTCATTGGGCAGTGACTCCAGCTTGTTCTCCTCCAAGTCCAGCTCACGTAGCTTCCGCAGATTCCCGATGCCATGAGGCAGCTTCTTTAGGAGATTATTAGATAATATAAGGACCTAGATAAGCAATCACAGATAAAAAAGATAAATCCAAATGAGCCTCTAATTATTGTCCAGCATCATCAGCTCTGCCTCAACATATTGTTACACATCTACCACACTGACAATCATCTGATTTAAAACATAGTTTATGTTCCCATTTATTTTAATGTTTAGGATTCTCAATTCATGATCACAGTTCAAATATTATTTGGATGGTAGATGATTTTAGCACTGAAGTGACACCAATGTTGTGGTGTGTTTAATTTTTTTTATTTAAGTTTCTCTAGAATGACTGGATCAGATGTAGTATCCTATAAATATTGATGAATGGTTAAGAGCAAATAAGAAACTCCTTATGATTACTCATCTACAATTTTGTGCCTGATCCACCTTCAGCAGATCAACACACAAATAAAACACTACTGTCACTGCAGTACTAAGAACCATCAACCATCCAAAGAATACCTGCTCTATTGTGGTCTCTGTGGAGAGAGTGAAGCGTAATAAAAACATATGCAAAGAAACAGATCAACTACAGTCTGTAATTGTACATCTATATGTGGGTGTGGTAGTTCAGTGGTTAGGATGTTGGGCTATAAATATGATGGTTTTGGGTTCAAACCCAGTCAACCAAAAGTTGCTATTGTTTGTCATTGAGTTAAGCCCACTGATCCTGCCTAACCCTGTGCTATAAACTCAACCATCAAATTGGGATACTTCAAAGTCACTTTTGACAGAAACACCCATTTAATGACCATGCAATCCAAATGTACAGTGGAACTTGTATAGTGTGTGTGTGGGCAGGCATATGTGCATGAGCGTGTGCTGTACCTCAAGGGATGCCAAGCCACAGATGTCCTCTGGAATTTTAGTTAGCTGGTTAGTGGCAAGATTGAGCTCCACCATGCTAGTCCACGTGCCGAAGTCTAGAGGCAGAGATGTTAACTGGTTGTCCTGCAGAAATTCAATGACGTACACTCAGTTAAAATCTTTTGACATTTTTAAAGCCTATTTAGACTGGTTACATTTATATTACTATTCAATGAACTGCAAAGTGAATGAATAAGTGCCTATTCAGCATTAAGATGTTTGTAATACACTTGTTTGAACTGAGAGTGTGGCGATCTCTTGCATGTAATAAAATAAATAAAACAAATAACACCCGGACTGGTGAACAATAGTCTCCTTTTAATGTGGAAAGGGGAAAACACAGATTTTTAAAAGTTCTGAGGCAGACGGCCACTTTAGATTTCTGATTAAGTCTCATGACTCACAATGTGCAATTCCAAAATTATTCTACTGTGGTTGTATATACATCACCAAGCAACAAACAGAAGCTTTTCATTTAGCCAGCAATATTAATAGGGATGCATCCAACAATTACATTTTTATTGATTAATCCCCTGCATTCCAATATTTCTTAAATTTTTTTTTATAAATATATTTTTTTACATTTTGTTATATAATTTTATACAGAACTGTATAAGAATTAAAACCAGACATGTGTGTGTGTGGTATTGAATAACTGACTACTAATGACAAAGGCACGTAACATGTGTTAAAAGTAAGTAAATCGAACTTATGGCGCTGTCTTGCTTCCGCATTGACAAAGAACAGTATAAAAATGACACACTTGAACAATAATAACATTTACATCAGAATGTTTTTTTATTGACCTTAGTTCAGCATTTATCATAAAGATCAACTCTACGTTGATCTTTAAACTTAGCCAACTTGGCATTAGTACAACTTTTTGCAACTAGATTGAGGACCTTTAGAGACTTTACTCTTTCTTTACCATTCGGAATCCCAATTTTAATACATCCTGAAAACTTCCAATGACTGTGTTTACATTTAAGGTGATAACTTCATAAACAAGCAATGTGATTAGTCTGAACAAAGTTGCCTGGAAAACTGCTTATATGAAGGCACTAGGTGTCATGGTGCAATCAAAAAAAAAACCTGGAGCTCAACACCTTAACAACCAAGACGTTCCTCGAGGGACAGGCCCACATTCCTGTCTACATCAGTAGAGCAATTACTGGGTTTTTACTGCTGTACCATCAAGGGTGCAACACACTGCTCTTAATAAATACATAATACTTTATTCTGTACTTTTGTTTTGAAGCCAATTGCATTTTACTGGCCATGGACTTGTACTCTGCAAAATGACAAAGTAAACAGTGCTCTAAAAAGGTCTTACACATTCTAAAATGAACATCAAATTGACGGCAAAGAAACATGACTGCCAATAGGGATTTATTATACTTACTATCATACATGTTTTTAGCAAGAAATGTTTTAATTCCAGCATTTTACAGATCTGAAAATTAGACTTTAATTGCATACAGTAAGCATGTATGTAAACGAGGCTGAGAAGGAAAGCAAGCGTAGTCCAGTAACTGTACCCAAGTCAGTTCCCATTCATACACACATGTACATGTACACACATAACTCATCACTGTTTCTACTTAACCACAGATTTGGTAATGTCATTCTACCATCAGTCACATTTAATATGAACATCAAAGAACAAACTAAACAAACTAAAAAAATCCGCTTTGTACTACTAAACCTTTTATTCATCACCCCAACGAACACACTGAATGCATTTATATGTTATATACCAGCCAAGTTCAGTCCAATACTTTTGCTTTGTTATATATAGTATACATCATGTCACTGTGCAAGACCAAGTTAAAAATGACAAAATATTTAACAAACAACTGTTTTAATCTAATTAAGTTACATTCTGTGTAATGTGTAACATTCTTCACAAATCCCAACATTTCTCCTTCTACAGTCAAACAAATAGCAGTTATAATGGTCTCATAGAAGCTCATTATCTAATTGATGCTCATTTCAATGTGCATTATAAGAAAAAAGATGTCACAGACTGGAAGTGATGTTTTTATTCTAATTTAAAAAAATCAAAATGAGGACATGCAACATTAAACCATTATATGTTCAAGTAAACGTGAAGATAGCACAGTATGACATCATTAAGTAGGCAACTAAATGAGAGCAGCTGCTTACCTTCATGTTCAGCTTGCTGAGTACTTTGGCACGAGAGAAGATGCCAAAAGGAATTTTGTTGATACGGTTGTGCTCCATGTTCAGAGAATAAATAGTAGAGAACTGTGATGGGCCACCCACAGGGTAGGACTGGAAACAGTTTCGTGCTAACGTCAGACTAGTCAGATTTACTAAGCTTGACAGCAGACCCTGTAAAGGAGGTGGCAAAACAAAGCCTTTAGAAATGTATTGAATCATGTTTAATAAACTCATTACATGAATTCCCATTAATCTACAGATAAAACAAAAATTGTTTCTTTCATTAAAAAAAGATTTTACAAAATTGTTTTACCATTTATTCGCAATTTGGAACAGTACAATGAAGCCACAGATTTGAAAACCATTGTTTCGGACAAGAAACTTCAACACTCAGTAAAGCAGTGGAATTTTTATCTGTAATAAATACATATTGCCAAGGAAAAAATCTAATATTCATTTATTATCCTGCTCCTGTTTTATAAATGTAATGTTGAACTGGTAAAAGAGCTACCCGATGCATCTGTTTAATTATGTTTCAGTCCACCATGATTACACTCTGGTCATTTACTTCTGTTTTAATTAACTGGGTTAACTGGTTTTAATCACCCTGCATTTGATAGTGACTGAGCTGGGTTTAAGTACAAAAATTAAAAATAATATATAAATAAAAACATTTGGAGCAACTCAAACTAGCTGTTCAAAAGTAGACACTATTTTTAGATATGAGCAGACAACAGAAAAGCTGTTAAAAAATGAGCTTATAAAATGAGACTGACAGTAAAGAAGAAAAGGACCACTTTTAACAACAAATAACAAAATTTAAAATCTACTTTAAAAGATCCACTTTGAAAGATCCACTTTAAAAGATCCACTTTAAAAGATCCACTTAAAAAGATGGCAGGGTCAGTGCCACAAGTGAAACTTGTGACCTGGACTGACATCAACTAGACTATATAGCATTTTAAAGCCACCAACCAGCCCTCCCCAAAAAAAAACAAATCTAGTACGTAGAGTCATGTCCTAAAAGCCTGACTCGTGTGCATGTGGATAGAGTCTGTCAGGAGTAGGTCACTAGGTTAAGGGTTTAAAGGAAGCATCAGAACGATGTTTAACAGCATATGTCTGTCTGCATCTGTGGGTGTGTAAATGTTGTCTCACTAAACTTAACATTACACATCAACACGTTTAAGAATAAATAAAAAATGGGGGGAAATAATCTTTACAGCTAAATAAATTGAAACAAATCACCCATTGAAGAGTTTAAGAGTTCATACCTCAGGTAGTACTGAAATGTTGTTGTTCTCCAGGTTTAACTCCTCCAGCTCCCGGCACTTTGCTAATGATCGGGGTATTGCCGACAGCCTGTTGTACCGCAGACCCAGGCGATTTATACTTGCCAGATTTCCTTAACAGACAATTAAACATAAATTTTAAATTTTGGAGGAAAAAAATTAAGGTACTTAATTATATATGCAATACTACATATATATATATATATATATATATATATATATATATATATATATATATATATATAAAGTCGACATCATATTAAACAGTTAAGTAGTCATGTGGATCAGTCTTACTTTTTTTTCATTTTTCTAATCAAAACTTAGATGTAAAACTGCCTGTTAAAAAATACGACAGTAAAGTGAAGTCAACTGCCAAATATAGCTTGTTAAACTTTTTTTCTTTTAAATAATAATAACAATAAACACAGTTACACTTATTTAAATCTGTTGGCTTAAATAAACCATATACATCTTCTACACTCTTGATATTCCACACTGCAGTATAGTGTAAAACAGAACCTGCTTAGGTGCGTACCAATAGTCTCAGGTAGGTCCAGGAGCTCATTGTGTTGTAGGTCCAGGTTGGTTATCTGTGTGCAGTTACCAATCTCTTTTGGGAGATGTTCAAGCTGATTGTGGGCCACATCCAGTGTGATTAGGCTACACAGCTCCCCTGTTTCACAGGAATTTTAAAAAAGTGAAAAAATAAAAAGTGTAACTTAAAAGGGAAATGCTTTAAAAACATCAGTATAAAAAAATCAGAAGCATGATTTCATAAATGTGAATGAGTGATAAAAACACAAAAAATGGACTAAAAAAAGCCGGCATTTCAGGCCCACAAAATATTGTTTTTTGCCAAAAGCAATACCCTACAAAGATCTCAAGAAATTAAATAACAGCTTAAAAAATCACGATGTCACTTAGGACTAAGCAATGCTGGACAGATAGCTAAGTGTAATTTTTTTTTTTTAAACAATCATTTTTAAAATACTCACCGATCTCAGCCGGCAGCTGCTTGATCTTGTTCTCGCGGATGCTTAGCATGGTAAGCTTGCTTAGGTTGCGGATGTCCTTCTCTACTGCAGTGATGCGGTTGAAGCGCAGGTAAAGCGTGGTGAGTGATGACAAGTGGTAGACCACGGCTGGGATCTCACGCAACTTGTTGTGCCGCAGGTCAAGCATGCGTAGTCTCTTTAGGTTGTCAAGCGAGTCGGGTAGGCTAGTGAGAGAGTTCTCACTCAGTGCCAGAGTCACCAGACTGGATAGGCAGCCCACCTCAGGTGGAAGGCTCTGCAGCTTGTTGCTGTACAGATATAGCTCAGTGAGTTGTGTCAGCTCCTTGATGGAGGGTGGGAGCAGATGGATAGAGCGCTTAGACAGGTCCAAACGTGTTGAATTCTCATCTCGGCATTTTCCAAGCTCCTTCGCTACTTCAGCATTGCTGGACTTCTTGCGTGCACCAGGTGCTGGGTTTGGCCTCTTTATCGTGTTGTCCACAGAAAAGGCGACTGCTGGTGGTGCACTGGTTGTGTCCTTCTTCCCATCTTTGGCATCTTTCCCTTTGGTTTTGGGGTCCTTGCCCTCCTTGCCAAGTCCGAGAGGCACCTTTGGATCCTTCTCGCGCTCCTTAGATGTGAGCGCTTTAGCCTCCTTCTCCTTGCAGTCTTTGTCTTTGCCTAAAGTGCTGCTCATGGTGAAAGCACCTTGGCCTGACAAACCATTAGACCCCAAGTCTCCTGTTCTTTTCTGGCTTGTTTTCTCTTTACTTCTTCCTCTTGTTTACTCTTCAAAAAAAAAACTAATAAAATCTTCTAAAAACTAGCAGGCACACTGCTATACACCAGAGCTTTCTTGCATTTCTGTGAGCAGATCTATGTATGCGTTTGTGTGGTGAGGGCAAAACCCAGGAATCCTTTGTGAATTAAAACTCCATGGGGCAAAGAGGAGCATCGATGGTGCAAAAAGTCAAACTAAAAGGCCAGCAGGCTCATTCATGGCTTAACTGCTCACACTCCCTTAACCAGTTCAGAAAAAGGTCCGACAGGAGTCAGCATCTTTTGGATGGAGCTGTCAACACAAGAGGTTATACATCAGTTTAAAACAGTGAGTCTCCATTTTGTAGATACCTTGGTTCTATACCCGTAATCATAACGATAAAAATCTAAAAATAGATAATAATCTGAAAAAAACATATTATAATTATTTGTATAGTTCAAATGCCACAAAGGAAATGTTTTTCTGTATAAAGGGTGTGTCATGCTGACCATCGTTAATATTTTTTTTGCTGAAAATGCCTGCATGTTGTGCCTCAGATCTGTACTGAGATTCTAGATTCTACTGTTTGTAAAACCTCATACATTTGTGCAAATTAAATGTACAAAAAGAAAGTATGTTGCAGAAAAAACATGTGTTGTTTGGTTGCACCATAACCATTTTATCTTGAGTTCATTTAGTGGATAGTTGTTGAAAATGTGTGATTGCTTACAATTATTTACTTCACAAATATCTATATGTAGACCATTGAAATACTGTGTTGTAGTGTCAAAGTTTGACACGTTTAACAATAAATGTCTAACACAAATTAACTGTTTACATATGATAAGAATTTAGCTTATTCTTGTGTATGCATGTGAAAATACCAATTATGGTGTGTGTGTGTGTGTGTGTGTGTGTGTGTGTGTGTGTGTGTGTGTGTGTGTTTGCAAGCAATAAAGACAGCATCAGTAGTTGGTTGATTCCAGATCAGAACATGAGAAAGGTTAATGTAGCTGAGACTAAGCTTTGGGAGAGCTCTTCAAAGCTTATGCTCCCTGTAGCTTGTAAGACCTTTATAACTAAAGGATATATTAGGCATCAATCTGAACAGAGAAAAGAGGAACATGGATCTAATAAAACAACATTACCATCAGCCCTACAATTATTTAGTCACAAAATGGCTACTGATATAAAATGATTCCAGAGTTAATGTATGACATTTTTAGTTTTTGAGAAATTAACACATGACACTTTCCAACCAGTGGTAAAGATGTCGATTTTATTTATTTCCAAAAGAATATATTATTTGACTAAAATATATGAAAAAAACTAAAATATAAGAGAATAATCAGTGGTTACGCTGAAAACAGTTAAAAAGAGTTACTGAGGTAGGCAGCAGTGAAACATAACAGAACTCAGAACAGTAAGAATAGTTGCCTTGACCAATCACAGAAAGACATTTATTTCCCCAGATTATTATATGTCAGTGAAAGCAGTCAGACAGACCATTACAAAACAAAAGCAGTCTACAAAGCACAAACAGGAAGAGTGATATCTAAAGAAACAAGGGATTGCTACTGTTGATAATTTGGTAACCATATAATATAAAAGAAATAAAACATAAAATAATCTGTGAAAAACAGGATATGTATGCATATGGCATAAATAATACTTAACATGTATTACCTTTGTTACATTGTAATAAAACCTAAATGCTTAACCTAAAGTTGGGTTCCTGATCATTAGAAAACAGAAAATAAAAGTGAAGTCAAACATGCACAACAGTCAGTAATTGTAGAGTTGAATCCATCTGTTTTTCGTGGTTATATAGCTAAAACATGCAGTCATTTAACCATTGCTTAAACCAAGCCAAACCAAATTACTTTAATATTGTGTAACTATAAGCTAAAATTAAATCTCCCATTGTCTGCAAAATTTTTGAAGTTGTCTTTTAGCAGCTGAGTCATCATTATCATCATCTTCATAATCATCATCTTTAAACAACCAATATTTACCAAGTCTATCAGTCAGAATTTACTCATTACAGTACTGAGAAGACAATAATTTATTTATAAATCTAGTAATCTCATTTGACATGAAAGATCATACCATCTTACTGGATAGATGGGGAAATGGTGGGAATTACAGAATCTGCACTCCAGTGGTTTGAGTCCTATCTGGTAAATAGCTATTAGTTAACCATTAGCCATGCTCATAACAGTACTTTAAGTAAAAAACAAAATAAGTACAGCTTGTTAAAAGAGTTGCCAGGAGTAAGTGTCTTCCTTCTAAAATGGACATGACCTAAGTGTTCATGGCCTAAGTTTGCAAATTTGCATCTCAACAAACTTTTAGACATAATGTCTTTTAGACAGACAAGATAAGAAAAACGATATTTGCACCGCGTTTCGTTTGCCAAAAACCAAACATATAATATTAATATAACACAATACCAACTGTCTAGAACAGTGTTAAATATTGGATGATTATGGTTTGTTTTGCAATCACAGAAGACAGAATACCTTGCTGTTACTGATGTAACTCTAGGATACTTGGGTATACAGAGATGTTTAGAGTCAAATAGGAGGCCATCTATCCAACAACGAAAGAAACAGGACAATGATTCCAAGGACAAATCAAAAGTGCACTAGAACGTCTAAAAAACCTCAGCTTATTAAAATGCAATAACTGGACCTTTAGAAAGCTGTGCATGAATATATGACTGTGAACCTAAATGAACTAAAGCAACGGTGTAAGGAAGAGTGAGATTTGTTTTCCTAGAATGATATGGAAGACTGATATTGTATCATCAATAGACCATACTATTCTGTATTAGTGTCACATCAAGAAAACAAAGTGAGTGCATGTACACACATACTTCTCAGAATTAATTATGAGTTAAGACTAATCATGAACTGAAACATGTTGATCCTGACCTTATCTGGGGAGAGAGAGAGGGTGAGAGAGAGAGACTGAGAGAGAGGTTGCTAGCTAGCAAACCACAACAGGTTGCGGTTGAGCTGCAGCTGAAGCAAGCACAAAAACCTGACGAAGCACATACAGATCAGACTGCTATTGTTGCATAAATGCACAAAGTGCAACAAGCTTAAGCAATGACCTAACAGTTTAATTGTTATATAAACAAATAATGTGTTTAAAATTATCTAAAACCAAAATAAATGTATTTAATTACATTTTTTTATTCAGCAAGCCAGACCTATATACTGCATAATTTATAAATAGTTCATAGTTTATTCAATAGTATCAAAAGTTTATAAACATGAAATATATCTTATAATTTAAATCAGGGAGAAAACATCAGAAAGCTTGATCTTCTTTCAAGGCAATAAATGGACAAGCAACCCGACTAGAGTTTGGAAAAGTATGCAGAACCCAATTTTTCACTTAAATGCACCTGGATTTCGGTGCTTCCAAGGCAACTTCACCCAAAGGAAAAACATGAATCCAAAACAATGTGCTAACAATGACAACGGTGGGATAAGCCAAAGCACCAAATCCCCCTAACTTCCAAAATGTGCAAGTAAAATGCATTAAATTTGCAATCCATGAATGTAAACTGGAATGTTTATGCTACAAAATACATATGCCAATTAGATGGCAATATAGGTTCCAGAATTAGTGCTTTAGAGAATTCAAATAATTTTAAAAATTAACAGAACCTAACAATTTTTTTGATTAATAAAATGTCACTAAAAGCTACATATTTTAACCGACAACCTATTAGCTGAATGAATAATGTCCATCATCAGCCACGTATCTGCTCGTATATATATTTAATTCTACTGTTACAATTTTAGAACAGCTAAAGTTTTAGAACCCCAAATACATTATATCGATGTTTTATAGGCAGGCCATTTACTATGTTCAACACAATAAGGTGATACGGAGAAAAGGGTTTATTAGAAAAAACACTTTACATCTAATACATTTTTTTAAAGGCTTTATCACAAGTCACAACAGTGACATTGAAATAAAAGAAATAATTTAATGCACATGAGAGCAAACTGAATCAAAGGAGGCAAATTATTTTTTAGGTATTCAAAATAAATAAATTAATATTGCCACATACCCAATCCAGCTCAACAGATATTTTAAAAAGCCTGTCATTAAAACTTTAGCTTTAATTAATTAATCATATGTCAAGGAACATTCTTGACAGTTATTTGGAAACTAATTCTGGATAGTGCCATACTTAAATCTTTATTCCACCAAAAAATTCCAAGTGTTTAAGAAATATAAATAAAGCTAAATTTAGCTTTATGCACAAAACAATGTTTATTTTAAACGGCAAGCTGCAGCAAGATGAATAGTGTTTTAGAATATTTTTTTTACAAAATAAATACATGTACTGCAAAGAAGACCGAGCTGCACTCACAGTTTCAATTTAATCCTGCTACCTGTTTCACTGATGCACAAAAATTTTTGAAAGAAAAAACAACAAACAAGTACAACTTATTTTCATAAATTTAGTTTGAATGAATCAGAGCAACAAAAATAAACCTAATGGAACATGTATTTGTAACATTTAATGCATAAAATAAATGTTATTATGCCACTAAGTGTAGACCTTTATGTTTACTGTAAGCCAACATTTATCACCAGGCTAAAAAGTTGTGAGCATTTTCAGTTTACAATGGCAGTCATAGCTTAAAACAAGATCACACATCTTTATAACTTTAGAAATATTAGCAACTGTTGTGGGGGGTGCTGTAGAAGTGCTATTACATAGATTACTTTAAAATGTTTTCCCCATTTAAAAAACTTTCCCCATTTCTTCAAATTCATGAGACACTGCAGAAGGTACATGGAGTTTTCTTGAGAGCAGTAAATTGTGAGCATTTTAAATCTTTTGAAAATGTCTCTTTACAAAATGATTTGTCTCCATTATGCAATCTGATTTTTCAGCTTTGTCTACTTTTGAACAGAACCCCTGGATATCTAAAACTTACTTAACTTTCTGTTAAGTAACTTCAAGATACATACTGTGGCTCCATTCATTTGAAAGTTATAATATAAATCTTCATATTAGCATAATCAAAACTTGCAACAGAATTTTATTGGGCATTATGAAGTGAGAAAATGCTGGATTTTTTATTAATGCAACTTTTAGAAGGATAGGGAGATTGACCAATTTTTGCCCTTGAGGACTAGGCCTTTACTTGGCAGTGCCTTCTATTATGACATTATTGTCCTACTTGTAATCGTAACATTGTTCTGAGTCCTGAATTACCTCATTTCATCACTGGGGTAGTGTAGGTGATTAATGCATAAATGCAGCCTGCATCTTATGGAATCACAGAAATTATATTGCTCTTGAATGACTGTATGTCTCCTCTTGCCCTTATAAAAAGTTGGACCCCAGCCATTGCAGCAGAGCTGTTTGTGGTTTAAATCCAAGTGTGAGAAAGCTGTCTGTACGCTGAATATGTTAGCATGTGCATGCATGCTCAAAAATGAAAATAAAATGAGTATGTGTGAGAACATGACAGGCTACATCGAAACATGTACAAGCAGTTTTACAACAGGGCACAGACCCTGAAATACAGAGTAGATATGAAGAAGCACATATTTTGAGCAAACTAAATGTGTGTGTGCTGTACACACACACAAGTCTTACATATGATGTACATTTCAAGAGCAAAATATTTTGAACTGTTGTTTTATTCAGTCCAGCTGTGTAATGTGTATAAAATCAAGCATGCAGTTAAGTATATTTTTTAAAAATTGTATGTTTTAAAATTTGTGGACAGAGTAATGGCTGCAAAAAGGGTATCAACTTAGAACAGGCTGCCAGAAAAGCTCATCTGAGTGCAATGAGGAAGTGGCTCAATTCCATTAAGTGTATGTAATGAAAGTGTATAGCCAAAACATATACCAACGCCTTTATCATGTACATCATGTCACATTAAAATGTTTACATTTAAATATTTATTTTATTTCCTCTGCAGATACCTTTAAAAGCAATCATTCTAGACTTTTTCTAGTAAAACAAAGCTTTTATGTGTGATGTGTAACCAGCTATGCCACATGACACACTTACAAATTGACAAAAAAAATGGCATGAGCCAGACAATCTAGCAAGACAGACAGGTCTATGAATCATGACTTGACACATCAACTTCAGAGGGTAGTCCTATAATTTCAGGGTTGAACTATGGCACTTTAAGACAGATTTTAGACAAAAGTTTTGTTTAGTTTTAAGTCATTACTGCGCTGGTTGGCAACTGACAGACTTTTTTTTGGGTCAGTGGAAGGAAAAATCTTAGGATTGCTAGACAGCACGTACTAAGTAAGTACTAGATCAACATTAGTAGGCACTATGCAGTAAATGGTATGTAAAGTCAATTGTCAAACAAACACACATAGCAAACCAAAGCACTGCAGGTTAGTAAAAGTAAATTTGCTCGATTTCTTAAATCATTAGTTATGCTCATAGCAAGATCTAAAAATTAGTAGCAGCACTACACTGATGCTTCAGCTTACTGTACACTTACCACAACTGTTACATCTGCTTTTTCTCCGAGACAAATCTAAACAAGTGACTCTCTGTTATATTTATGTCATATGTGCAGAATGAGCTGCTTCATCAATAATCTACCAAGCTCACTCAGTATGTCAAACAAACTTCTAGACGCAACTTAAATAATCACAAAAACACCAAAACTCACAAGTAATGCTCTAAATGGATTTCCTTACTTACATTTTGAGTTTTGTCTGTGCTACAATCACCCCTATTTCAACTTGAAATGATCAGTAGATTAAAAGTGATGTTACCCCATTTACTGTATTATGTATTACTGGTAATGTATTACCAGTCCTAATCATAGAAACAAACCTATGCCTGTCTACTAGTTTACATCAGACAATTAACTTATTGTAAAAACAGTAAACCTATATCTCCACCAGTTACTACAATCTTACCATTTGTTGTTCAAACTTTGCTATAATCAGTATCTCTAACCATAAATAAACTATGCAAGCCCTGATGTTAATCCTTTTAAAAACACAAGGTATTCCAAAGAGCATGTTGGACTGGAATGACAGCATATGTTTCTACCAAACACTCATCTACTTATCCAACCTTGCCTACAAAGCAAAGTACATTATTAAAAAACACACATCTGTAGTTCAACTTTTGGAAAAAAATTGAGGTGACATGGGTAAAATGACATGTCATATTGCAAATTATTGCGATTAGAGTAACACTGCCTCAGTTATTATATATGGAGTACGCAATGTACATCTGCTTTTTCTTTAGCTGTCTAAAAAATGTCCACAACATTTTCTTTACGGGGGAAAAAAAAAACATACAAGCCCTTGCTTGGGTAGGGTAATTTATTAAACACAACTTAAAAAAAAAAAAAAAAAAAACACTAGAGAACAAGAACGTGAATGAACCTATATGGATAAACATATTTGGGATAGATGCAAACTACAAAGTATACATATGCTGTTAAAAGCTAATAATACAATAAACGATTTAAAAAATAAAAAAAAAACATTAAACATTGCAATATATTTTGGCTACAATAAATAAATAGATATTTCATAAATGTCCAATGTTACATATGTATAATGGTATTGTATACCCATTTTCAATCATTGGGTGCGATTTAGTTTCATCTAGTAAACTAATGTGATATGGTCAGATTTAAACATATTTGCTTTTTGTATTTTTCAGTGTTATTGATATTTAACTTGGTTACAATAACTGACAGTGGCACAACACGAGACAGTCCAATTTTGTTTCTACTATTATGTTTTTTCCCTATATGGGAAGGTCCTTAAAAATGCTTTAAAAAGCAGTGGGTCTTAATTTACAAAAAAAAAAGTTTAGAAGCAATCCATTTCACTAACACACATTTTTTTCCAGATTTTATGCATTCTCTGTATGCATTTTTTTTTAATTACAGTTAGGAAGATGCATTAATTACTCTCCCCACACTTAAATTGAAATATTTACATACCAACTATACTAAAATATTAGCTCAGCTAAATAATTATAAATTGTGTCTACTACAACACTAACCTTAATTATTTGTTTTATTAATGTTGATGCAACTATAGTACATATGAGCCTTCGGTGTGGCATTTGGTCAATCCCGCATTCAGACAGATCCCGCCTCGCGTCTCAATACTCCCTGAAATCCATCAATTGGATAGGTAGGAAAGAGCAAGTAAGATCCCTTGGCCAATCATCGAACAGCAAAGCTAATAAGTGTAGCCAATCACAAGCAAGAGACGGGATTTGTCAGAATACGGGTAAGGGGAAAACACATTTGTAGATTTAATAAACACACGACATAGTTTCTACATAATGTACATGTACACGAGACAAGTTAATTAAATTATGTATTATCCATGTGAGCGACTAATTTGACTTTATTGTAATACGTTAGCGAAAAGCTAGGATAAGATGAAACTTGAGTGAGAAAGAAAAGAAATACAAATGTTAAATACCGTGACAGTGGCATAATGTTGTTAAAGCATAGATTTAATTGCGTCACAGATGAGATCCGCGCTCAGTGTGAGGTTTCTAACAGTGATGTGACAACGAGTTGTAAAAAGGGCCTCTTATCCGACAGCGACTATCCGTGGGAAACCACCCCAGACGCGACGCGCCTTAACCGCGGAGAAGCCCTAATGTCATCCGGCAGAAACGCCCGCTCCCCTGGCATTCTTAACACTTCGTCCGTTGGAATGATTACAGCGGGAAAATGCTCACTCGCCCGTTCTTTCTAAATATATATGTGGAAAAAATCAACACTTTACTCACGTAGACGTCCACACATAGCGTGTACACACGGACGGACGGACGCGCGCACACAGCGGCCATTCCGCGGATGAACAAAAGCAGCGTTTTAAACCGGGGTCTGCGATAAGACTGGGTGCAGTCTGACATTGTCATCGGCGGGAACGTCGTCCCGGCTATCCGACGCTCGTTAGCTCCGAACGTGAAGCGTTATAAACGGTTTTAGCCGCGAGAAACCTCGGTGTTTTTACCTCCAGTGTCAAAGCTCCGCTCCGCCATCCTGCTCTTCCTCCTGCAGCTGCACCTCACATCTCACCCTCCCTCCCACGACCGTCGCCTGACGTCACATTCACCCACTCAACCAACTACCGCGAGATTACAATGTTGGAGGCGTCGACATGGCGTATAAAACGTTACATGTTGCAACCAACCGTGTATAAAGTTGGCGATTCCAATCAGGACTGCCGTGCATAAACGTGGAGCACACTCTAAACATTCATTCATTATCTCCCGCTTTATCCTCTATTAGGGTCGCGGGGGCGGGGGGGGGATCCCTAGTGCTGAGAGGCGAATGTGCTAACCACTAAGCCACCGTGCCGCCACACTCTAAACAATCGTTCTAATTAAAATTATAGAATATGTCTGACCAGGAGCCAAATATTGGCGTGAATTACAGTAAAATCTACAATTGAATCCATCCATCCATTATTTTCCGCTTTATCCTATATTAGGGTCGTGGGGGGTTTCCAATTCCCATCCAGGGGAGAACGTTTGGGGCGCTTGGGCAGATACACCCAGGACAGGGCGCCAATCTATCGCTGGACACACACAGACACGCACACATACACACCCTATGTGGGGCAATTTGGAAAACTCAACTGACTTGATCCATGTTTTTGGACTGTAGGTGGAAACCGGAAAACCTGGAGGAAACCCAAGCGGACACAGGGAGAACATGGAAACTCCACCCAGATGGGGACCAGAAATCCCTAGTGCTAAGAGGCGAACGTGCTAACCACTAAGCCACCGTGCCGCCCTATTTATATATATATATATATATATATATATATATATATATATATATATATATATATATATATATATATATATATATAGCCCCCCCCCCCCCCCCCCCCCCCCCCCCCCCCCCCCCCCCCCCCCCCCCCCCCCCCCCCCCCCCCCCCCCCCCCCCCCCCCCCCCCCCCCCCCCCCCCCCATTCATTATCTTCCACTTTATCCTCTATTAGGGTCGTGGGGGGGTTCCCTATGCCCATCCAGAGGAGAACATTTTGGGTGCTGGGCAGATACACCCAGGACAGGGCGCCAATCTATCGCTGGGCACAAACTCACTCACACAGACACACTCTATATGGGGCAATTTGGAGAACTCAGTTGATCCATTTTTTTGGACTGTGGGAGGGAACCGGAGAACCCGGAGGAAACCCACGCGGACACGAGGAGAACATGGAAACTCCACCCAGATGGGGATTCAAACCACCAAGCCACAGTGCCACCTCTGTTTTATCTTATTTTATTTATTTATTGTTAAATAATGCCTACTTTGGGGTGCTACTATTGGGGTCCTGACCATTAGAGACCAGAGTAAAGGGGACTAACACAGCATGTACTATAGTGCACAAATAGATGGAACACGGCCTGCAATTGAAAAATTACAATGTCCATATTTACATTAGGTGGCACTGATAACATGGACGATAAGTGGAGCAAAGAAGGGGGCATAACCAAAACTTTTGCCTGGCACTGTATATTCAAAGCGGCACGGTGGCTTAGTGGTTAGCAGGTCTGCCTCTCAGCGCTAGGGATTCCCGGTTCGAATCCTTATCTGGTGGGAGTTTCCATGTTCTCCCCATGTCTGCGTGGGTTTCCTCCGGGTTCTCCGGTTTCCTCCCACAGTCCAAAAACATGGATCAAGTCAATTGAATTCTCCAAATTGCCCCATATAGAGTGTGTCTGTGTGAGTGAGTTTGTGCCCATCGATAGATTGGTGCCCTGTCCTGGGTGTATCTGCCCAGCGCCCAAAAAATTCTCCCCTGGATGGGCATGGGTAACCCCCCCGCGACCCTAATAGAGGATAAAGCAGAACATATGGATGGCTGGATGGATGTATATTCAATCTGCAATTTAAAAAAGCAATTGCAATTCCAATATGTCCGCCAGGTGGCAGACCTGGATCAGCAATAACACCTGAAGAAGAAACAAGCGTCTCACGGTAACGCAAGATTAAACGGTTGTATACTTAATCAGGTCTATAAACCCCTGGAGGTTCCCTATAAAGTGGACTTTCAAATGTTGTTTTCCCCAACGATTTAGTAGTCTTGAAGCAAAGTAAGCTGTTCTTAGTTATCTACCAACGGATCATCCTTAAGGTAACCACAACCACTCTATCGGTTGGATTTATTTTATTGTTCCATAATTGTTTTAGTATTTACTCTATAGAGCAGACTGACCAGATCTGATCAGATCATACTGTGGAACATTAATAACATCTCATTTGTCTAACTTAAGACAGGTTTTAGAGAATCGACAGCACAATATAATAAGCCTGCAATAAATCTAACCACAACCTATTCTTGTTTACATTCACCGATCGCAAATCATATCGAAAAGAGTTTTATAATATTAACACGAACGAGAAGGAAAAACCGCAGGGTACTGGTTGCCGTACAGAGAACCCTGAACTGAAAACAGTGGAGCGAGTTTTTCTGGAATTTATATTTTAGAACGAAGTGTCTGACACGAGAGACAGTGATTTGAGCGTCGTAAAGTATAAATGTTTAATATCGTTTGATAATACTTATATAATAAATACAAACACAACACTTATTTTACATGTATAAAATGAAAAGTACAATTTTTTGATAACTAGTTTTCATAAATCTTTTTTCCCTTTGATTTTAGGGCGGCACGGTGGCTTAGTGGTTAGCATGTTCTCCTCTCAGCACTAGGGATTCCCGGTTCAAATCCCCATCTGGGTGGAGTTTCCATGTTCTCCCCATGGGCTTCCACCGGGTTCTCCAGCTTTCTCTCACAGTCCAAAAACATGGATGAAGTCAATTGAGTTCTCCAAATTGCCCCATATAGAGTGTGTCTGTGTGAGTGAGTGTTTGCTCAGTGATGGATTGGCGCCCTGTCCTGTGTCTATCTGCCCAGCTCCCGAAACGTTCTCCCCTGGATGGGCATGGGGAACCCCACCGCGACCCTAATAGAGGATAATATCGTTGATCCCGAAGGAGAATTTGCAGATGTTAGTTTCTCAAGTTATAAAATGTATGTATATAGTAAGAATAAAACGGCAATTTAAACAGTTAGGACTTAACAAAGCAAAAGAGAAAAAAAAATCTGATTACTAGGTAGTTTTAAAAAGCAGAAATGCTTGAGTTCAATAATTTTGTTATTTTCAAATCCATAAGAATAAAAGTATTAAGTTCGAAATTGCTTTTAAAAACTGTCATTGTGCCCATCACTACATTATCTTCCACTTAACCCTCTGCAAGGATTGCCAAAAGGGTCACATTCCCATCCAGGGGAGAGGGTTTCAGGCGCCAAGCTATCACTGGGCACACTCACTCACACACATTCGGCAATTTGGAGTATTCAATTTACCGATGTTTTTTGGAATGTGGGAGGAAACCTGAGAACACACGTAACCATAAAACAGAACATGGAAACTTTACCTAGATTGGGATTTGAACCTGAATTCCCAGCGCTGAGATGCAAACATGCCAACCACTAAGCCACCGTGCAGCCCTTATTTTCTCCTTCTATATTATATATTAAGTTGATGCCTAATCAGACTGTTTGATGTGTTAAATTCAGTGCAACAAGTGAGACCAATATAAATGAATATTCTGGTTTAAAAACCCATCCTTCAGTTAAACAACATGGAAATATAATTTTCATACAAAATAATGTACTTTTTAAATATTGTACACCATTTAAAAATTCTCATATTTTGCCTGTAGGGGTTTGAGTAATACAGCAATGCCGGAAATAAAGACCATGTTCCATGAGGTTCTACCCAAACAAGGTAAAATGAAAAGCCAAGAATGCGAATCAATAGTAATATTAAAGTGATAGCATAATTATAGGAAAAAAAATTGTAATACTTTTGCTTTTTGTGCAAACGTACTTAAAGCTGAGTCGTGGTATCACTGGCATCACACCTTTCATATTCTTGACAAATAGTTGTAGCTGTGGGACAATCATTGTTAAAAGACTGGTGGTGTTGAGCCAAACATGAGAATTTTGGAAGTCGCCAAACAAAGCGAAACAAAGTTTAATGCTGTGATAAAGTAAAAATAACGCAAATCACAGATCATTTCAGTTAGAGATGAGCAATGTGATTCTGATTCTTCTGAAAATCTAAAGATATTAATGTATGCCCTGAATCTTAAATGTACAGTTTAATTGTAAATGTGTGTGTATGTGTTTAGGACAGTTGTCAGTGGAGGATGTTCCCTCTCTGGTTTTGTGCAAGCCCAAACTACTGCCTCTAAAATCGGTCACACTGGAGAAGCTGGAAAAGATGCAACAGGAGGCACAAGAGCTCATCAGACAGCAGGAAAATGACAGCAGGGACTGTTCAGAGCAAGCTTAGTAGGGTTAAAATGCTTTGAAGTGCACAATTAATTATTTACCTAGTTTTATTAAAATTACTGCAGTTAGTTATATACTTTTAATAT
Organism: Corydoras maculifer; assembly: GCA_019802435.1. NCBI lineage: Eukaryota > Metazoa > Chordata > Actinopteri > Siluriformes > Callichthyidae > Corydoras > Corydoras maculifer. The sequence goes on from JAFMOD010000353.1 coordinate 899,620, forward strand.
AATGCACCATGTAGACCTGTTTAATGCTGAATTTGATTTCTTACCATTTGAAATGAAAGTTTGCTGGTAAATAGCATGTTTAAATACGAACATGTTATTCAAGTTGTGAAAAATTTTGCTGCATGCTAGTTTAGAATTGAATGGCGCTGATTAAATAAAAAAAAAAAAAAAAAAAAAAAAAAACATTATTTTGTTAATTAGGTGTTTTGAAATCATTTAAAAAAAATATTTGCTTTAAAAGAGGTGTGATGAAATGTGGATGGTAGTTTGTTTTCTTTCTTTTGGTAAAACTCTTTGTAGACAGTCCAGTTTTAATTTATTAAATCTTTATTAATAAACCACAGTCAACAAAAAGCAGAAACAAGCCAGTCACTTCAGTGAAACATGATATATAAAAATAACTTTAAACATTTTGTGAAACAGTTTAAATTGGTTCTCGTTTCTCTGCATTACCTGTCTGATCAGATGCATTTAACATTAAGGTCTTTGTTGAAAGCAGAAAAAGATACAACATTCAGGCTGATTTGAGAAAAAGTTTTGAACGAACAACAGGATCTGAGACATGAAAACCTAAAATCACCGTCATAAACACTGCTGAGAGGAAATCCTTACCCAAAGTGTATACTGATGAGAAAAAGGATTAATTAAGACAGGATTAGGTCATCTAGTTGACTGGGTGAAGTGCTGCAGAGTGGCAGTAAAAACAAAAATACAAAACCTGGAATGACTCGTTTTAAAGTGTGGCACTTTTTCAGGGTTTAGCTTATCTGGTCACCTCAGTGGTGTGTGTGTGTGTGTGTGTGTGTGTGTAATATATAGAGAAGTCCTTCGGGTTAAGCGCTGGGTTATTCTCATCACCACGTTGCTCTGCATAAGCTCTACAGTCTCAACAGACAGAAGGAGAACTTTACCTAAATCTGTAGAACGCACAGACTCAAAGTTTAACAAGTAGCACTAGTTTCCTTGAACGTGGCCAACACAAGATGGATTTGAGACGCCGCACTTAGTAGCTTTCGGATTTGAGGCGTCCACCATCTCCTTCACTGACAAACCTCTTTCTTCCTCTGAGAAGGGGGGGGGGGGGAGAAGAAACAAACAAAAATTAATTTTTTTTTTTTACTAATCTAATATTTTACTTGTTTATCGCCTTCACACAAGCAATATTATACAAGTCATCTATAAGGTGTGGATATTCCTAGCTAAGCAAGTACTTTATTAATTTAAGAAAAAAAAAAAAAAAAAAAAAAAAAACACACATCCTGCACACTGCTGTATTGACCATGCAAATATGCTTTGCACGAAAAACAGGTCTTTCCATAACTATTTTATCATGACCTCACATATTTTGCCTCTTGAATGTAAAACACAAAGCAGAAAAAGTCTCAATTACATAATATAGAATGCAGTGAAGAAACAACAGCAGTAACAGCATTACAATTTTACTATTATAATGCTGTTGCTGCTGTAATTTTAACTGTTGTAGTTGCATCTACAGTATATATAAACAAGTATTCACTACGTGAAACAACTTATGTTGTTCATATAAATCTAAGTTCTGAGATTATAGATTTATTTTGTCAAGTGTAAATAAAATGCGCAAGTATTTAACACACTCACCGACATGGGCACTGGTTTTGAAGTTTTTTGTCTATGACTCCAGCACTAAAGCTCTTGTCCACAAAGTGCTCCAGTATAGAGTAAGCACATGGCACATCAATATTAATATCAGCAATATCCATATACACTCTCTCGTAACCCTGTTATAAAAGGTGATAAAACAGTAATTCCATTACTAGTTTCTGTTCTTTTTATAAAGCAAAGCCAGTTTACCACAACTAATATAATGATTCTAATATTACAAAGTCCAGCAGGTGGCACTGTACCCTTCTCATTTGGTCCACCGTGATAACCGATGAGTTGAAGAGTGATTTCAGCAACTTTAAGATCATTTGGAGTGCTGTGTCGCCTTTGGACTCTAAAACCATGACTATCGCCTGCAAAAAAGAAAAATAATAAAAATGTACATGTTCTTTCCTACAGACGGTCACTATGTCATTAATTAAGAATCAAATATGTCAAAATGCATATTAATTATATGCTGATGTTCAAAATCACACTTTTATACACGAAACTGGCCAAGGTAAGAAATGGCCTAGTTATATTCACAAAGACTTTCCACTGTACAACAATATTCTGTGCTATGGTAATGTTTTATATAAAAAAGAAAGCAAATTCATAAATGTATGAAACTAAGGTAGTTAAAAGTAACAAGTAATCTCACTTTTTCTACTGACCAGAACACACCCCCTGCAATCAACCATTCTCTGGTTCTATAAACCAATGGAATTAAGAGACCTGCATGCTGACTGTTTTGTGTATTTAAATAAGGTTTCTGTTTCACTGCAGTGAGTTTTTTTTTTTTTGCAGTCCACGAAAGCTTTACATACCGGACTAGCCAAATTACCTTACTTTTTCCACAGTACATCAACAACAAAAATAGAGATGTTCTGTTTGCCTGCATCACCATGATTTATGGTGAAACACGCAGTGTTTGAAAGTTTGACATAGTTGTACTAAATACAATGCAGTAGAATTCAACAACTACAGTGCAGATGAACAGTGCAAGTATTTAGTATATACACACACTACATAATATGAACACATATCTTGTATTGTGGTCTCTCACATTCCCATCTTATTTTAAAACAAAAAAATAAATAAAACCATTCTAACGCAACAAGTTCTATTCACCCACATTATTTAAAACAATGAATACATAGTAATTCAAGTTCTTATAAAGCAATCCTTACTTCATAGTTGCCAGTTTTCTGTGGTGTTATTTAAATGGATACAACTTAAGTCATTACAAAAGCATGACTGTAGGTCACATACTTTAAACAGAATTGTTTTCATGTATGTAGTTACCTCATAGACAAACTCATGATAAAAATGTGGCACCTCCAGTTCCCTTAAACAGCGCTCAGCCTCCACTGTATCACCTGAGAGCATGTACTCTTTTAGCACCAGGTTTACCTGTGAAAGTGTTGTGTTCACAACTCTGTAAAAAGCAATTTGTGCTCAGCAAACAAGAAGCACAGTAATATACTTTAGCCATAGAATGATAAATTAATGTGGCTAAAAGTTACATTATCACTTGAATATAAAGCTTTTAGTCCTATTATTGTGAGCTTGTAGTATTTTAAAACCTGAAACACTGCAGTAATCGCAATTTAGCATCATAATACAAATTTCAAGTAAAATCTTTTTTTGCATGGTGTGGTATTTATATTTGCTGGTTCTAGCTTTGTTATATAAATAATTCGAGCTAATTGCCAGAAAATTAAGTAATAAAATTATCAGTAGCGCTAAACTTTAAAATGGAATACATGTCAGTAGTTACATGATACTCAGTGTAATACAGCTCAAGGCTGGGGACTAACCTCTTTGGTGAGTTGATTGACAGGCCTTTGGCCACCACCTGATCCCCAGAGATTATCAATTCGCAGTCCTGCCTCCTTGCTCATTTTAAGCAGAATGGTAGCACGGTCTAGAGCAGCCCTGTCAGTCAAACAAGTCACAAGAATCAGAAATAGACATTAATGAAATCACTGAATCCTATTGGGATACTACTATTAGTTTGTTAGTAAATAAAGATTAGATGGAATGTTTCAGGAACGTTATCCTAGTTTGTACCAATTTAGCGTTATATTCATCTTATGTTTACTTGTTGGTAGAAGGTAAGAAGAAAGCAGCAGAATAAAAGCAGAAAAAGCAGCATTTTCAATGCAAGTTGGGTAAACAAAACTTTTGTAATGCGGATAACCCTAAGCACACAGGGTAAAGTTATTAGAGCAAAAAGTGATTTTCATTGCAAAGATGCATACAAACAGGGCGGCTCGGTGGCTTAGTGGTTAGCACGTTTGCCTCTCAGCACTAGGGATTCCCGGTTCAAATCCCCACCTGGGTGGAGTTTCCATGTTCTCCCAGTGTCTGCCTGGGTTTCCTTCGGGTTCTCCGGTTTCCTCCCACAGTCCAAAAACATGAATCAAGTCAATTGAGTTCTCCAAAATGCCCCATATAGAGTGTGCCTGTTTGAGTGAGTGTGTGCCCAGCGATGGATTGGTGCCCTGTCCTGGGTGTATCTGCCCAGAGCCCAAAACGTTCTCCCCTGGATGGGCATGGGGACCCCCCCCCCAACCCTAATATAGGATAAAGCAGAAGAGAATGAATGAATGAAAGATGCATACAAACCTTGCATGCTCGCAGTCGACTCTTCCCTTATATCCTTCAATGTAGTTTTTGGAGAGGATCTGATCTGCAACGGCTCTGGCAATAAACTGACCAACCAGCTGCAGGTTTAAAAAAAAAAATAAGATAAATTACTACAAAAAAAATGTTTAAGAAAGTATAATTATTATAGATATTTTTGTATCTAGAGAAAACAACCAACAACTGTGAATCAACCTACATTTGTTTAAACAGACTTAGCATAGTGTGCGTGCCAGGACACAGGAAGGTAAGAGCTGTGTTGCAGCAATTCCTACTGAATGGGGCTGTTTACCATAAATTTGATCATTTTTTATTAATGTAGGTTGGTTTATATAATTTTGTTTATTCTAACCAGTGATACAATGGACTTGTGTTTAATGGTGTAGGAAACTTAAATGACATTAAAATATTTATTCATTCATTATCTGCCGCTTTTATCCTCTATTAGGGTCACGGTGGGGGTCCCCATGCCCATCCAGGGGAGAACATCTCATGCGCTGGGCAGATACACCCAGGACAGGGCACCAATCCATCGCTGGGCACACACTCACACGGATACACTATATATGGGGAAATTTTGAGAATTCAATTGACTTGATCCATGTTTTTGGACTGTGGGAGGAAACCGGAGAACCCGGAGGAAACCCACGCAGACACGGGGAGAACATGGAAACTTCGAACCAGGAATCCCTAGCGCTGAAAGGCGAACGTGCTAACCACTAAGCCACCGTGCCGCCCCTCATTAAAATATTAATTTAAATACATTTATAAAATACACCATATAAATAAACCTTGTCGACATTTAGTAAAATAGTTAGTATAGGCCCACTTAAGTTTACTTTCTGCATAGGTAAATTTGATTATGGAGTGCAATAAGCACAATTTTAACTCTGCTGGTCAATACAAAAAGTTCAACATGGCATATATGAACTTCTTGCAAGTACATTATTTAAGATACCAAAATTATTTTATGCTCAACAACCTAACCTCATGTGGACTTGAGCCTAGATGCTTTTGCAGATTATTATGTTAGATGTAAGATGAATGTTGATCGGCAGTCTGAAGCGAGTTTCATCTTTCACCTGCCTTCATATATTAAGTGGGTGAGACTGCTGTGCATCATTTGTTGTGCGGCAATCAGTGGAACGTGCATGTGAGTGCATGACTTCATTCTCACAGCAAAGTAGATGTGGTTAATTCTGATAGTTTGCTAGAAACAAACAAACAATGGGAATCCCTAACTATACAGTGCAGATGGCAAAAAAGATATTAAAAAAATATATAATATAAATAAATACATTTAAAAAACCCTATGCCTCTTTACAGGAATTGGGCAATTTCTAAAGAGTCCTGTTAACCCATTTAAAAGGGTCAACTAATACAGTATTAAAAAAATGGCTAACATATAACTAAAGTCAACCTTATGTCTCAGTAAAGAAGCTTTGTAGAATTTCAGACTGTACATTTACAGTGGTACAGAAATGCATCCGACTGAGAATGTTTACATGGTCATATAAAAACGAAACATATTTTCTTGTCAAGTGTAGGTCAGTTTTGTTTACTCAGAGTGCGCGTGATCAGTGGTGTGTGCAAGTTCTGTATTTAGTGAGAGGCCCTGATGAGAGGAAAGAGCTGCCTCTGCTGTTCCTGACAGAACAAAAACAGCTTAGCACATACAACTGCACACAACCACAGACACACAGATATACACACAGGAACAGTGGGAGGGCAAATTTGAAGGTTAGAAGAGTGAGGTAAAGTTTGTGTGCATTCTAGATTATATGCTAAGCCTGCACTCAGTGTGCACATAATAGCAGAGGCCCTAATGGCTTACAGAATAACACTAAAATACAGAACCTCTGTGCTGTATAACATTGTTTTACACCATCAGCAGTCTAATAAGCATTTGTCTCAATTTAGCCAATAACTCTATTCTAATATAAACCCTCTGTTCTTTAACCACTGATCATTATGCTTCTTAGTTTCCTCACTAGGATTTCAAAAATCAAGACGCTAATGACAACCTGCATTATATTTAAGTATAATTAATGACAATTGATTTTAGGATTGCAATCATTCATTCATTATCTCCCGCTTATCCTCTATTAGGTTCGCGGTGGGGTTCCCCATGCCCATCCAGGGGAGAACGTCTCCTATAGAGTGTGTCTGTGTGAGTGAGTGTGTGCCCAGCGATGGATTGGCGCCCTGTCCTGGGTCTATCTGCCCAGCGCCCGAGACGTTCACCCCTGGATGGGCATGGGGAACCCCACCGCGACCCTAATAGAGGATAAGCGGAAGATAATGAATGAATGAATGAATAATTAAAAATGTAAGGTGGTCAGCAATAGGCAGGATGTTGCTCATGTTACACTCCCTCTGTTGTCTGCACACTTCACACTGACTGACGTACCAACAAAGATTTTTTTTGTGGAGTTTTTTGTTAGCTGTTAATATATGTATGAGATTCATTTGTGTCTTCTAGGTAACAGGAAAACATTTTAGTCTGGTGTTCAGTAACTGAAGTCATGTGTTAAAAGATCCCTAATATTTTAGTGCGAATTGCTTCACATAATCAACATAAATTTAAACTCAACCTGAGAAATTTTCACCCAGGCTATTTGAAATGTAGTACAAATTTGTAAGCCATGTAGTTTATTATAGAGAAATTCATTTCACACACACAAAAAAGCATAGATGTTTCAACTCTGGTTACCTGTGGAGCAGTGGGAGTGTCCAGTACCAGGTCAGGCAGCTCATTCAGTAGTTTGTGAAAGGACGCTTCAATGTCAGTGCGACTGAGGACAAAGCCACATAGATGTTTTAGCAGAAGAGATGTCAGCTCCCTGTGACTTGCTTTCGACTCCAACGCCAAAGACACGGCTAGCAGAGGGACTTCACTGCGCATAGAGCCGAGGTTCAGCTCACCCAACAACTCCTACACACAGACAAAAAAAAAAAAAAAAAAAAAAAAAACCCCCCCCCCCCCCCCCCCCCCCCCCCCCCCCCCCCCCCCCCCCCCCCCCCCCCCCCCCCCCCCCCCCCCCCCCCCCCCCCCCCCCCCCCCCCCCCCCCCCAGTAAATAAACTGCTAGGAACCATGAGACTGTTCTCTTTAATAAATAAAAACATTTTTTTAAATAAAAAATACAGGATTTTTATCCAGGTTGGCATTTAGCTAGATTGTCCAAAAATACAATAGCATTTTTTTAAACAGGTATTTAATTGTAGTGGTGTGCCATCATGTATGTGGGCTACTTCGCACAACTGCAGGCTTACTACCTGATCTTCATCGTAATTTGGGTCACGGACATCGACTTCCTCTTCATCATAAACCTGTCCTGGTGTCCCCCAAACACCTTTACCTCCTGCACCACCTACAAAGAAGTAAAACACCACTTATGTCTCAAATATTACCTTAGATTCTCCGAAAAGAGACTACATACTGCCAGGACTGAACAATTTGATTTGTTGCAGAGCCAGTCTTAAACATAGATTTTATATATATATATATATATATATATATATATATATATATATATAAAGCATGTTTTACCACCACACCTCCTTACATAGTTACCACCACACCTCCGTACATACAATTCCATTTGTTTACATATAAATATGTATGTAGCATAGCATGAGTCAACCATTTCTAAAATAACAAGTCTATTTACACTTAGTACTAAAGCTTAACAAACACGTCAGTGTTCTTTATTTGAATTACTCTAATCTGTATTTTGAAAAAAGAAAGGCCTTGGGTTTCCCCTCCAGCTTTGTTTTTCTTCTGTGTGCAGTTGGTGTATATCCTGCTTCTAAACAGCAGACTTGGTGATGAACACTAGATTAGAACATAGAGCAGATACTATTTGGACAGTGTCATATGCATGTAGGCGGACTCAATTACAGGTTTAAAATCTATTGCACAATGTGCAGTAAGCTTAAATTTAGCTTTTAAAAATGATAATGCTAAAGCAATACCTGAGGAAATCACCCTATTTGGTTGTTAAAGTTATGCAGTTGGCCAACTGACTTACGGACCAATAGACCATGCAAATAAACAAAACAAATAAAAAAAAAAAGAAAGCTAGGGACAAATTTCAAATGCACTTGTGAATAATCTATATTATATTATGCACATGAATATAATCTATATTATATATGCACATGAATATAATCTATACACATAATTGAGTACAGATCCAAGTATTCTGTAAGCAAGCTATGGTGACAGACTATGTGTATCCTGGATGAAAGCAACACTATATATAAGGGCTGCATTTAACAAGAATTTGTCATCATCATCATCAATTAATATTTCTGATTACATCTGATCAGTTGTTTCTGTTCAACTAAAACATCATTCTAAATGAAGGCATCTACAAAGCAAGAGCTTACTTATAATGCAGCCTCTGTATAAAATACATCTTTAAAAAAAATCCAATATATATTACTGCAATAAATGTCTTTAATGAAGCATCAACTGACAGACTTTATGCAGACTGATAATGCCCAGATAATATTCACCATCAAAAAACATGGTAAAGGTTGTATAAGGTTTTATCTCTGCACCTTTCTAATAGATAACTACATACATTTTATTGCTTCCCTTAGTAAATCTGGAGCAGAGGCAGTGTGATTCATGATGTTGCAATGCAGAAATCCTTATAGAATTCTGACTCTGCATCATGCACACACCCACTAAGACTATTAGTGGTAAGGGAAGAGCCAGATTACAGAACCCAGATCATGATTTAGAATGTTCAGTGTGTTGTTATTCCTATGCAAACAAAAAAACATTAACAGCATATAAGCAAATTTACAATAAAGAAAAAAAACTAAGTATTTGCTTTTTCTAAGTACAAGACCCTTTGTCTGTCAAGAATATTTATTTTAAAGAAAAAAAAGTCTACATTACAAAATACAGACAACTTCTAATACAGGCTTCTAGTTTTAGTTCATATTTTCCCCCAACATTTGTGTTTTGCTGAGCTGATCACAGGCTTGCCTTTGCATTCTGCTTTGGTCATTTACATGCTGATAGAAGCCAGACCGATGCAGCAAATCATTTGTTTTTGCAGTTCCTCTACCATGCTTTTGTTTATATGGGTAAAAAGTATATCATCTTAATAGCTTATTGTTTTGTAAGGTAACTTTTATGCTTTAGGCTCTAAAACGGTGCTACCAGAGGAAACATTACTAGATAATATTTGGCATTTTATTTTAATGTCAGTAATATAAACCTTAGATTACAAAATATGTAACTCTGCAATATCACAGTATAAATTTCACTGTAGAGGCAGCAACACTGGGACATTTCAGCTGTTGGAAGCACTAAGCCATGTGTGCTTCCAAATTTGTGGAAATAGATTTGAAAAGGCTAGCCAGATTTCAGATTTATCCAAGAGGTGCCTGATCTCACAAATGCTTTTCTGGCTAAATGGATCAAAATATTCTACAAACACAAAAAATCTTATTGAATGCCTTCCAGAAGTGTGGGAACTGTTATAGCTGCAAAACGATGACCAATTAAGATGGGATTTCATAAAAGCACCTGTAGGAGTAGTGTGTAGGTATTTCAATATAAAAGTATGTATAATAAAAGATGAGTCATCCAACTGCTACTTAAACAAGGGTAGATAAAATAAAGCTGACATGTGCACTTTTGTGTGCTCTTCAGTGAGTGAGAGATCACCCTGCTCTTGTTGGCCATGTAACTGGTTTATGATGCAATTCAATTCTATACCTGAAGCGCACCCATTTTGTTTACAGTAAATTACCCACATACAGCTAAACCAGAAAACAAAGAAAAAAAGGGATTACTTATCACATTTACAATACATTTTATGATGAAAGGCACAAAAAAAAGTTTCAATTATTACCTCAAAGTAAAACACAACCTTAAAAATTAATTTAAATCAATTCAGAAATGAGCTCCCTCATAAATATTCAAACAACAAACATTTGATTAAGAGTAATATTTTAGGTCACCAAATATCAGAGCCTTAATTGCTTCTCACCTTTCTTTGGCAGACCCCTTCCTTTACCCAGACGAGACCTACGGTCCAACAATTTGCCCATGGGACTAGAAGGAGGCACAGCAGTTCGTGCAGCATCTCCATTCTCACTGAGTGAGTCTCCACGACCTGAGTCTCTGGAGGAGTTCTTGCGGAGACGGCGCTTGGCCTTGGCCTTGAGACGTGCCTCGTGCATGGTTCCTGCCGGAGCTGGTACCCAGTTGCCATTTATCTCGTTGCGGGCTTTGGAGATGAAACCATTGTCTTCATCCCCAGAGTCGGTAAGGGTTTCTGCTTCTGCCGGCAAAATTTTCAACAACATCAAACAAACAACTAAATTCTCCTTCTAATTTTATAGTATTCTTAATTAATGTATACACTACTTTTCATTTTTCAGAGATAAGTAAATAATTAGAAACAATTCTAAATATGCATTATATGCAAAAATATAAATGCACACATACATACACCTTTTGCCATGTTGGTATATAAAACCATAAAGATACAATCAAAATAATTTGCTAGTATTTGTTACTACTGTACAAGCATCTGACACCCAAGTATGTTTATATTACATACTTTACAGTAGGAGCATTAAAATTTCATATTCTATGACTTACAAATCTCACCATGTACTAGTATACAAAACTTTTCCTAAATAAATTGGGGTTTTTTTTGGGTGGGTGGGTGGGTGGGGGGGCTTAAGCACATTGAAAAGTTTTTACAACAGGGTGCACATAAGAAAAACATCCATTGAGAACACACCTAAATTACTGTAAATACTGTAAATAAATGAAATTATTAGTTGGTGAACTATTTTCAGTCCTGCTGCTTTCAAACCAGTCATCGCACACGCACACTACAATCACATCAGTATCCTGAAACATTTACCACAGTATGCAGAGAAACAGATGGACTACAGTCAGTAATACAGCGCAGCCATAACAAGAAGTGTAAAAACAAAGTGGTGTAACTAATAACATGGACTGTGAAAGTATGCATGAATGTGGTGCAGTTCTGTCTTAACCTCTTAAAATACATGAAGCAGATAGGACTTACCCACAGGATTGGCGTTAAGCCATGCCTCACAGTCTGTTGCCATGATTCAATACCCGACTTTTGTAACAAATCCGTTCAAAGAAATCCTATAAACATTAAGAGAAATTAAACAAAGGTCAGAACAGTACCAATAATGCGTTTTCCTTAACTGACGAAATACGTTTATTGTCGCAGAAAAATAGTGCAACCCTTTTTTTGTATGAACCAAGGGCGCAGTTTGTAAATTTTATATTTAGTATTTAAATAAACGTTTATAACTAACAAGAATCAACACGTTAAAAAGCCTAGTTACATGTCCAAACATGTCAGCGCACCGTCGAATGACGTATTTAAAATATTATTGTAGTCCACTTATGTTCAGTATTGTATAAACACACAAAGTTTAAACGAAAGAAACTCTATAATAAAAACTCTTTTTAAAACAAAAACGTGGGTCTTTATTGCTCATTGTTTAACGGACCGTATTGTTTTGTATACACAAGCAACTGCCTAGAAGACAGGGACTGCATCCCTAATTCAATTCGTTGTCGATTCTGAGTGCACTAGTTAGGGTATTTAAACGTGTACTCCTACAGCCTCGTTAGCCACTTTGAATAGGAAGTCCATATCCATTTGGGAGTACACCATAAACAAATCTGCGTCAACTTAATTGAACAGTGGCACACGGGTGTTTTTACAAAGGAACGCGTTTTCTAAAGTCTTTGAACAGCTTTAAAATAAATCAAATACGCCATTGAATCGAAAGCAAGACTTACCTCACCCAGAGTTCCGCTTTCCAAACACTTACACAGCGCTCTCTTTGCAAACGTTTTGCTTCCTCGACCCAGCAACTCAATGGCACAGGCCCGCCCTTTAAACATACTGATTGGTCGGAATATTGAAAATCAGGAGACGAACCTGGCCAATAGAAAGTGCGCCAGTGTTCTGGCGTTTTCTATTTCCAGAAATTACGTTTGTTACAGCACCACCAAGTGGTCGCAGTTAGGATTCTACCCACCACCACATTACGTAATGCCTTTCCTTGTTTTGTAGGTAGACTGCAGCATTTTCTTTTTTTAGCCCGTTTATAGTACTAATGATATAGTAGGTTAATGACAGTGGAAAAGATGACCAATCTATCAGAACAGAATTATTTTGACATTTAACCTTTAGTCGCATATTTTAAATTTCTACTTTAAAGATAATTTTCATGTTGTATAATGACATTACAATGACAACATAGAAAACAACTCATCTAGGTGTTTTCATCTGTACGGATTTTAGTCTTTTTTATTGATATATCCCATATCCCATAATACTAGTTTACAAAAGCCATAAATACACTACACTGAATTGAAGGCATTGTGGTCTTTGGTCTACTGAAAGACTGTGATTTTGAGCAGTTGCCAAATTCAGCAACCTTTTTTTACTCTGGGTTAGGAAATACAAGAGGTAGACATTGCCTCACACAGTCTGTCTCACACTTTCACTCATACACACACACACCCTCTCTCTCACTCTCTCACTCACTCAAACACTCTCTCACACACTCTCTCACACACCCTCTCACACACACTCTCGCTCTCTTTCTCTCTCTCTCTCTCTCTCTCTCTCTCTCTCTCACACACACACACACACACACACACACACACACACACAAAGAAGTACTTTGCCCCATTTTAACCATATTTCTAAACTTTTATTTCATGTATCTCAAGACATTAAAAATAACTTTAATTAGTGAAACACTATTACTGTACAAAACTTCACATAAGTAAATTGCACAATTTTTTGTCTCCTGCTGTAAACTACCATCACATTTTTTAAATTTTAATTTATGCATGGTCCAGTTCAAGTACTGCTCAGTTTTAACCATTATTGGTTTTACTATGATTACTGTACACAGTAAGATGCAATAATGCTCCTTACAACTGTTCATTGTTATAAAGGACAAAAAAAAACACATTTTCAGGGATTGTGTTTGGTGATTTGACCTGAGGAAGTAAGTACTTTAATCAGGAAGGCACTTATAGTTCGGAACATTCAGTTATACACATAGAACCACTTTCTAATTCCTTTGTTACTTTCAAAATAAATTTGGATTATCTACATTCACATTAACTAGACCTGTTTATTTTACATAAACAGCTTTAACAACTCTCTCATTTGTCAAAAAACTTTCCATTAAATTCTGCAAAAAGGCCATTGAAATTCATTTCAGCCTGTGTAAACCACTTATTCAAGAAGCTCTGGGTCCAGAATAAAAGAATACTCTTCTTTACTGTTACCTAAATTAAAAGAAACTTCCACTTTGCTGCATCAGTAGAAATAACATGTGCAATAGGTCCCTAAAAACATAATCACTGTTTACATAATGAGGACCCTAGAGCACAGCTAAGCATATGCATATCTTGTTTATTAACATTAACTACAGATGGCTTATACTTTTTTTTTTGAGTGTTCCTGTCGGTTTTCAGTTGGCCACACAAAAAGGCAAAGTGAAGAAGCCATAATAAATTTACATCTTTCATTTTTTTAAATGACCTGTCTCCAACATTACGAAAAAATTTGATACAGTGTGTGAATGTGCAGCAGCAGTGCAAATCCAGCCTGATTCCCAGCAGCTTAAGGAATGCCACCTTTTTCACTCTTCCCAAGGGGGTCCAGACTTCCTTTCTGGGTTGAGTGACGGTTGCTCGGCAACGTCAATCACAGGTGCTCATCTTGATTTCTGAACTGCTTGATTTCACTCAGTGTCAGAGCGCCAGTTTAGCAGACTTTCTTCAGCCAGCTGTGATAAATACTTCTGTAAACATACAACACATGGTTTATATTAGCAAAATGAATTACAACTTGGCGGCACGGTGGCTTAGTGGTTAGCACATTCGCCTCTCAGCGCTAGGGATTCCCGGTTCGAATCCCCATCTGGGTGGAGTTTCCATGTTCTCCCCGTGTCTGCGTGGGTTTCCTCCGGGTTCTCCGGTTTCCTCCCACAGTCTAAAAACATGGATCAAGTTAATTGAATTCTCAAAATTGCCCAATTTATAGTGTGTCTGTGTGAGTGAGTGTGTGCCCAGCGATGGATTGGCGCCCTGTCCTGGGTCTATCTGCCCAGCGCCCGAGACGTTCTCCCCTGGATGGGCATGGGGAACACCCCCCCCCCCCCCCCCCCCCCCCCCCCCCCCCCCCCCCCCCCCCCCCCCCCCCCCCCCCCCCCCCCCCCCCCCCCCCCCCCCCCCCCCCCCCCCCCCCCCCACCTACGAGCTAAATCTACAACTCACACACCTTCTGTGTTTGCAATCTTTTATTGCAAAATGAACCCTGCTGTCTCTTTCATCTATTTTCTCCCTACTTTATCGCAGACAGTGTTTGATAGTTATGCTTTCTCACACTTTCCTTTCTATACATTGATTGAGAGCAACAGTTGCTGCTGCTTCTCCCCCACCTTCTCCCCGTGTGTGTGTGTGCGTGTGTGTCTGTGTGTGTGTGTGTGTGTATGTTCATAATGGGCAACCCAATCCGAACCACACGCCCGGACACTAACCACTGGGCACTGGCTGCTGCTGTAGTCTTCTGACTTTTAAACGCTAATGGTTTCACTAAAGGCCACAGTGTTAAAAACACACTCACATGATCAGCTCAATCACCACCCCACTTTGTGTGGTATGTTACCGTCCCTAGGGCCTTCAGCCAATCAAACTGTACTGCCCAGACAGACCATTGCATGGGGGGGGGGGGGGGCAAAGTGAAATTACATTCAGAATATGTCAAAGAGATCCAGGAGATCCTTTTGGGGATCCATTTGGTGAAAAAGCCTACAAATCCTGAATAATGATTATGGATAAGCCTAAATATTCAGACACCTCTGAATATAATGTTGTTTATACTTGTTTTTCATTGTAAAGGGCAGTGAAGTATATGTCCTGAAGCACACCCTTGACCTCCTGTTTTATTACTGAGTTGCTGTTAGTCAGAACTGATAACCGCAGGCAGCACTGATGGGTTGGAAAGTGAAATCTTTCTAAGCGCCAACTCCGAATATCACACCATGCCATTACTGTTATCAGTAAACTTATTTTACACTGCTGATTCAACCCTATTTTAGTGGCATCAACCCGGTGTGTGTGTGTGGGGGGGGGGTTTCTAAAAAAGCATTTTTTAAATTATTTATACCATTGTCCAACTAGGACAGCTGCCTATTTATGTGTATCTACATGTTTATTGGCTTCACCAAGCAAAAAGTTAAACAGTAAAAAAATAACTTTTTTTATTAAAAACTCCTTTGTAAAGTGATTCTGTGAAAATTGTCATATGGATTTCATAATCAATATAGTTTTATACAGGACCTTGAAGGGTGACATTTAATTTTAAAGGTGCTTCCGAGCCCATGTTGCCATGTTTATAACAGTAGGATGATGGTTTCTAAGACAATATTATCTTAGGGTTTGATGGTAACACATTTCTTATGACTCCCTGAAACTTGGGGGTTAAATTTAAATTAAAGGGTCAAAAAAAAAGAGAGTGAAAAGACCTGTAGATTGCGGTAGTGAACAGTACTCCGACAGTGTGTTGTCTTTGCCGTCTCCTCACTGGTATAGAAAAGGCTACAAAGTTTGCAGTAGTACCCTGTACTGGGTACAATAAACTCCACACCTAAACATAGACACACACACACAAACACACATATGGGCAGACGCACGCACACAAACACACACCGAGATATATATGATTAGATAAGCAGGTAAGCAATATGCATTGTAAATAAAGATTTATTTAAAAAGTGTTTTGCTTTCCAAATGTACATTCAAATGAGTAGCTGCATGGTTGTAATTTAAAAATAACTACAGAATAATAGCTTTTGTGTCTAGTAGTGGGATCCAGCTTCAAATACGGATCGGGGTGGAGTTTCTATGTTCTCTGCATTGGTTTTCTCCAGGTTCTCCGGTTTCCTCCCATAGTCCAAAAATATGGATTCAAGGAAAACTAAATGCTGTAAACTGCCCATATATGAATGGCCCTCATATAATGTGCGTACCTAAGTGAGTGAGTGTGCCCAGTGGTTGTGTCCAGTAGTGAATGCTTCGGGTCATGATCTTCTGAGAGACCACATAGTCCCTAGTATAGGATTAAGAGTAAGATTATGAAATGAAACTTCTCATCCGATCAACACACTATTCTGATCAGGATTACATTCAAACCGAAAATCAAATCGACTTGAAATAATTTGCTAACTTATTAATAACAATCTTATTGTCCTAAACTAAATCCCATAACTCTTTGGAAAAACTATGAGAGACAATTTTACAAAGTAGGAATTTAGAGGTTCAAATGTTTAGTGAGTCTAGAGATTGAGAACGTCTTTCCTCTGTACATGGCAAGTACATGTATACCTGCCCAGCACAAACATCATCAGCTTGTTGGACATCCTTATTCAAAAAAATAGGCTTTGATAATAAGTACAGGAAGTGTTTAACTGGTCAATGTGCTGTTAAAGTAAATTCTCTTTACAGGAACCGAAGATTTCAGCCAAATTCCTAAAGGTGAATGTGAATGTATAATTTTAGCAATGAAAAAATAATGATGGTGACTTTGATCTGACCTAAAGGAATACTGTGCTCACTAATGATCTTCTCCTGCTCACGTGATGCTGATGATGCCTCAATGTCCAACGTCTGCAGAGAATTCACAGGACGTAAAGTCTGTATGTCTGGAATTATACATAAAATGTACTTAAGTCGCTGTATTTGCAGGTACACATCAAACTTATGAACAAGTTTTAAAAATAACACTCCACACGCTGAGAATTACATGAAATTGTATGTCTTTGTGTTTACCTCTTCCCTGGTTCTCCTCCACTTGCTCATTCACTGTTTTTTCACTTTTGGACAGTGTACTACTTTCATCATCTGTGTTTGTATTTGTGACCTTTGGTGCGTTACTTTCACTCTGAGGTAAGACATCCGTCATTGGCGTGTCAAGCATTATGGATGGGACTGGCTTTATGGTCTCCTCCAGTGTATTTTTGAACTCCTGATTGGGGAAGTATAAGATCTGAGAGGATAATTGTTCACTACACTCAGACAGATTATTGCTTGGTGACTTTTCTGGAGTTGGCACTGCCACTTCTTGACTTTCCTCTGCCACTGAAGTTATCTCTTCTGTACCAGTCTCTTCCTCTGTACCTGGCCTGTTTTCAATGTCTGGTAGCTTTTCCACCTGCTTTTCTTTCTGCTCCCCCTCTTCTACTTCCTCTTGCAGTTCAGGAAGATCAGGTTCAACAATGGAGTCATCCTCTTCTCCCACCTCATCTACTGTTACCAATTCTTCCATGCTTTTAGGATACCAGCAGTCCTCCTCATCTCCACTAGCACAGTCCTCCGCCTTACAAATGCACAACTGTTTATTGGTTATGTGTTCTTTACAGTCATAATTTATTTGATAAAAAATTATCTTATAAAGAACCACCTATAGGGCAACAGTGACAGTGAAACAAACAGCACTAATTGTCTGATTAGCAGGACTAAATTACATAAAACACCACCATAAGTATAAGAAACTCCACAAAGTTGACAGTTTATAGCATGGACCATGTCTCAGTTGTGTTTTTTTTAAGGTAATGTTTTTCTGTAATGTGGATTTACACTGAAACTGATCCTATTTGCTTTCATGCTGCACTCCTGGGTCATGTGTCTAATTTGCATACAAGGACTCTCTTACCACTGACAGGTGTCTGCCAAAAAGTGGCCAGTGTGTATGTAAGAACAACAAACCATATCACTACATTTTATGTGCGTATGGGTACTGACACCATGTGCACAAATTGAGACTAAGATCCAGTAAAAATGGATGTCATATTTGAGTGCTATCAGTAAATTGTATAGCATTATTTCATAGATGAAATAGTAAAACCGATAATAATACAAGGGGTTTGTGTTTGTGTGCGTGTATGTGTGTGTTACCTCACTCTCTTTGTCACGCTCACTCTCAGTGGGTTCCACAGGTTTTCTATTTGGGCATGGGGATTTGTCTTTACTTCGGTGTTCAGCTGATTCTTTCTGCAGGTTGTACACACACATGCACACGCACACGAACAGTTTTTGTTATTAAATTATCTGACTAACTATGAATCTATTATATTGCCCTGTGAATCAGTAATTCTATTATTTTGCCTTAAAAATATAGTGAATTATTATAATGTATTCCTTGAAAGTTTGTGTTCTCTTTAAAATTCCTAAAAAAAATCAAAGTCCTAACAGCAGATCAAAAGTACAAATGACACTAAAATATTAGAATTGGTCAATAATTGTTTTGAAGAATAATATCTAAGTGAAAAGATATGACCCATTATTTTGTTGGTGATTAAAATCTTTTAAGTGACATACATGATTGCTGGTTTCTCGGTCATCTCGCCCATCTCTTTCGTGTCTCCTGCTTGTCCTTCTGCCACGTCCGTCATCTAGTGGTTCTGATTCAGAGTGCCGGCTCCTGTGGTGCTCACCAACAACGTCCCTTCTCTTAAACTTGCCCTCATGTCTTTGGTGGGAGCTTCGAAGAAGCTTTTCTTTTTTATAAAAGTCAGTGTTGGCATGGTGAGAGGAGTAATAGCGCTCACGGCCTCGATCATCCACTGGTTTAAGGTAGGCCTTCTTGCGATCATTGCATCTCTCATCCTCTCCATTTCGCCATTCTTCTCTATCACGAGATGTCCAATCAGATGATCCTCGACGTGGGCCTAGGCCATTATGCCAAAGTCCACCCTGAGGACTGTGATTGGAGCCACAGGAAGTGAAGCTTGGGCTGTGAGACGGCGGGGTCAGTGAGCGAGAAATGGGGCTCCGTGAGCGTGTTCGTTCTGGAAGATACCTATAATCATTAAAATAGTCATTTATTCATTTAAAAACACTTTTTAATTTTAGTCTATAATAAAAGCCACGAAAATTTGATGACCACATAAAAAGTCACCACTTGCATTCTTTGTTTAATAATCTATAAAAAATTGTAAAGATATTTTTTGTTGGTCATAATAATTTGTATAGTTATTATTTTACTATTTTTCATGTTTACTTTTAAGCTTGCTTTATACTTTATACCCTGTCCCTTTTTTCTGACATTTTTTCTTCACAATTTATTTCCTTGATCATGGAATAGCACAATAGGCTACAGTCACTTACTTTGAAATAGCTTTCAATTTAGTAAGTTATTTACAGATATTTGATCTACTTCTTAATGATGCTGATATTTCAGACACAGTTAAAGTCATATTTACATAAAAGTATGTACAATTCTAATACTAGGTCTGAAGCAC
Source organism: Corydoras maculifer (assembly GCA_019802435.1). Taxonomy (NCBI): domain Eukaryota; kingdom Metazoa; phylum Chordata; class Actinopteri; order Siluriformes; family Callichthyidae; genus Corydoras; species Corydoras maculifer. The sequence goes on from JAFMOD010000353.1 coordinate 919,245, forward strand.
CACTATAAATAATTTTAACTATTAGAAAAGAAAAGAGCAGCATAATTAATTCATTTACAATGGTACATTATAATGTTAAAGGAAATAATAAAATGTAAAAATCATTTAATGATCATACTTCTATTTAATATATAAACACAATATTACTTTACTGAAAATAGGCTTTAAAAAGTATAATTTCAGGGGTAATGTTCCTTTCTAGTTTGGGGTTTATAAATAACTAATCAGATTGTCTGTGCTAATGCTTTTACCGTTCCACCTCTTGCAGCTCGTCTTTCTCTCTCTGGGAGTTAATGTCCTGAATGATTGTTTCCACATCCTTCCCAGGTTTCTGTATGCGCACACACGCACGCATGCATGCACGCAAACAAGCGCACAAACACACACAAAAAGGAACTTTATGCATTTATGTACCTTATAAAGGTTATTTATATGTATATAAAGGTTATTATATGTATAAATATTTATATATTTTTAGCTGCTGTTCCTGATCAGGGTCACTGAGGTGCTGGTGCCTAATACAGTGCCTATAGCGAACTCGTGCCAACCCTTGGCTGCCCTTGTGGGTAACTATTTGACTGTCAGATACCATGTTAATCACCTTCAGCTGTAGCTCCTTGTATCTTTTGGACATGCGAATGAGGAGTTTCTGATCATTGATGGTTGCTGGGTGGAGCTGGTAGTACTGTACCATGGCTTGTGCAGCTTCTACATATGCCATTTCCAAGAAAGCCTGATGAATAATTCACAGTAAATAAAATATTATGGTAAAGGATATGTATGGATTTATAACCACATAGTTCACATGCTGTTGTAAATGTGAAAGGCAGTTTCAAGGCTAAACACTGAGTATGAGTAATTGGTGGATGGTGGGAGTACAATATGTGTTGATGTTGGGAAATTACTCAGATAAATGAAATAATAAAACTGAAACATGAATTTTAATTGTCTTAATGAAAAAATTATTTTCATAGGCACCTGTAACTACTCTTATTATTTGATTTTATTTAATATATTTGTGATTTTATTTAAATATATTTATTGAACAGCCTATTATGTTTATTTTACACAGTTTTACATCGATTCTGTATTGAGTCAAATTTGTCATACTCTATTTTATATGTTATCCTACATAAAAACAAAAACTGCCTTGATTTCAAGTTCAAAGATTTGTTCCTTCATTTTGTTTTGGTGTCACTTAATAGAAACTTTCACACACATACACACAAACACAAACTCAGACACACACCTTTTATATATTGTACCTGATGTGTGGAGCGCATGAGGATGTAGTTTGTGACCTTGCCAAAAGGCAGGCCTAAGTTGATGACATCATTCTCTGTACAGCTGCCCTCAGGCAGATTGCAGATGTGGACGACACGCCCAGGGTAGAGTTTACGTGCCAGGAACTAGTGCAAGAGACAATAGATTTTACATCTAAATCTTTATTATACATACATAGATTCCAATCAACACATTCTACAAATTATTTTCATATGTTCTTGTGCAAGAAAACTTAATTGGATTTTACATCTCATTATCAGATGGCTTTCAAAAATGTTCGAAAGATTGCTATTCAATATTGATGCAATATTTTCCCCAGTTCTTGTATTACATTTATGAACCAGCTGTGGAAATTCTTCATTTAAATGAATGTAACTCCTAACTTTTTTGTTACAGTAAAAATCTAATACTGTCCCTCTCACTTTCTTTGAATTTTATTAAATAACCTTTGGTTCAATTATGTCCTGAACATTTCACCTCTCCAATTAAAGAAAAAGTGTATATGGTGTAGAACAGCTGCAAAAGCAATCACTGTAATATTAGCATGAGAACATGTTGAGCATTGTTATGATTGGCAGTGAACTGTTAAAGTCTGTGTTAGGATTGGCTCACCAGAAAAGCACAACAGGAAGCTATGCTATGATTGGTGATAATTTTAGAATTGACAACAGGCTGCTGACTGGTTCACCGTAACTTTAGATTTGACTGATGTTCACTGTGTTTTGATTGGCAAATTAGACAGGAATAACAATAAGCGATGAGTACACGGTTATAGTTGATGGTTATAGTTATAGTTAAAAAAAGGGATAAAAATGGATAATTGTTTATTATATTGAAACATTGCATCTTATTAGCTTCATATAATACATACAGTGGGTTGCAAAAGTATTCATACCCCTTGAACTTTGCCATATTTTGTCACATTACAACCACAAACATAAATATATTTCACTGGAATTTAATGTGAAAGACCAACACAAAGTGGTATACAATTGTGAAGTGGAATGAAAGTTATACATGAATCAACAATTTTTTTACAAATAAAAAACTGAAAAGTGCGATGTGCAAAATTATTCAGCCCCCTTTTCCCTGAGTGCAANCAGGGGGGCTGAATAATTTTGCACATCGCACTTTTCAGTTTTTTATTTGTAAAAAAATTGTTGATTCATGTATAACTTTCATTCCACTTCACAATTGTATACCACTTTGTGTTGGTCTTTCACATTAAATTCCAGTGAAATATATTTATGTTTGTGGTTGTAATGTGACAAAATATGAAAAAGTTCAAGGGGTATGAATACTTTTGCAACCCACTGTATGCTCAAAAATTAGCTTCACCCTGAGATCCTGAGATTTACCTAATCTAATAATAATTAGAAAAAAATAATAATCTAATAATTTACCTAATAATCAATAATATTATTACAAAAAATAATAAGAATAATTTGACGAAGACATTTACTGAAATTTGCATCTTGTTTTTTGTAAAGGTATTTCAAAATTTGTTATTTGATTTGTCACCATTCTTAAAATAACAGCATACACCTGAGTGAACTATGATGTTTAGTCAGCATATTTGTGCAAAATCTATTTGGCCATGTTATCCAACATTATTTTACATTTTTGTCATTTAGCAGATACTTTTAAGCAACTTACAGATATCCCCACTTGGTTGGCCATACAGTACCCCTGGAGTAATGAGGGTTAAGTCCCGTGCTCAAGGATCCACATAGGTAACTTCAGTGGACCTAGGATTTGAACCTACAACCTTTAGATTGAAAGCACAACATCCTAAACAGTGCGCAGAGCTCTCTTTTACAATATTTCACAAAAAAAAAATTGTGACGTTAACTGAATCAAATGTCCCTTAAATGCTTAATGGTATTCAGATCCGAAGACTATATAAAGGAAAATCCATGAGAGTCATCTATCCTTGGGTTTCATTTTTTGTCTTTACAATGTTGTTATGTGAGTTTTAAGTTCATACCCTTATGATAAAGCTCCTGAGATAAATGCAATATAGACTTTTGTTCCCTGTTTAATGTTTTAAAACCTGTTTAGCCTATTTTATCTCTTAGGTTGATGTAATATGTTGAAAGTCATAATGGCTAGAAATAAAAAAAAATCTATTTCATTTCACCTTCACAGTCAATTGCCCTAAAATATTTTTAAATGACATTAATAAACAATTAAATACAGGAAGTTTATAATAGTTTAAGAAGATCTAATACATGTACCTCACCTTTAAATTAGATAAGAAGATAAATTATTTTATTTATGTTTGTAAGTATTCAGTTTTATTTTACAAATTTTAGAATAAAAAATCTTTAATTAGCATATATAAAATATTTATTTTGTATTTAAATTTATTTTAAAAAACAATAAACAAATTAAAGGTATAAAAAAGCCAATACAAACAGTAAATGTTGTATTCAACAACTCAACATGCTTTAAAGTTAAATAATACCAGTGTTTATTTGTTCTGTATTATCAGCAGTTTGCTGGCACCAGGTCAATACCAAAATGCCATTAGTCTCTTTCTGTTTATAAATGACGAGACCCTGTAGCTCAGGAGGCTTAGCACTGTGAATTGTAAGATGTGGAAATAGCATGACGTGAATGTAATTACAGTACTGACAGTCGAACTGTGACCCTGTAGCATGTACATCCACATATTTTCACTCTTAGATCTACTGCTGTGGTTAATTTGTTAGAAGTGTGAATATGAGCGTGTGTGTAGGCAGCGAAAGAGCACAAGAGCAAGTGAGAGAGGGAGAGAGAGAAATGTGTATGTGCAGTTAAATGCAATAATCTGCTGGGTGAAGTGTCAGCCCTCCCCTTTGACCCTAGTAGTCACATGTGTTTGCCCACACAGATGTTTCTGTCATTCAAACACATTGCCAGCCAGCTCTCTTTCACAATTTGTAGGTAGTCTAAATTTAAATACTTTTATCAAACTGAACTTCAAAAATGAACCCAAAGTGTTGACTGTAATGTCTTATCAGGTAACTGAGTTTTGCGTGTGTATATCTGTGTGTGTGTGTGTGTGTGTGTGAGAGAGAGAGAGAGAGAGAGTGAGAGAGAAAGAGAGAGAGAGAGAGAGAGAGAGAGAGAGAGAGAGAGAAACATAGAAGGCATCAGTAAGAAACAGAGAGGGAGAGAGAGAGATGAGAAACATCTCATTCATTAAGATTATGTTTACCATAGGGTTAAATAACACTAAGACTGAATGTAAAAGCTTTCCCACAAAACAAATTGTAACTAAATGACAGCACCAGATTAATGTAAGTATTGTATATTGTTAACTAGCTAAAATGAGACAATTCTATTTGTGGCTGTGTTTAGCCAACAGTTTATCAGTTGGTGCTGATTTGATGCTAACCATTAAGTGATGATTTGCTTTACCAACACTGTGCACCGTGTGTATCTGTGTATCAGAAAGGTCACTATCATTAACAGTTGCAAAAATAGAGTGCATCATGCTGTTTATGTTCTTGTAAGACGACAATAAGCTACAAATAGCCAGTGGCTGTGAGACTGGCTAATAAAATGTATTCACTAGACTGTCTGGATCTTTACACATTAGCTCGGCTGGTGAAATGTCTGTCGAGTGAGCGGTCGGTATCAGGTGGTTTTGAGTGTTCAGAAGAACAGTAGCAAACGCATGAAATTATTCCTTTCTAGGAGTGGTTTTACAAATAAAAATTAGGGACAGAGATACAATTCAAGATTAATCATAACAGCAAATTTATTTCTGAAAAAAATAAAACACTACACAAAAAAATGTAACTTAGTGGTTGTGGTGGTGGTGGTGGTGGTGTGCGTGTGTGTGTGTGTGTGTGTGTGTGTGTGTGTGTGTGTGTGTGTGTGTTTCAATACAATAACTTATTATAGTTGTTCATGATGCAGGCATATTTAAAAAGTCTTGTTTTTATCTTTGAAGGTTTGGGAAATTGAATTTGTGGTTGAGTAGTCTGCAAAATATTTTGTTCATAAAAATTTACACATATAAATTGATGTTTTTATCATTAAAGTTTTTGTGTCATGGATAGAGTACTACATTTTTTTCAGATTATATATTATTTGGTTAAATTTAATTTGCTTTCAGTTTAACTTTAATTTTAAGTCATAACATGAAATAAACCGAAAGTCTGTTATTAATTTCATGACTATGAAAAACAGGAATAACTGTGCTTAAAATATTATTGCATTAAATTGCTTGTGAAATTAAACATTACTTAAATCTATTAGATGAAAGATAAGTTCACATTTAGGGTATAAGTGTTGTAAATGGCATGTTGGAAGGAACAAAAAAGACATTAAATGGTGAGTGAAATTGACTTTGGAAAGTTATTGTCTTATAATGTCTTAGATTAAAGACATATTAAAAACAATATATGTTTTTGTGATAATTTAATCTACAGCCAGCACCTGTAACAAAATATCACCGGTATCACTATCATGGTTTTTGGCACGACAAATTATTCCTAAATTCAACACCAGCTGAATGCTGTTTGTTTACCATGTCTGGGATTAAAGTGTGTTAATGCTGTAGATGCCTGACACAGTGTTTTACTGCCTGCGCTGATACTAAACTCCAGGAATCCAAGGCCAAAAAACTACATATTTAAAATATTAGCTTTTATAATTGTAATTAAAAAAGAAAGTATATTAGTTAAGGAAAGATATTTTTTATTTAACATGGACAATATTAATTAACCTTTTTGGGGATACAAAACTGTGTTAAAACCAAAATCCCAGTAACTACAAAATGGTTAGATTCTTAAGCCATGTCAAAAAAAACACTCATTTTTGGAACTGTTCTTGTAATGTTATGATGATGATATTGCTGGTTATAACAACGACTTTTAAATAGCGGTTTCATAGAATCATTAATAGCAACATTTTTTTCCCATTTTAGGAATCTCTGTATTACAAAAATTATGATAATATTAGTCTCAATTTTCCTACAGTTTTTGATGTAAAATAGATGGTTTTATAAGAAAGAATTGAAGCTGAAAGTGGAGCGTTCAGCTGCTGATAAACAGGTGCTTTTTAATGCTTTAGGCATGTCTGCTGGGGCCATGTGTCTAAAGAGGAGTCACACATAAAAAAAGTCACGCACAAAAGAACAGTTAGTGTTAAAATTTTTGCAGAGTGGATTCTAGAATTCTCAATATTATTAAATCCAATGCTATGGAAATATTAAAATCTACATCATATGCTAACACAATTTTGTATTAACTTTCATAATTGCACAGGCTTGTTGTACAATAAACCACTGCAAAAGAAATCACATGGTGTTTGATTAACTAATAAACAATTTAAAATTCACAGGAACAGGAAAAACTGTTTCTTGAATATTTAAAACAATAATTTTCAATTGTAAATGCATTAATGCAAATTAAATTAAATTTGAGTTTACTGTACCACATAGATAGAGTTTCTAATGCAGTTGATCACAATGCAAACCGCATGCAGTAACAAAAAGTTCTTATCACAGCATTTTGTTTACACCATTTAACAACTACACAAATTATGTAAGCAGCAAAAAAATGCTGCATAAAAACTATATCAGCTGACATCAAGAGTTTTGATGGCAAAATCAAAATAGCGTCATGCCATTTTAATTTCATTTGTCCCATTTGATTTATACAAAAAAGTACAATGCATAAACTTTAGTCATTATTTCACACAAAAAACAGCTTTTATTTCTATAGAGCTGGATCTCTGAATGAGTTCTTAAAACATCCAGATGTTTTAGTAATACTGTGATTAAGAAATATTAGGTTAAAAAAAAGAAATAATAATAAAATATAATGGCATTATTTCACACAAAAAACAGCTTTTAGTTCTATAGCGCTGGATCTCTGAATGAGTTCTTAAAACATTCAGATGTTTTATTAATAATTTGATTAAGCAATATTAAGTTAAAAAATAAATAATAATAAAATATAATGGCTGTATAACTGAATAAACCTAAAAAAATATATATACTAAAAATAATTAGTAATACTATTGCTGGAACATATTAAGAACAGTAAAATTATTATGAAATATGATGTTGGGCAGTTACCGATCAAAACTACTTAAAATGTACTTGTAACAATTTTTATTTGTAAAATGATTTCAATAATTATAAATAAAACTACTTGATTTGAGAGTTAAGATAAATTAATAGAGCTTACTGTTAATATGGGTACATTCAAGTTAGGAAAAGACAAAACTATATTCCATGCTAATAATAATTATTATACAAGTTCCGGAGAAGAGAACATATGCATAAAATAATTCATGCTAATAATTTTGTATTGTGAACACTAAATGTAAATAGAATACAGTGTACTAATATAACCTCATTTGTAATATAATTGATACTTTAGTAGAAATTGCTACAATGTGGTTATGTTTAGAATACAAAATAAACTGTATCCGAATATTCCATACAAGAACTATTGGCACATTGATACCACGGCATGTGATGGATGTGATAATGCATCTGTCGATGGCTATAAAAAGCATACATGCATTAAAAAAAAACAAAATGTGTAAGGAATCAGATCTCTTTGGCGTGGGTAAATGCTGCCAGTGCAGTTGCCCTTAAGGTATTCCCACCCCATTCCAGCTCAGACACAACAATGCTGGCACTGCAGCATGAAAGATAAAACTTTAATAGAAATAAAAATTTTAAATCTTACAAAAGAACATAAGTGAGTCCTTAGTTTACCCTACTACAAACATGATGCTTTGCATTGTATGTTTATTTTTTAATGAATTATTGACTTACAAATGTGTCAGTATGTTAATATCGCCAACAGAAACATTTTCAAATACAAGCATTTTAATGAAACATACTGCATTATGCAATAAATAATTAAAATTATTAAAATGTGACCAAAGGTGATCAACATTTGTGCAAGTCTAACTGCACATCAGCGTCAGTAATGTGTTTTTAATTGATTAAACCAAACAAAATAATGGATTAGACTGAAAAACCATATTAATAATATTACCAAGTTTACACCATTCATTTTTAATAGATTAAGCAGTAATAAATTATCAAACTATCATTCACTATCATTTGTCAATAATCATAAAAGCAGTTTAATACAATTACCACATGGCAACAGATAAACTTATTCAAAGCAAGTTGCATGATATATTTATTGATTTGGAACAAATAATTAATAAACTCTATGAACCGTTATTAGTTATTACACACATCAAATCATTCTCCATCTCAAGAAAATTGCCGTGCATTAGTATCTCTCTGTATAATATTAGAAGAATATTTTATGAGATTATTAAATACATATTTTATGGTCTACCAGGGCTTTTCAACATTATCAAGGTAAAATATATTACTTGTTGTATCAATGTGCTAAAAATAAAACCCTTACTGTACCTAAATTTTTTGTAACACAAAACTATCATCAGTAAAATAGTAAAATCAAAAATTTATTATTTTATCTAGTAGATTGAAAAGTGCTAAAAGTGCATTAAATGGGGAAATTAGTATGTACTATTACTCTGCCATTGAACTATCAAGTCTTAATAATGTGATTACCTTGAAATACAGATACATGTATTTATTAGTAACCAATAAAAAGTTTAAATCTTTTCTCTAAAATGTTTCATATCAGTGCAATGACGAGTAATTTAATTAAAAGCATAATGGGTGTTAAATATTAGAATACACATTATCTAAGTTGTTGCCAACATGTACATGCTTCCTTTAAAAAAAAATCACACAATATCCTGTGTCCTTCTTCACACTGACTGTTTCTTAACGAGAAGTTCATTGAACCTGTTCAGAGCTGGTTGACTGAATAACTTCTGATAGATAGCTTTAGTATGTGCATTAGCAATGTGTGATAACTTTTGATTTATATTAATTTCCTGTTTTATTTATTTTATTTAGCCTTTCATATAAATCATATAAAAATTATGCTTATACTATATTATATATTAATATTTGTTTATATTAATATAAATGTATACTAATATTAAATATACAAGTTTGCTCAATAAGTCAATAAATGCAGTTCAGTCTGCAACAAAAGTACTGTATGTGTAAGCTTACATTTTAGTGGTAAACAAGGTTAATACTTGAAGTGCAGTTTGCATTTTATACTTAAATAGATAAATTATTTTAAACTTTGGTTAAAGCAAGGTCTGTAGTAAGCTGAATTATTATTTAATTATTGAAAGCAATAACACACTAGAAGGCACGTTATGTATAAGCTGTGATGTTATTTGTAATGCTATTTATTTAGTCGTAAAAACACTATAGATAATGATTTATTTCCTTATTTAATTATTGTTTGGTTTTGTGTTCTGTCAGCACAGATGGTTTTCTGACACTTCAATTTGTTTCATGGACACATACACATACTGCACTAGATGAAGTTTGCATTGAAGGTTTATCTTTGTGCTATGTAATGATCTGATATTGGAAATGAAAGCTTATTAAATCAGGTTACCAATAATGTTTAAATTGTATAGGTGCTCACAATATTCTGATCTCTGAATTGAAATTGACATTGTGGTAAAAAAAGAGAATAGTCACACAGTACTCGCCTCTGGCTCAAACACCTGCATTGTTATAGGTTTAGTGAAAGACAGAACGATCACAATAAACACTGTTACCATGCTAATATTACTGTCCAAGACAGATAAGGATTTATAATAAAAAACAATGTCATAATAATTTTAATCATATTAGGGATAAATATTTATGTCAAATTGCATCTATTTTTTTTTCATATGTGAGTGTGGCATAGCTTATGTGGAGGTAAAAATATTATGTGTAAAACACAGATGCAGTAATTTGCATTACAAAAGTTGCAATTATTCACATTCCAAGCAGAAGGCACTCTAAAAAGTATTATAGAAATTGCCGAAAAAAATATAGAGATGCTAGACAGGGAATAAGTTTAAATTTTGCAGCAAAAGTTTTAAGTAGCTGAATCTTTCATGTGACCAAGATAGATTTATGTTTACACTGCTAAACAAATGTCGCCAAATGTGCCTCAGATCACCTCCAAATGTGGTGTGATTAAATCTTAAAATACTTATTTGTTCTTGAGGCATTCACAACTGTACTTAACATTATTCACTTGTGATCCAATCACTAAGGCCATTCCTTATTACCAGATCTGAACTGGCTTTCATTGCCAAGTCAGAACATCCTCAGTGTATAAAATATGAACGACAGCTATAGCTTACCTTCGACCCAGACTGATGTGGGTTAAATCCCACCCCTGACAGAGGAAATGACTTCATAGCTGCGGTTGGTAAATAAGAGGCAACACCACCGGAAACATCTTTAAAACAAAATACAATAAAGCAATTAGACAAATACCTGGAATTAGTAGCTGATGCAAATCAGTCCAAACTAATTAATAAAAAATATGCAAAATGTTTAAAGCGATTTCCACCACTTATAATATGAACATTCAAAAAAGAAATTCTGATCTAAAACAGACTAATATGCTTTCCTCAATTTCCAAAAAAACCCTACATTATTATACAAAAACAAAATGTCTGAATCAATGTAAACCTTGTGCTAAGTGTCAGCCATTACCCTTTGAAAAACCCTGCCCCCTGATATTAATAAACTTTGTCCTCAGAATACATGCTCAAGCTGGGACCCAAACGTCTGTCCTAAAAATAGGCACTTGCCTTAAAATCACACCTCTCCTGCAGCAAATGGGAAATGGCATGATTTGACTTACCTTGGCTGGCTGAGGACGAGTATGCCATGGTGTTACTCGACGCCGAGCTCGAAGCCAACCCAAGGCATCCCTCGGAGGTGACTGGATAGTGCAGTGCCCTGAGTTCTGTGCTATGAGTGGGGAAAGGACTGATTTTAGATGTCAAATCCCATAACACCCAGACTGGCTTTATCTGCTGACCCAGCTCATGTTCCGGCGTCACTTTTGTACACATAGCGTCAGACTTCTACAGAATACCATGTCTCTTAATAGCAACACTGAATGAAGTAAGGCTAGTGCTGATTCATCACTAGGATTAGAACAGATTTAATTTCCTACAAGAGCTTTTTATATAGCTTACACCAGCAGGCCACCCACAGTGTAATGTTTATATTCTTGTTAAATAATATACCTACTTTCTTTTAACTTTTATAATTAGTGCAATCATTAGTACAAATAAAGAAAACACTTTACTATGCTACTTTTTTTTTTACTGTGCATCAATACAAAATAATACCCAATTATCAATGTTATTACAAATAATATATGATGTTTTAAATATATATATTATAGATCACTAATTGTCTTGAATTGTAATGGATCATGTAAAATAGTAACATTTTAAAAACCCACCAGGAAAAAAAGAAGCACTATCACCTCTCTCCCTGTTGCTTTACCTGCAAGGAAGCTGATACTCCTGCCATGTGTACTTACGTATATATTTTTTTAACTAATATAGTTAAGTCTGAAGGGTTTAACTTTTTATTATTAGTGTCATTGATCTTTTTTTTCCCCCACACTGTCAAATATACTTAATAAGACTGTTGGTAATTGTGGCTGCCACCACATATAATGCTTTTTTGCAGTAACCCCCTCTTGTGGGACTTGATAGGGCATGCAGGAAATGTGCAAGTGCTAAAACCCCAAAACAAAAAGTGCATTTAAAAGAAGGTTCAGAACATCAACCACCACCCAATAATACTTATACAGTGGTGGTGCTTCGAAGGTCCAATCATTACAAAACTGGTCAATAAGTGGAAAAGCAAAAATGTGTAGCTAATAGATTGTGATTGTGCTTGTATACAAAAATGAAAATGTGAAAATAATAAATAATAACTATTAAGACATTTCACCTTTTTGTTCTATTGTTTTGCATTACATTTATTAACTCATAAGGATCAATTCTTTCAATGGTTCAGTGAATAGTGAATAAAGTTTAGCATAATAGTGTACAGAAGTTGTATGTCCTTTTCTTCGGATATCAGATGTACTTAATGCACCTAGGTAATTATATTGCTGTAGTGTGTGTGTGTGTGTGTGTGTGTGTGTGTGCCTGCTCTGCATAAGACTAGTGACATTTCCACTGTTTTAATTTAACACATTTGGAATAGACTCCAGCACCCCTATACCCATAAACAGAATAGATGGCTTAGGAATTGAATAAATAGATAAAAATAACTGTGTGGATAGGAGGACCCACAGATACTTGGAACAAAGGTTTAGAAATGGCTGAGAATATTTCCAAAATGTGTATAACAATTTCAATTACTCTAGAACCAAAGTATAGGGTTGTTAATGAGCTTATTAAAACATATATGGTTAGTTTCAACCCAGATAAGGTTACATTATTTTGTATCCTTTTCATTCATTCATTATCTCCCGCTTATCCTCTATTAGGGTCGCGGTGGGGTTCCCCATGCCCATCCAGGGGAGAACGTCTCGGGCGCTGGGCAGACAGACCCAGGACAGGGCGCCAATCCATCGCTGGGCACGCACTCACTCACACAGACACACACTATATCGGGCAATTTGGATAATTCAATTAACTTGATCCATGTTTTTGGACTGTGGGAGGAAACCGGAGAACCCGGAGGAAACCCACGCAGACACGGGGAGAACATGGAAACTCCACCCAGATGGGGATTCGAACCGGGAATCCCTAGCGCTGAGAGGCGAACGTGCTAACCACTAAGCCACCGTGCCGCTTATTTTGTATGCATCAGATAAAATGAATCAATACATGATATAGCCACTTTAAATCCATGGATTAGTAATAATCCTAAGGCTGATCCAGGGATAAACTGATATCAAACGTAATGGAAAAGTGTTAGTAGAAAACCAGCATTATAGTAATAGGAAAACTAATGCTATTGCATTTATTGTGTATTGACTTACCCATCAACATATAGTAAACGGTTCTGAATATGTAACTTTCCCTTCACATGCTGGTCCCAGTCCTAAAAAGTAAAATTACATATGCATGTAAAAAAGAAAGAGAAAGAGAAAAAGAAAAAGAGGGAGAGAGGGAGGGAGAGAGAGAGATAGAGAGATATCTTGTCAATTAGCATTAAGCTAGTACAGATCCAGTATGAGATTCCACAGACGAGCACATTCAAGAACCCAGTGCACCTGAACCAGTGACAGCATACAGGATCAAAAACATGACCTTATGATCCCGATACAGACAGCTGCAGTCTTGACTTTTAGACAACATTGAGAACAATAGGCAATGTGATAATGTACATAACTTCTCGGCTCTGCTCCTGCAACAGCTGTTCAGCTTTACTTTACAGATCAAACATATTAACTATATGATACAAAAAGATGTGGTCTTTCAATACTAAAAACGCCAGCTTTAGAAACAAAGTTTTACTATTTATTGGTGATTGGTGTGACTTAACATCATACAGATAGAAATATTGCACAAAAATAAGAATATTCAAACTACTTAAAATATATTAAACAGCTCTTTTTGGTAAAATGTAAGTATTAAACTAAATGCCAATACATCATACATTATAATGATGCAGTGTAAGCCACAGTCTATAAATTTTATACAATAATTGCTACTTTACTAATTAAGAGCATTATTGCAAGGTCACAAACACTAATTTGGTTAAGGAACTAGCCTTGCAACCTAAGGTTCGATTTTTGGTCCTAAGTACCATGTCTGAAGTGCACTTCAGCAAGACACCTAACCCCAATTGTTCCCCAGGCACCATGTACAGGGCTGCTCACTGCTCTTTGTATATGTGCTCACTTTACTTAGTGTGTGTATATGTGTGTTTCACTTGATGGATGGGTTTAATATGAGGGAATAATTCCTCTGTGTGTAAGCACAGTAGGCAAAATAGATCACCGTTTCACTTTATTTTGTCACATAAATGAGAACATTTTTTTGGAATTAAAACATAAGCAATAGTGTCCACTAATAAAATTGCTAGACTCTAATGGACAGCAAGTAAACCACTATGACTATTGAGACTGACCAAAATATATATATAACATTAATGTAAGAAAATGATAATATATAGCAGAATAAATAAATTGTTAAAATAATTTGTACATTATATATGCACATTTTAATAGCATAAAATGTGTTGTGGAAGCAGAAGATCTTATAATATTATTCATTTTGATATTATTAGCATTTACTAAATCCAACATACCTTTAAGTTGAAAACTTTCTTTTCACAAATGGTGCACTGGTGTGGAAGGTGTGATGGGGTCACCCCATGATAATCATTGAGCTGGTGGGTTTGAAGTGTTATACCCATCACCCCCTCTTCATTCTTCTGTTGTTGCTGGTATCCTAAAAACCCTTGTTGACCACTTGCTGTGCTGAAATTGGAGCCCCTCGTTGGGCTGAACTTGGAGTCACCTGTGGGCTCCTCAGGGTTGTATAGTTCAGCTCTTGGACCAACAAATCCAGGTAATGGTGCCCAGTTGCTGTCCTTTCCTGTTACCCCAATGTCTGTTTTCCCAGGTTTTGTGTTTTTCCATTGCTCTTTATAGCTAGAGTCCACATATACCCCCTGTTGACTATCTGGGGTAAAGAAATCTCTCTGATATGTGCTCTGGTTGTTGTGGCACAGGCTAGAGCCCCCATAATGCACTAATTCCGTTGCTGTGCCTCCAGTAGGAGTGCCTACTGCATGTAGCCCTGTTTGAAATGGGCCAGGTTGCTTCCCACACTCTCCATGTGGACTGGTATTCTGCTTGGCATTTCCATCATTCCCATAGTGGTTCATTGGAACCCCAGTGTGGTTCCGGTTAAACCCGCTGCCCACCAGGGTACCCAAAGTGGGTTGTGGAGGGGGAAAGGTTATGGGTGTGGAGGGAAAGCTTGAGCCCCTGAACTGATTAAAAAGTGGCTGAGACATTGCCACACTGGACAGGACTTGGTTGAGGACTGTCGCGGCAGCAGAAGTGTTGCCGCTTTGGGCGAGTTTAAGGCGGTGCAAGGTGAGCTGAGCCTGGAGTTGAGCCAGCTGCAAACTGGCAGGGCTCACAAGCAGGTTGGGACCTACCCCACTAATGGCCCCGCCCACAGAAAGCACATTCTTGTCAAGTTTTTCTCCCAATCCAGTGCTGCAGAGAAAACAGATTAAGCAGGTTAGTAAACTAATTTAACCTATTTTATATTCCAGTTGCTCAAAATAGTTTAAGGATAAAGTTTAATTAAAATGTAATTAAACTTTCCTTAAAATAACAAATATACAGATTTTAATATTACCTTAAACAAAACCTAAAATTTGCTTTAAGATAATATAACTACATCAAACCTTAACATCAAAGCTTCTCATCATCTATTTGAACAAGGATTCCAGAACAAACTGTGGTGAAAATTGATATGTTTATTTGGTGATGCCTGTTCTATATAATTAAAAATATGTAGAATGGATGAAAGAATTCATCAGAGACTGACTTACAATTTAGCCACAACATTAAAATCTGTAAGTGTTTGTGGCTTATCTGTGTATATAATTTTTTTAGTTTATAATAGTTTATTATTTAGAATAGTTTATGTTCAAAAATATTTTTAAATATCTGATATAAGCTCTGTAAAGTATCTAATATAAAAGGATGATGCAGATGTCACCACGCCTGTGTGTGTCTCCATTTGAAATGACCTGCTGCTTTTTTCATACGTATTAATGCACTGACATGCTTGCTAAATATAGCAGGTACTACATTAAAGAAAGCTTTACAGGTTTCCTCCGCTATGCATGCCAGGTAACAATAGAAGTCACACTGGGGTGATCATTTTCCAAACAGGAAATGATAGGTCCCAAAGCCTTTCCCAAAGTGTTTCACTCGACCAGAATTGCAGTCGATATCATATTTACAATTTACGATTCTTTCCAAAAGAAAAACCAGAACTGAGTAGTGTGCATTAATGCAGGAGTCTGAGCTTGTGCATGTTTTTTTTCCAAATTGGAATTCATGCAACTGAATCTTTAAGGAGGATTAACACCTCAGCGCTGTAGTGTCGGAGTCGTCTGGGGTTTTGCTACGGACTTACATGACAATTTCCAGATCGTAAAGTTAACCAGCACTGAGCAAACTGTTAGCCAACGCTGCAGTGAACAGAGATTGTAGCTGAGGCATTATGAGAGGTCTGGGTCTCTCTGTTAAGCAAACGTTTTAAGAAACCCTACGTCAGGTCACAGATCTAAAACAGTATGGTGACGCAGAATTCTGAACTCTGTAGGTATTGAACATGATAACTGATACAGCAAAGTGCAGAATACATGATGTATGAGGTGTGGGAATGTGAAAGGACACTCCCGGCAGTTGTACTAGGTTACATTAATTGTAATCAATCAGTGACAACTGACTCTTGGACAGGCTTACAGTGAAGCGTGCTTGTAGCTACAGTTCACATTGCATTACTGCAAATAATTAGTTAAATCAGTTCAAAGAGGTCTTTCCACACCCAGTTCTAGAAACTATGCTGTAAATATACACCACATTTGTAGTTTATACAGTAAATGGATTTTGCATTTGGTCTACAATGTGTACTTATAATATAAAAAATCTATCTATAGGGAAAGATATAAAAAACAGCCATTTTTGTTTATTAAAATAAAATATATTAATAAGCCATAAACTATAATAGGCAGATCTACTTGTTTCTACACTTGTTGTCCACTCACTTTATATTCCACTTACGGTATACATGCACTTTTACACCAATGATTGTCACTATTCAATATGTCCAGCCACCTGCATCCCTTAGGCAGTGTCCTCTGATAACTGATGAAGGACTGGATGATGTCTAACACAAACTGTGCAGCAAAAAACAAGCTACTGGGTCTCAGTGTTTAAAAAGCACTAATCCCCTAGCACCTGTATAACACACACCAGCCCAGAGGTTTTCAAACCCTGCACACCTGCCACTAACATTAACCCACTATTCAACTCTACACAAATTAAAATACTATAAATAATATTTTGCACATCTTATAGATGGTGCAGATATGCTGATGTACTTTAAAAAGTCTTATAGATCAGTTTTATCTATGTTGTAGCTTTGCCTGTTTCTACAAGCACATTAAAATTATTAGGTAAATGTTACTTATGATCGCACTTTAGGATAACTGTGGTACAGGAGGTTGGATGAAAGCTGCTGGTGGGCTTTTTTTTAAATAACACATTTATTCTACATGGCTGTCCTACATTGTTGTTGCTGCCTGGCCGCTCAAGGAGGATGAGTCCCCCACTGAGTCTTGGTCCTCCCAAGGTTTCTTCCTTGAATAATAACAGAAAAGGGAGTTTTTTCTTGCCACTGTCGCTTCGGCTTGCTCTTTGGGGGTTTAAAGGCTTTTCATTCTGTAAAGCTGCTTTGTGACAATGTACTGCTGTAAAAAGCGCTATATAAATAAATAACTTGAATTTGAACTTGAACTTTACTGTACCGGCCACATCATATCTGATGTATTGGCAATTAATTTTTTGTTTATACATTAACGAAAACAGCATAAAGTACCCTTGTAGGTGTCATGACAGGCAACCAGCTATATAAACCACCTAAATAAAATATGTCTGTGATGGTCCTATATATAAAGTGGCAGGTAAAGATTGTTTGTAAATATTTTTGAATAGTTCGCTATTTCTGTATTATGTTTCGCAGTAAATAACTATGTTTACATTACCTGTCTAATTATCTCATGAATATACAGAGACATTAAACTGTTGCTTTATAATAAAAATCACCACACACACATGACTTATAAAATAAATATTTAAGGGGTTAATAACATTTACATAAACTTTTATTTTTTGGTTTGTGGCTTTTAACTTATTACAGCATACCAACCTGAACTATTCTGACAAAATACTGGTATTATATATATATATATATATATACCCCCCCCCCCCCCCCCCCCCCCCCCCCCCCCCCCCCCCCCCCCCCCCCCCCCCCCCCCCCCCCCCCCCCCCCCCCCCCCCCCCCCCCCCCCCCCCCCCCACTCCAATTTTATATTACATGTGGTTAAATTAACCAAGCAATTCTTTTAAATGCTATATATATAATGAACAGCTAAGTAAAGTTCAACTTAATGTAAAGAATAATTAAATAATATTCTTATTTATATTATGTTATTTAAAAGAAATATTTTAAAAAACATGTCTTATACACGCATACACCCCCCCCCCACACACACGCATATGCACAGCTGAAAAGGTGCTACTATAGGAACTGATACATTAGCAGCAATAAGAAGACCTCCACATTAAATCAGGAGTTTGGAATGTGTTATCATCACTCCCAGAAGATAGAACACACACATAAAGTTTATGCATGTGACTCTAAGTGCTAGCAAACATTATTAAAACAGAAATACTGACCTGTGAGCCGAATGTTCATTCGCCCATTGGCACACACTTCTCCTTACTGTGACCTTAGTGCACACACACACACATTACACAGACACACACACGCACGCGCGAATGCATGCAGACACACTAGCAGACTGCTTTAGAAGCGCGTGACAGGTTTTGATGGAAGCACACTGATGAAATGCCAAGAGTGCTTACAGAAGAGTTCAAACAACACTGCAAAAAACTCTACATTAATTCCATCGTAAATATCTACAGCACACCCAGAATGATGCTATGAATTCTGTTTGCTGATGTCCATTTCTAACAGATTAAAAAGTAACATCTCACTACTACACTCCTAAATCTTAATTGCACTGTAGTAGTAAATTTACAATACGTTCATATAATGTAAAACAGCATTACAGTGTGCAGTTACAAAATCATCTGCAATTGTTTTAATGAGACGGTTTGGACATATAATTGTTACAGCAACTTAGATTAAAAAATACTTGTGACCTGAAAGTTTAGTTAATAAAAACATAATAAATAAAATATATGTCTGGAAATTGTCAACTATACATAAAGTTAACAGTCAACAGTAATATTGACGGATTCCATAATAATAATAATCATCATCATCATCATTTTCAAATTATAAAACATTTGTGGATTCTAATGATTAAGCTAATGTTGTTGTGACCAATAATACATTTACTAAATCTTAAAATAAATTACTGTTTAAAAATTTCAGATTTATGGTTTTACCATCAGTTTGTTTCTCTTTCAGTGACATCATGTACTATCTTTTTAGTTATTATAATACATTTAAAAGTATAAATAAAAGTGTATAGCAGCATGATTATATTTTTTTCTGTTAAAACACAGCTGGGGCTTAGTGGTTCCCCGTTCAAATCCCCATCTGGGTGGAGTTTCCATGTTCTTCCCATGTCCGCGTGGTTTCTTCCGGGTTCTTCGGTTTCCCACAGTCCAAAAACATGGATCAAGTCAATTGAGTTCTCCAAATTGCCCCATATAGAGTGTGTATTTGTCTGTATGAGTGAGTGAATGTGTGCCCAGCGATAGATTCGCGCCCTGTCCTGGGTGTATCTGCCCAGCGTCCAAAACGTTCTCCCCTGAATGGGCATGGGGAACCCTGCCATGACCCTAATATAGGATAAAGCGGAAGATAATGGCTGGATGGTTGGAAAACACAGCTGTTTCAAAAGGCACGCAAAAGAATCTGAAAGCAATGTTCGTGCTCTTTGGATTCTGAGCTATACACACAAGTTATGGCATGACATGCTTAAATTTTCTTCTTACGCTCTTAGTATTAAAAATACACAAGTGTTTAAAAATAAAAATTTGTTAAACCAATTGTGTGTGTTCAAGGTGTTCACATGTATATGGAGGTCATAAAAGTATGCGGAACAGAATACAGTGTTGCTCATTTTAATATATTCCTCAGTATTTAAATATAGTATTCTAACAAGAAGATTTACAACATAAATGAAGGACAAAATTGCAAAGGTTAAAGAGTTTGTAGTGTAAGGTTTATTTCATGAATTAAAAAACTTATATAGAGAGAAAAGTTATTATACAGTGTGTGTTTAACATAATAAACTATATTCAATTTATAAGATCAGAAAAAATGTACTTTAAATGTACTGTGTGTGTATTTATTTTATTTATAAATTTTCTGCATCATATACATACCATAATTTTAGTCTGTTCATATTCAGTTTTTCCTTGTAAGTTTTCTTAAACACATTGACATGACTTCATTCTGATGTTGTCAATACCTACGCCATTATTTTAAAAAAGAAAATTAGTTCCCCAAAAAACACATATTAAAAGATAGCAGACGATATAATTATCAAAACACGTATCACAGATGTTAATTTAACCAGTCCACTAGATGGTGGTGTGACATTTCAAAACTCCTTTCAAGCGTCCTGCTATATTGTGCTACACTGCTATATCACAGACCAGTATAAAATTCGAGTATAAAATAAAAGCAATAACTAATTCACACAATGTGACCCCAATTATGTGAATAGGCAGAATTAAAGTATTGTCGGGATGAATGCACCTCTGAATAATTTACTAAACGAAGAAACAACAAGAAAAGAGTACAACAACCAATGACAGAACAAATCAATTAAATTAAATTAATAAAAAGAAAAGAAGACAAATGAACAACTTATGAACAATTTATGTACAGACTAATTTGTTTAACTTTAAAACTTTAAAACCACTTACTTCAAAAGAACACAAATATTGTACATAAAAAAGAGAAATCATTGGGAAGAAAAGTTTAAATGAAACAATCATTGACTGAAAAAGAAAAGACAGAATCAATTGCCAGAAATCCAATTTTCAAATCTGAAAACTGACCTAAAAATTTGATTGAATTAAACACAAATTGTCCAAAGGATTCACCAAACAGGCGGCACGGTGGCTTAGTGGTTAGCACGTTCGCCTCTCAGCGCTAGGGATTCCCGGTTCGAATCTCTATCTGGGTGGAGTTTCCATGTTCTCCCCGTGTCTGCGTGGGTTTCCTCCGGGTTCTCTGGTTTCCTCCCACAGTCCAAAAACATGGATCAAGTTAATTGAAATCTCAGAATTGCCCCATATAGAGTGTGTCTGTGTGAGTGAGTGTGTGCCCAGCGATGGATTGGCGCCCTGTCCTGGGTGTATCTGCCCAGCGCCTGAGACGTTCTCCCCTGGATGGGCATGGGGAATCCCACCGCGACCCTGATAGAGGATAAGCGGGAGATAATGAATGAATAAATGGATTCACCAAACACTGATGCACCAAGACATTAAAACAGACAGAGGACAGTGAGACAGAGAAAGAGAGAGATTGAAGGTTTCACTGAAAACAAACATTGCCTCAGTGTATATAGAGCTGAAATTTTTTTTACAAATTAAAAAACAATAAAAGTACAGTTATTACGTCTTCGGATGGTCACTGACTCAGCAGACAGTTGTTTCTCAAATGTGGGCAGTAGGATTAAATGCCATGATTAAGATTTTACCAAAATGAATAATGTTATATTGTTTTACAAGTCTAGTTGCTTCACAACAATAAAGTCCTGGGTTCAGATTTTCTTACAACTTTTTCTCTCACTGTCATAAGTAAAAAATATCATTTACTTCCCCAACGTGTGCATCAACATGTTGTATGTGTATCTGTGATAGACTGATGACCTGTCTGGGAAGTTTACCTACACTGTTATTGAGTGTGGGCTGGAATAGACTTTTTTAATCTTAGATTTTAAACAGATTTGGTTTGAAGTACCCGAGAATCTAGCATATAGCACAAATTGGCTACTGACAGAAGGCATCACTGCATGTGTTATGGATCAGAATGTTTATGGTGCCAAGCTCTGGCTACTTCTCAAAAGATAACTGAACCTGACCAGCCATTTCACCCTGATATGCATCAGTATTGATGTTAATCCTTTATGCTTCAATTAACATTTTCAGTGTATAGTGATTCAAAAAGGCAGATGCAAATTTAGATTCAAATATATGATTCTTCATTGAAATGTAAAATAGGCTAAATTCAAATCATAAGCTATTATTTATTAACTGACATGACTCAGAATTTTCACAGACCATTTAGACTCATATGGCCACATTATATGTTCACTTTTGTTCAGAGACACTATAAGGCCATCTAGTGCAGCATGGCATTATACCATCTGTCAGCACTATGGAACGTTTACCAATGAGAAAGCAGCAACCCAGCCACGCGTCATCCACAGCCAATCAGAGCCTGGCCGCTCGTCCACTTGCTCCTAGCCCACACATGGAAAACTATGCACACTCATTTGCCCTAAATACCCCCATCCCCCTTAGTAGCTCACGAAAGTGATAGTGCTTTGGCTAAAATTCCTATAGTAGGTGATTGGATGTTGGTAATAAATTGAAAGTAAATACTGACAATAATTTTTTATTTTATTTATATTTATTTTGTATGTAAAGTTTTTATGGAATAAAATGGGGACAATACTGGTTAATTATATTATAGAAAAATGCAAATTTCGGCAATCTCACTGATGCTAAAATTCAATTTTGTTATATATAAGGACTGGATAATGATTAGGCAAGCATCAGTGCAGTGCAAAGTATTAATTTGTCTCTCAGAATAAATGCAAAAGGAATGGATCTGCTCTGTATCTGCTAACCAAGCTCTGACAGCAACTGTATCTGTGTATCCTAACACGCACACACACACACACACCCAGACACACACACACACACATACACACACACACACACACACACACACACACACACACACTATAAAGAGAAGACAGAAGGCTGAGGGCAAATTAGTAACTGGGATCTCATTCCGGCTTATTAGTTAATAGCTGCTCATCCCTCGGGGCTCATCAATTACACCAAATTAAGGAATGAGAAGAGTGTTAGCAGGCTAATGGCTTTACTAATCTGTATCTTCTCCCTCTGGAGTTTTTTTAGCCACATGTCACAACTTAAAAGCTTACTGAAACATGTTATGCAGGTATGCTTGGTCATGGAATATAATGCCTGAAACCTGTCAGTGTTGCAAGCTGCAACTTCTTGAGGTGATCACTATGAACACAATGCAATTGTGACACAGACAATCTACGATTGTTAAAACATTATACACATGCATTATTAATATCAGTTGTATTTAGTTGCACAAAGCCCCCTAATATCATGTAAAGTGCAGAACTAATCGTTACAGAATTTGTTACTTTGAAAATATTGTCACTTTCCATAAGGATAAGAATAGAGGTATAGAAAAGTAAGCACAAAATGACATAAATAGTCTCAGACTTGGGTGAAAATTATGCCCAAAATGACTGGTGCTGTTGAAATATTATGTATGCAGGTAGAAACATGACCATTCAAATCTTTATATAAATAGCTCCTACAGTCATGGCCAAAAGTTTTGAGAATGACACAAATATTATATTTTCACATGATCTGCTGCCCTCTGGTTTTTATGTGTGTTTGTCAGATGTTTTATCACATACAGAAATATAATTGCAATCATATTATGAGTAACAAAAGCTTTTATTGACAGTTAGAATGAGTTAATGCAGCAAGTCAATATTTGCAGTGTTGACCCTTCTTCAGGACCTCTGCAATTCTCTCTGGCATGCTCTCAATCAACATCTGGACCAAATGCTGACTGATAGCAGTCCATTCTTGCACAATCAATGCTTGCATTTTGTCAGAATGTGTAGGTTTTTTGTTTGTCCACCCGTCTCTTGATGATGGACCACAAGTTCATTTTCTAGGCAAATATTGACTTTGCAATTAATTGCTGTTAAGCTGATCACTCTTTATAACATTCTGGAGTATATGCAAATTGCCATTATAAAAACGGAATCAGAAGACTTTGTAAAAATTTATATTTGTATCATTCTTAAAACATTTGGCCATGACTGTAGACAAACAAGATTCCATTATTAATCAAAGCTGAGTCCGTGGATAGTGCAAAAATCCTGCTCCATATAATGACCAAGTAAGAGCTGCAGTAGATATTCAACCTCTATGTCGAACCTCTAAAAACAAAAACAAATTTGACACCCACACAATGTTTGCTGCTCAAAATAAGTTAGTAACTCTAAAAAGTAAAAGCTTTAATGTATGTGGAAGTTTATTGTAAAAACAAATAAGTTTAACTTATGTATAATAGTGTTAAAATATTTTTCTTTTCAAAATGAAGACACTGGCTGTTGGTAGGAAATTAAGTTACTTTGTTCTTTATGTTGTATAATGGGTATGTGTAAAATTGTGTGGGGGAAGAAAAAAAATCACAGATCCTTTACCAGCCACAAGCTCTGTGCTCCATTGTCTGACTTTTTGTTTTGGTAAAAGAAAAAAGCCATCCCACACACTGCCTAGATAAGGGTATGAGTGGCTGATACACACAAACAAATGCACTGCTGATAATATGGATAGCAAAACTTCCGGAGAGTAATAGTATTCAGTTAATAGCATATAGTCCAGTCACAGAAAAGTTTAATGGCGTTTAAAAAATTCCTTTCTAGTCAACAACATTTATATTCTTTTCACAATGAATTAAGCAACTAGTTTTGCCAGCTGAACTAGCTTAAATGGAGTTTACACATTCATATACCCAATGATTTTTATTATTCGAAAATATTGTTACCAAATGCTTAGCTCTTTTGGTGTCTATCAGTATTTCAGAAATGTTTAACAGCAAAATAATTGCGTGTTTTCACCTCCCACTCCAATATGGAGTTATGATAGTTGTTGCAAAGTTTTCTGTATGTTCGGATCATAATCTGAGATATTATTAATCCTGCCATGAACCAAATAAAATTTAGTGTTGTTTATGGTTAAATTAATTTAGAAACAAAAAATTCATCTATCTGTGGGTGGTTTATTAATCTAGTGAAGCAATTCATGGAAGAGCTGGTGAACCATTACCTGAACATAATGTGTAAATTTATGTAAAATTAAATTATAATTAGTATTAATTCTGTTAGTTAGTTGCTGCTCTGGAAATCACAAACTGGCAAAATAAAGGAATACAATAGATAGATAAGAGCATAGTAGACTAACACACAAAAAGAATGAAGGTTAATAGGAGTTGCAACTGTCAGATCATCACCCGCACAAAAAGCTTTAAAAACCATTTTCCTAGTAAAAAGTTGGAATTACAGGTATGTTGGATTATCAAACCCCTAGCACTATAATTAGAGTAAACCAATGCGTCATCGAGAGTTGCATTAGACTCTCTCAGATTCCTGTGTCATCTGTGCTGTCACAGCTGAGAAGAGTCTAACCTACTTTTGAAAGTCTTTGTGTGCATCATTGTGTAGTGTTATGCAAGGTACTGTAGGAAGGTGTGAGTCACCCTATTTATCCAAAATGGCACAGTGATTCACCAATGCTGCCCCATGGCCCAAAGAAGAACAAATTAAAAAGCATATTTGTAAAAAAAAAAATGAAATCAGATATCAATCCAAACAGGTTTACAGTTTAACAATGCTGTAACAAAAAGCAACACCAATTATGGCAGGAACATTCAAAATGGGTAAACTGCTTCACAAACTGTACCAAAACCATACCAAAAAAACTAGACACAAAAAAGCAAATAATTTTACCCTGAAACAAGATACATTAAAAATCTCATAGTAATAACTTGGTGCCTGAATGCTGTATTGATGATTCCTTACAAGGGAAGTCAACTCGGTGATCATGTAATTAGCATCAAAGCCAATGAAATAAACAAATACAACTATATAGTCTAGCCATAATTACTGATCTTAATCCACTGCATGACACTTTACTTTTATTCAAGTTACTAGTAACATTTATCTCAAGGTTAGAATTGTTTAATGTTTACCACCACACAACGGGCACAAAGGGAAAATATTTTAAATACTGTGTATCTTGCTGTTTTGACAATAAAGTTGACTTTTACTTTAATGGTTTATTGTATTCATTCTGCATTAAGGGCTCATTACCAGGAGAAGTCCTTCACTCTCTAATCGAAATAATCCACATCGTAATATTCCTTGATTGATGTCATAATGTGACAATTTATATTGGATTTGATTGGTTTATATTAGTTTATATGTATTTTTCCCATGGAGCCTATGAAGTATAGATATTTTTAGGCATGGTTCATTAGTGGACAAAAACTTGAATGGAAGACTGAGCCGCAGCACCACCCAATTCTTAATCCTCTTCCGATTATTCTCACTATTATTTATGTCTACATAAACAACCAAATGGTGCCTTTATTCAATTGCTAATATGGAGAAGGGGTTTTGGCATGACCCCTTGGTTTAATATTACAGAAAGTGGAGCCTAAGTGCTAGGACAAGCTGTTAGAGAGCCTGTAAAGCCCTCATAAAGCTAAGCTTATCTGTCAGCACCAGAACCGTGGAATTTAAAAAGTAAAATCTTGAACCGAAGGACATGCCACTCTCCATTTATCTCTCAAGGTACATAATGAATTATATATTTTTAAACAACATATTATAACCCTTTACTTGTAAAAACATGCAAATAAGCATCCTTTTTTCCTAAACCACTAAGGGGCTCCATTTCCTTGCAAAAACACCTCTAATTAACACCTCTAACATCTCTATGCACATGTAAATTTTAGTATTTGAATTCCACTCACTAATTTCATACTCCTTTAATTAAGCAAGTTAAAAATGTAAAATCCTTTTATTTAGGTGCCATTTAGCATTAAAAAAAATTAAATAAATTAGTAAAGCACATTAATAAAGACAATGTGACAAGGAACATAATTGTACATTTCAACTGTACATATAAATAAACTATGGATTGCAATCCAGTAGGTATTCTTAATAATATTCAGCAGAAGATATTCAAAATGCATGTGGTTTATATATATACATATACACATATATATGCAGACACAAACACATGTACATCAGCACTAATTATGGTAAACACTGAGACAGGAGTCCTGGCACCAACCAAAAGATGAACAGAAAGAGCAACTGTCAACAACTTGACAAAATGTCGCCTGTCTGTTGTAGCTCGATGGATAGATCATAGCCAGTGTGAGTCACGTGACTGCAAGAAGACACGAGGCCAGAATATCATACATTGCAGCTCATTAACCTCAGTGCGGGCCCTAGCTAAAATTACAAACAGTGACATTGTAAAATTATATTAACCCCCTTGGTGCCCTCTACACACCTGCTTGAGAATGAATGCAGTGCTGGTGCTTCGGAAAATTTATGAAGCGGGCATCTGGCCAAGTCCGGTAACGGAATAACAAAGTACTCAATTCGGGTTGCTTCTTTATAAAAAAATTCATGTACATGCTGATAAAGTGTCACTTTGTATTAGTATACCTCACAAATCAGCCTCCAAGTGCTTGGTGTCAGGGTTGGGCCCGAACGATAGGACAGATCTGTGAATTTAGGATCCCCTGACATCCCTTTCTTTAACATAGAGCCAAACTATAAAAGCTAATGACAAGAACAGCTGAAGATGATGCATAAATAATATTTATTACAGGTTTTATTAGAGTCAGCTGAATACAGAAACTCTGCATTCCAACACGATAAAATAAAAAACAAAGTAATACTAATAATACTAATAATAATAATAATAATAATAATCTATTTACTAATATACAAGAAATACATTCTTTTTATAAATAGACTCAAAGGTACTTTAATGTAAATAATTTAAATTACGCTTTTTAATTTTTTAACAGATTTTTAAGTTTTAAACCAATTGTATGAAATTTAAACATGATAATAAAAATAAATTAATGCAACAGTTAAGAAAACAAGTACGTTAATCATTTCCTAATTTCATTCATAAGTCATTAATAAAACATTGACTGAAGCATAAATTAGAAATCCCACAGCTCATATATCTGATTTATACAGTATGTGAGTCTCTGTATTAAAATGAGTTATTTATGCCATACTGATATTTTAATGACCTATAATTATCAGAAGGAGTAAGGAAGAGAGTTGCTGTTTTTTTTGTTTAAAATTGTATATTAAAATAACTTGTTCCATTTGAGTATTAATAACTGTTACTTTTTCAAGTTAAACTTTCACGCTTGACATAATTTATTCTTGCATGACTACATCAACCATCTATATTTGGAAGGTCCAAGAAGTCCTTAACTGCACTATAAACTGAGTATGTAACTATGTTTTTATAACAATCTAGTTTAGTGGTATTTAATCCCAAACGTCTGGCTCTCTTTGATTAGTGTTATTGTTAATCAAACAATGTTAACCAGCGGGCTTTTCTTACTCTTTATTGGGAGTTAGACAGCAGTTACTCTTAAGGACAGGGGGCTGACTTGTCCTCCTGAGCTGACTTGGTTTCATGTCTCTCTGGGAGTAGGATTTCCATATCAGTTTAAAAAAAATGAGCAGCAGGCATGACATAGCTTGTGACTTTTGAGACTTGTATTAACAAAGTGACATTTACAAGCACAAACATCTGTCATTTAAAATGACCTATAAAAAAAGTAAAGATTTGTGCTTGTAAACATTAATAGTGGAGATACAGAATTAATCCACCTACTGTCTAAAAGTGCATTATGATTAAAAAAAAGTGTACACTGTTCAGAAACTGTTTTAAAATACCAAGCACAATGATAAAGTTAGTGATTTAAAACGATCTTGTAAATGTACTGTAACAGTCAAATATTCGAACACACCTGCTTCTTGTTCCATAGTCTATTTTACATATACCATATACCACATACCATATAGATGAACTTTGTAGTTTTAAAATTACAGACTATAGTACATCTGTTTTCTTTTTTTAGTTAAGAGCATCACTGAACAGGTATTGTTTATTGTCAGTTCTGCAGTGATGTGGTGAGGGGGTTTAAGTGCAGCAGTGCTGCAGTATGTTCATTTAAACACCTCAGTGACACTGCTGGGATAGGAATAATGCACCAACCAAATAATACCTGCTCTGTGGTGGTAAAAATGGGGTCCTGACCATTAGAGAACAGAGTAAAGAGGACTAACGCAGTATGTACTATAGTACACAAACAGATGGACTACAGT
This sequence comes from Corydoras maculifer, assembly GCA_019802435.1. Lineage (NCBI taxonomy): Eukaryota > Metazoa > Chordata > Actinopteri > Siluriformes > Callichthyidae > Corydoras > Corydoras maculifer. Next base: position 948,415 of record JAFMOD010000353.1, read on the forward strand.
TGGTAATTGAAGAACCACAAAGTCTATCTTCACAGTAAGTGGAACTGATACACAGTCTCCTTGATTATCTACATAAACATAAATATGGTTTGGGCTAAAATTGCAGCTGTCTCTAATGCAAACCCGCCTCTGTGGGCATACAGAAAGGACAACATGGGGTCTACATTTAATCTTTATTGCATGCTACGCATTGACGAACTGCTCGAGTGGTTGGGCTCTGCTCTTTTAGACAACACCAAATTAAACAATCAAATATTTGCGAATCTGTTTCACCGCATGTCCCACAAAAAAAATGAGCTTTCGCCATACTGTTCAGATTACAACAATTTGTGATGCTTCCGTTCAGGCTGTTTAGAGTGCTGGCCATTTTCCAGAGCCTCAGGGACAAAATCTTTCCTTTTCACATTGCATATGTCTATACATATATACACAGTAATGATTGGTCGAAGCAAAAGCAACATTTAACGGCTGTCTTGAAAATGCATTGAGGCGACCTTACCTTCAACATGACAAGTACAATATCTGGGTTTCTACTCGGGACATGGGCAGGTGCATCCCTAAATTGGGTAATATGAGTCAGCAGCTATTGTGTCTTGCCCAACACAAAACTCTTAAAAGTAAGGGAGATTTTTATATGTCCTAGTTTTGGCCAACTGTTGGATGGATGGCGTGAGTTTATGGTTGACTTAGTGACTGCAAGGTGTCCAGTTCCTGTCGCAGTAAACCAAGCCATCACTCTTGCACACCCATTTTTAACAGTTTGTATGGGATCTTTGTGCTTATATACGGCAATTGGTTCTCATCAAAACATCTCTACTTTGGTGTTGTCAGTTCAAAGGACACCATTTCAAATATTATGTGATTTGTTTACATGCAGCTTTGCAAACATTACCTATGATGCAATGCACTTTTTACTAAGGTAGGACTCTTTACTGGCAACACTTTCAAACAAGCAATGCTTGTTCAGTCTTTTTTCTAATTGTACTTACATTTAACATGCTACCTGATGCATGTAAAGCCTAAGATGAAGCTTTTTGATTTTTTTTTTTAAAGTTCTCTGATAATTACAGTCTGTTTCTTACTTCTAATTTTAATGTGTTGAAAACTTGCAGCACTTTTCAGATTTATGAGCCACAAGAGTTGTTTAGGATCATTTTGCCTTCATTTTTGTACGATGTAATTTTTCATGTGCTGTTCTTTTGGTGCGCTTTTGGTTGTATTTATGTTATATGGTAAGATGCAAAACAACGGATTTTAAGAGTACACGTTCTTATCTCTCCAATGACTGTAACCTAACAACCCCAACCCCATACAGTGCCTCTGCTTGCTTCAAATACTTTTTTTTACACTTATAAATATGGTTTTACAACCTTGTTCTCTGGAGGAAACCTTTTTAAAGTGGTAGAATTCATGCAGAACACAAGAAAAACAAGAAGCAGTCACAAATCATATACTTTAAGGTATTTGTGTGAGGCATGGGATAGCAGGATTTAAAAACCTTGGGTCTCGGCTTAGTAAAGGCTTTTTGTAGATTCTTGTCTACTCATAGACACTACACTGTCAGGACTACAATAACTTCAACACCCCATGCAGGGTTATAATATTCTAGAATGCAATTAAGTCCTTTAACACATATATACTACTTTTAATTTATAATAAAATCTACAAAGCCACAACATTGAACAGTAGAGGAGTCAGAAAAAGAATAGCCTATTTTTACTATGCAAGACTCCAACATTTCCTAAGAGTCCCTAGTACACTAATTATATCATTCACAATGAGAAGGTTGAAAGAAAGAGAATTAAAATGCAGTAGAGAGTCCAAAAAATGAACTGTTCAAAAAAACAGAGAGAGAGAAAAGAATCATGGGGTTTCTGGTGTCAGCCTCAGTATGTGTCTTTACACAGATCTGCCAATGAACCCCATCCTTAGGCTCCCCAGTGTATGGCCACCTGTGTGTTCTGTTTTGATTGCTGTTGTCATCTTTTGTCAGGCTGTTTGCCCATCCTCCTGGACTCTATAAACAGGTGTGTAGGAGCACCAGCATTCTGATGGAAGGCAATCCTTAAGGATCTGCTGCACTAATTAATGTCCATCATGCCAAACACCACTACTCTGGTTTCCCACATTTCGGAGCGGCCACTAGGTACCAATTGCTTATTGCCCTGAAACCATACATCCACACTGGGAAATGGGCTCAACTTGCTGACTGGCCTTTCAGTCAAGCCATGTAATGTCATCCAATAAGACCAGATAAAATCTGCCAAACCCCATTTACAATTTTAATAATGAGCTGGATGTTGAAGTTCCAAGCACATCAAAGACCCTTTCACAAAAGCCATTAACCTAAGTCAACATGACTGGTGTTAATATTTGCCTAATTATTAAATTTCTCTGCTGGTAAAAAAAAAAGGCCCAAAATTAATTATTCCTTTTTGTTTTTATAAAAGGGAAATTATGTAAGAAAAGGATAAACAAGAGGTAACAGGAGTGCTGCACTAATGAAAGCATTAGTGCATAATAAAAATTTTAAAAGTGACATGCTGTGTATTTATAGATTTATTAGTGCAGCACAGGGAACACACTGGCAGAACATCACAAAAGAACTGTTGATTTAGCTGCTTTGCAGCAACATGTTTCTGAGGAATAATATAGAAAATAGCCTTGAGTTGCAACATCGTGGCCGTTTCAGTAAAATGCGCTGCACAGGAGCACAGAAAAATTACCACGCATGAGACATTGTGGGGGTATGATGTCAGACAGTGAGCGCTATTCAGAATGCACATCCAGGGTGAAGAGCTAAGAATAACCATGTGCTAACATTACGCCATTTCTTTGTGCTTATTGGCTGACAGACACAGTAAATCACAAGTTACATGTAACATTTTGTGTGTGACATTACTCTGAGCGGTATTATAAGTGGAATTATTTGAAAGAATCAATTAAAAAAGAAAATTCTGTGTACATCATGCTCCACTTGCGCTCTTCACTGGGACAGAATTTTAATTACACTCAAACACCCACTTTAATTTTAGATGAGGTTTACTTAGACATCTTTAACCATCTGCTAAGCCACACCCGCATTTATTCAGAGCTGCTGTATCCAGGGATGTTGACGACTTGCAACATACAGCTTGTCACACATAATATAATCCGCTTTGCACCATGCAGTACTTGGAGGAAAAGTCGGTGTGAAGTAATCAAGCCCAAGCTCGCGTTTCTGGTTTTATCTTACAGTTTGGAGCTCTTTAGAATGATGGTTTGAAACATGATTTCACAGGTAGCACCCAATTTGAGGTTGCAGCAAAGCAAAGTACAACTAAAGCAACTAAATGAAACTTCTTTCTTTTGTTCATTAAATGTATGGAAAAACCATATAAACAAATGTAGCATTTTCCACTTAAAAATCAAATGCATTTACATTTTACATTTACATTTTAATACATTTTGCAATTAAAAAAAAAAATCAGGTCCACATAAGTGGAAGATAATGGATGGATGGATGGATATATATATATATATATATATATATATATATATATATATATATATATATATATATATATATATATATATATATATATATATATATATATATATATATATATATATATATATATATATATATATATATATATATATTCATTCATTCATTCATTATCTCCCGCTTATCCTCTATTAGGGTCGCGGTGGGGTTCCCCATGCCCATCCAGGGGAGATCATCTCGGGCGCTGGGCAGATAGACCCAGGACAGGGCGCCAATCCATCGCTGGGCACACACTCACTCACACAGACACACTCTAAACGGGGCAATTTTGAGAATTCAATTAACTTGATCCATGTTTTTGGACTGACCGGAGAACCCGGAGGAAACCCACCCACCCATATATATATATATCCATCCATCCATCCATTATCTTCCACTTTATCCTATACAAGGGTCGTGGGGGGAACCCATGACCATCCAGGGGAGAATGTTTCGGGCACTAGGCATATACAGCCAGGACAGGGTGCCAATCTATCGCTGGGCATGCATATATTTTTTTTATATATATAAAATTTATTTTTCATATATATTTATTTATATATTTATAATATGTATTTATATTTATTTATTTTAATTTATTTATTTAATTATGTTTTTTTTTTAATCATTTATTTATTTATTTATCCAAAGTACACTTAAGACACTGAACGGTGTAAATATCCATATAAACTCTTATAAATATCTATATAAATCTTTAAAAAAAATCGGGGTGTTCTAAAACTTTTGACCGGTATTGTATTTACACAAACATTAAATACAGAAGAAGTTGAATGGAAACCACTGACTGACAGCAAAAGTACATTTATGCTGCTTAGATGAACTTTTAGGTGATTGGATTGGATGGGACACTTGTCAAAACAGCTATTTGACATAGATTAGTCCAGTTGTTTCTGCATGTCAGAGCAGTAATGAACACTTCTTAAACAGTGACACTAAATCAGCAAACAAGCAAAGCTATACAACACCAGCGGGAAGCTAATCTTCACCATGAATAGGTCACGGTGTCTGAGAGCAACTGAATCCAAATGATCTTATGCAGAGTTTGCACTTGCACAATGATTTTATTAGTAGTTACTAAGGCAAAAGGAAAGTGAAGTAAATTGTTTTCTTTAAGCTACAGGGGATAAATATACACCCCTAAAACAAATAGATTAAATCCGTATGTGCTTTAAAAGGCAGCTGCAAGATAAATCCTGAGCATAAGGTGTTGATGGCACTGCATATCAAAACAAATGAGGGTGAGGATCCAACTGAATGGGCTGGCAAGATCCCACCTTACTGAATACACTGTAACACATTGCAAACTGATTTATTTATGTAGTGTCAGAATTCAAACCACAGCATCTCTTCCAGTGACATATGACTGAATTAAAGATTGATATTTATTAATAGTAGAATTATGCAAGCTGTATTTCAGGAATGTACTGCATAATATTACTATAGTATTAACACATTACTGAGGTGTTAAAATAATGGTGAAGGCCAACATTAGAAGTACAATAAAATAATAAAATGCACACAAACACTTGAGTATTTATTTGTGAGTGTATGTGAGTGGTGGGGATGGGTTATTAAGACTTTTGCACGTATCAAATAAGTTTTAAACTAATCCAGGATTCTGTCTAATGGCAAAGAAACAGCTGATTGCAGTAAAAATGAGAAAATTTGTAAGAAATGTTGTTCAGAGACAAGCTTTAGGACAAGATTCTTGGCAGTGGTAATAAGAAAGCCTGTTTTAATATGTTCTACATCTAATACATATCTGAAAACTGTGTCCAAGCAATAGAACCCGGATGTAGAGAAGCCACTGGCTACCTTGTTATATATTGTATTATTGATTTAAAGCAAATCTAAATTTGAAAACTCACAGTGCTGTGTTGTATAAATCTACTATGTATTTAAATATTTATTTAATGTAAATGGAGATCCTAAACCTAAATAAATAGCTAAATACTTTACAGAGTTAACTTATTTTTTGTAAATTATTGTACCCTAAGCAATAACTAAGCACCAACTTACTTGTAAAATAGAAGTTTAAGCATTTATTTAAACTTTAAATGTTTTAGCATCCTTATGTAAAAAAAATAATTATTAGATGGCTTCATTATCATATTATATATTATTATGATAGAAATAAAGTAATTGGAATAACAATTTTTTTTGGATTTGGCATATTGCCTTTCCAAAGGAATTGACTTAATTCCTACCAGAGAGCTTAAGATGGCCATCCTGAAGGTTTCAGATATCAAAATAAGTAACAGAACTTCCTAGGAGTAGCACAGTTGTTTTATAAAGGAGACGAGGCTTGATAAATCTCCTATTGCATTAGTTGCTGTTCTTGGTCTTACTTTTACACTTAGTTCTGAATACCCCAGAAAATGGGAGTGTTTTATGTTTGTTTAAATGTTTGTCTTATATAAATAAAAAAATATTAGCGATTATTAATTTATTAATACAAATACTCAAGTAATGATATCATGTTAAACACAAATTTAGTTGTATGAGTTTTGAATTCATACAAAATACAAACTTATACTCTAAACTGTATTTGTTTTGCAGGCAAAATGTTTAACAAATTTAAAAGGTGGTGTAATGGCGTTCTTAAATCCCGTACACTGTAGTCAGATAAGATTTTTTTTAGTTTTCACTCCAGTGAAGGGAAAATTGAAGATCAAGCTTTCATCTAAGCATAAATTGAATTCATGTGTGAACTATGAATATTTGTGTTACTAGAGTTATGCCAAACTTTGTCAGTGTACATTATTTTAATTAAACCAGGTTCCTCTTGTATTTACATTCCTTTAACTCCAATAACAATTACACAACAGATACACACAAACAAAACAGCAGCAGGCTTTATAATTGATCTTTCAGCATCATTGATCATACCAGTCAAAAGCAAAACAAAGAAAAATGACAAGGTCACTGCCTTCCGCAGTTTGAAACAATACCAGCCATATGAACTCTTTCCAATCACAAGTTGAGAACATAAGACTTCAGCACATGTTGCTGCAACTAGACTCAAAGCTTTATAACAATACTAATACATCCCTTTTCAAAAGGCATCGGTCATGCCAGAGAACTGTCACTGTGTGGAACTTTCCTGATGAGCTTTAAAACTTTCCATAAGAGCAAAAGCAGTCTGAGATCCGGATTAACATCTTTAATTATTTCTGCAAATCAGGGGTGGGTTTTACAACAAGAGGTGAAGCTAAAATAAAATGCTCATTTATAAAGCTAGTGAGAGCACAATGAATGCAAGCAAACCACTTTTCCAGTGCATTTAACCCAAACAGCAAAGTAAAGTTATTGTTGCATGTTTTTTCCACATCAAGAAAAATACAGGATTAGGTTAAGAATAGAAAAACTAATAAGTTGTGCCTCGTGGACAGCCAAAATGTCCACCAGCCCTCAATCAGAAATAATATCATAGTATATAGGTATGCCTTATTAATATGTACCTTAATAAAGAATAAATGAATGACCAAAACTATAATTTAATAAATTTTCATATTAATGTGAAAATAACCAAGAAAAAGCAACAGATACTAAACAACAAAACAACAGAAGATATTCATTTTAACATTTTGTTTCTCTTATTAATTTTCTTTCTATTCCTGTTGCGTCCATTACAAGTCACTATATGAAACCGTGAAGCGGGTATTTCAGTCCTAAGCAACAACAAACAAAAAACATGTGTTGTTTTATAAAGTAGTACACAGTATAAACTTAAATACATTTAATTTAGTCAAATGAATCCAATTCAGGTAAGCAGAACAGTACAGATCATTTGTTAAACTCAAATTTAAATATTTAATATTTCAGTAAAAAAATTAAGATACATAAAGGGGTAATTCACTGATAAGGTAAAACTGGTATTTAACCTTCTATATTTTTCTACCCACATTACACCAGTAGTCCTTAAACTCAAAATATATTAGTACTTAGATTAGTACTGATTTCTTAAAAACTTACACTTTAGCAACTTTAAAATATCTTTGAAAACATAAATTAAGCTGCATCTTTTGTAATACTTTGTATAATAAAATGCAAAGATGCAACACAAATGTAAAACATATAGGCATCCATGAAAAATTTATCAGAATTCTAAAATAAAATAACATATACATTATAATGTAATTTAATTAAAACAATTAACTTGTTAAAATAATAAACTTCTTTATTTAAAAAAAAAAAGCACAGAACCATTGTTCATTTGGTTACAGATTTTAGGATTTTTTATTTCATTTCTCAAAGTAGTTTAAATATGAAATTCTGTCTGTATATTTTCTTATATTCCAAACATCTTGCAAGCCAACTTCAAGACTATGATTTTATATATAAACACATTTTTTAAAATTATTTTATTATAATATAATTATTTTAACCTTTATATTTTATAATCCTTTAAAAGTATTTAAGAAGCATACTTATTTTTTACCTAAAAGTTGCTGATGTAGCTGAAAATTGATAAACTCTATATCACCCCACCACAAAATAATAATCATATCCAATAAGTGAAAGTTGTAAAAGTAACATGTATTAATATTGTAAAGAGCATAATTATACATTTATATTTTTATCCATTTCTTGAATTCTTGAATTATCGCTACACTGAATGTGAATATTTATGCAGATTTCTTTTATCATTACTGATGTAAATGTCAGATTTGCTTAACAAAAATTATTAATTTCTCATATTGATTTACAGCTTATTGAATAATATAAATGGTTAAAACAGGTTTTAGAACTTTTGTAGACATTTAATGTATAATGTATTGATGTACAATCATTAATTCAAATGTAGTACCGGGTAAATACATATGTACATTTTTACAAAAAACATATCTGTGGAATTTAAATAAAAATGTTCATAATAAAGTTTAAATTTCATTGTCAAAATTAAGTTAAACATCAAGTACAACACAGTAGGTGAATTGAAAGTAACATTGTTTTTTATGATCCAGTGCACAGACAGGATAAAGGCAAAAATGACAATAAATCTGTGAAAGCAGAAATGTGAGAGCAGATACTGTGAAATTAATGTTTTGCGCTGTCACTAGATACCTCACATATGTTTAAAGGTTTTTTAAAAAGTACAGCCAAAAAGATATTACAGCATTAGGTATTTCAGCTGTTCTCTGAGAAAAGAACATTTATAACATTAATGAATTATTTTTTAAAGTCCTACCTCTGTTCATATGGAGTTGCTGAGTCCTGTGATCCTGTTCCCAGTTGTTTATATTGACCATTCTTAAAATCGTTTTTATCCCAAGTCTGTTTCATGCTAAGAAGCCACGGTCCACCTGTGGAGCTGGAAACTCTACAGAACTGTTCAGAGAAGCTGCTGGATAAGTTTCCCTAAATGGAGACCAAGTAAAACAAACTACAGTCACAGCTGAAGTATACTTCAGCTAAAAGTTTAAATTACTTTCTTCGCCTTCGAACTAAAGTTCTTGAAAAAGTCCACCAGTCTAAAAAAGAGACGGTCTAAGCAGAGTCCACAAAGGGGTTGGTGTCAAAGTTGGAGAGCGGAGCGACAACTAAGAGGATACGGCAGGAAGCAGGAGTTGAAAGCCATCTGGCCAATTGGGATCCCTGGATAGGAGAGGGGGTCAAGCCCCCTCTCCTACCCCTCCCCTCTTACTCTTGTGGCAGAGAGGTGTGGGGAGTGAGGATTTCCCAAAGTCTATGCTCTGTGTGAGCACAACTTCTCTGGTGCTGGCCAACTAATGCAAAAGGTCGGATTTTACATAGAAAGCTTTTTGTGGCTTCATTTTAACACAATGTCAATGACAAACACACTTGATATGTAATATACTGTGCAAGACTTAAACGCCTTTAAAACAATCTAAACCACATTTTAGTGACAAAGAAACAAACACTGGTTAGCAGTTCTCAAACATAATACTCTGAAGGGTCACATTTTGCTTAAACTACAGTCTCCTAATGATTATTAAATTAATAAATAATTTTATTATAAATAACTCAGAGACTTACTAAGAACACCAACTTCACATACTTGCTCCTATACTCTGAAATCACTGTACTCATTTGTTTGTTTGTGTGTGTGTGTGTGTATATATATATATATATATATATATATATATATATATATATATATATATATATATATATATATATATATATATATATATATATATATTATGCTGAAACTATGTAAAACAACTGTATGCTTGTTGGTGGCACATCCAAAATTCACAGTAGATACACTACTAAGTGTATAATGTATCTCATAACTTTTTGACCAGCTGGTTGGCTGGTCAGCTCGTGTTTGCTTTGTTTCACTCAGAGACACAGACTTCAGTAGTACTACAGAAATCTGATAAACGTATTTTGAAAATGTATTTCCTAACATATACATAGAGCAACTTACTAAAGAAATGTTTTATTTGTAGCTTAGATAGTGTGCTTAGATAGTGTGCACTAGGGATCCAGGATCTCAGCATGGCAATCTTTTTCCGGTTTCCTCTAATGTCGTCTAACCTCATCATAACTTTCTGCTTACAGGAAACAGATGAGTGGAGTATAAAAGTACCTTTTATACTTTAAACTACCTATGTATTAACAAAAACATATCCAAATATATCCTTTTTTAATAGTGACTTTTACACCTTTTGGAAAATGCACTGTAAATGATCAACATCTGTAAAGAGTGAACTTTTTAAAAGGTTAGTTAGGTAAAAAGGTAAAAAGGTACTCAATTAAAACAGAAAAAAAAAACGTAATTTGTGTCACTATGTTGCGAATAGGAAATGTTAAGGTATTTTCAGCTTTTTAGCTTCAGCTTTTTAACAAATAGATTGACATTGTTCTCAGAATTTGCTGGTATTTTGAAGAACTCATTCTTATTTTATCCAAACAATACCGTAAATTACTAAGTATGACAACTTCATTCTAATAATTTGCAAGTCATTCATGACATGTACTTTTCTATTAATAAATATAATAATTTTAATATATTTTGTTTATTGTTTTCTTTTTTATTTTAATTCAGAATTTCAAATTATGATTGTGTGACTATTTCCTCTGCCTCCCAGGTCTTAGTTAGAGACAATTTCTCTGAACTACTTATTGGGAACATTTTTTATGTTTGATTTTTAGACTGTTGCTTAGAAAAGAATGTTGCGTTTACATTGTTACTCTCCTTGTATACCACTTAATTTAAAACCTGCCATCTATGATAATGTTCACTTCTTAATAATGCATCACATCATATTAGACCAAAGGCATTAAAACTAAAATATTGTGCTAAATTTACAGTCAAATCTTCAACACACGAACAGAAGGCCAATGATGTCAGTGTTCACACCACACATATAAGCTATTCAGCAGGAAAGTTAGGATGATGAATGGTAATTCTGTTCTGACCACAATAATACACACCAGATATGCATGTGTTGAGGTGGAAATGTGTAAAGAACCCAAGCAGAAATCTTTTCACATTCCTAATTGTGTGGATTTAATTTACTGCCTCAACACATTTCCTGCTTAAATAACTGGTGAAAGTAAAGATCATCTGATAAATTTCTGTGCTGACAGGCATAACATGTGAGTGAAGCTGTAAATGACAGTGCTTGTGTATTTTTGGCAAGGGAGTCAGTGTACACCTCATCATCGAAACAACACATTCTGCAGACAGCACCACTACATACATGCACAGTTGCAACCATAAATAAAAGCACCATAAACTAAATAAGCTTTAAAAATTTGTAACATTTGTTATGTTGCAAAATATCACCAAAAGCTTTCAAGAACATTCAGGAGATCATAATTCTAACAAATAAACATTAAACAAATTAAAAACAATGTTGTTTTTTTTTTATCTGAGATACATCCTAAAATTTGTTCACTATAGTTTGGTGCTATGAAAATACTACTTTAAAGTGTATTTAAGTTTAGTTTAATACAAGTCTGTGGAAAATAAAATTAGCTTCCTAAGATATCAGGTATACAGACAACAAATAAATAATCACAAAGTGTGTGGGCATGTCCCTCTCTCACATTAGCACTTAGCTTCATTAGATCTAGGTTAAGTCATAATGGCGCCCCTTAGCACAAGACTTTTCTGAAATAAGCCTGGACTGCAGCTGGAAAAATCATTCAGTGTAAAGCTCTCCAACATGAACCCTGCAGTTTTAAGCCCCACCTGCTAAGACCCTCGACAGTTAAGCACGGGTTATAAAATAACACAACTGATGTTCAACACATGGAGAATTTTAGAGGAGGAAACCACGATTCCAAAATAATCAATCCACAGCATGTAACAACTGCACTCAAAGACTAAGTACAAACAGCTTAATTTTTTTTATCAAGCTTTGTTACACTGTATACAGAAAACAAATCAGTCTTTTTTTATTTATTTTTATTTATTTTAATGAATTTTTAATGCGTTTCTTTCCACAATGTGAAAATCTCATAATACTTTTTTAATATTGTCAAATTCAACAAAGATGAATCTGTAACACATCATGTAAATGCCTTATGCCGGACACACTGTTCTGTCTTTAAAGGATTGAGATGAACACATTGGTAGCTTGTAGGCTTAAGTGTGATGGGGGAGGAAATACACAATTTCAGCGTGCATGACCTCATAAAAACAGACTTAGAGTTCCCACTTGTAACAACTGCTTGTAAATGCCTTTGACTTTTTCCCCTCTTTGAAGGTTAGGCTAACTTAAAGGGTTTACAAGCACTGAACAAAAAAATAAACAGTGACCACAGAAAGTCACAGTCACAGTCACACTGAGCTACTATTATATCAGTTACATGTACCATGCAGGTACATGCTGAGGGGTTACAACTGCTTCCATAAGCTATCAATAGAAAGAAATAGTCAAAGGACCACCATTATCTAATGTGACCCTTGTGAAGTGTGATAATGGTACAAAGTGTGCTTATAATGCTATAGTCTACTACATGACAACAGCTGGCTCGACTCAGCTGTACCTGCTGGTATAAAATTTAAAGTTTTTAAATATATAGAATTACATGAGCTATGTAATCAGATATCAAACATTAATATGTGACTTAGTCAAAAAAAAAAAAATCCTATTAATTATTGAACTGGAATCCCATCATTTTAAAGTTGTATACATAGTAGCTGTTTAGATCATGAAGGTGTAATACAGCAAGAATATATAGATAGAATCATAATAAAATATGTATAACAATAATATTCAGCATGTTTATATTTTGATCAAGACAATAAAGTTTTAAAAATGTTTTACACAATCCTATTATTATGGTTGCAAAGCAAAAGATGAATAACATTTGTTAATTATGTTCAAATAAATTATTGCATAGCTGGAAAAATGGTAAAATTGATATATATAATCTTTTTTCATTATATATAAACTAAGTAATTTTATATTTACAATTGATGCTTTAAAGTTTATCTGAGTGATTATTTAACAATATTATATAAAACAAAACAAATAGACCTGGGAAAAAGAGGGAAACCAATACCAAAAAATAACTGTAAAAAAAAATTACTTTTTTATTTTAAAATATAAACTTTAACAATAACTTTCCGAGAGAGTTAGATGTCAAGTACTAAATATAAATTTATGATACAGTGGGTGATCATTCAAATTATTAAGTAAATGAATTTTACTGTATAATTTTAACAGCTTGACATGTTTTAATAAAACATTAAAATAAACAAAGGTTTAGGAACTTATTTATTAAAAACTAATAAACACTATATATGAACTTCAAAATCATATTTCAAAGATAGTTAAATGCACCTATTCATACTTACAGAAAACCGTTTCACATTACTGTCTCCTCTGGGAATGTCTGAATCCTGCAGTGCTCAGTTACAGTCTGGATCAATATCAAATGTCTGGCAATATTCAGATTTTTGTTATTTTATTCTACTACTACCACAGAGATCTAGATCTAATTTAATTAATTAATCAAACAGATCATTAAAGCACTTGAAGTGGTGTGAGAATTCTAACAGTATCCAGGTTTTCAGGGCATTTAGATGCTGAACAGAGTTGCCCCTAACCATTAGTGACCCTGCTTGTGGCCAACAGACCCTATGTTTGCATAGAAACTGCATGACGTCTTTGATATTTACTTTATTTAGGAAGCATAAACAATAAGATAAACTAAACAAGTGACAATTCATGTACAGCATATAGAAATATCACTGTAAGTGCTATACTGGTGAAATTAGAAACTAGACTCTCAACTAGATGAAAATTCTCCGAGATTCAATTTCTTATGATCATGAACATATTTATTTAAGTGTTATTAAAAAGGAACCTATTAATTGATAGGCCATTTGACAGACTTGTACAACAGATTTTAGTTTATCACAGCCAATTTAACACCTGCAATGTCAAAATAACATCTTATAAACATATTTGCAGTCATTTTAAGATTCACCACATTTTGAATCTATTTTAGGGGTAGGTTATGTGTATCTAGGAACTGCAAATTAAGAAGTAAAATAGAAGAATAGATTGTTTTGTAACATCTGTCACATATGATCTGGTACAAACTGAAGTTGTAACTTGGTTTATTTCCTTTTTCTTAGAAATACATAACATTTCTGTCATAAGCATTAAAAAGTGTTTTTTTTTATTAAAAAATATATTATATTTCAATTCACAAAGACAAAAGGTAAAATCAAGCCTTGCGACCTATGGCACAAGGCACTTAATCCCATTTGCTCCCTATATGCACTGTTGAGCAAAATGAATCACTTTATCTTCTTTTTTATGTGAAATGACGGTAAAGTTTTTTTGTATTGTTTGGGAAAGATACTTTTGTTTGTTCAGCATGACGGAACCCAGTACACAGTCATGGTTGGATGAATTTTAGCCTCAATTCTATGAAATACATTAAAAGTGATGATCACAAGGAAGGATGGCATTGACATTAGGTGAACGTGTAAAAGAGTAGAATTGACAAATGATGTGTAAAGCGTTGACATGAAAGTTTTACCGCAACCATCAAAACTACTGGATGTTCAATTTTAATGTTTGCATTCTGCTCTGTTTAATTACACTATTAAACGGGATTAAATGTTGTCCCGTAATCGGCCACTAGAGGACGCCAGAAACGTTCCGTTTTATATCTTTTTCTACAGTCCAACCTTAAGCTACTGTCTATAGATAAAAAAAACAGCGTCATATATAATAAACCATATATGCTTTATATTTTATAATTGAAAACTTCTACGTTAAACAATTGATTATATACTCGGTAAAGATTACGAGTTGAGCATTTAATTATTTAAATACAGACCAAACTTAGTACACAAAAAACATACAAGAATGCAAATAAAAGCATCAACTTAAAATGAAAAACTAACAAAGAAAATCAGTGTATTTCTACAGAAATGTGAATGTAATATATATATATATATATATATATATATATATATATATATATATATATATATATATATATATATATATATATATATGGGTGAAAAACATGAACGAACCTTAAATGTTGTTTCTATAGGAGGTAAATAAACGGGGTTGGTCTTAAGCCATATATATGGTCCTACATAACTACAACAACTACTCAAACTATTACATAACTCAGCCAGCCGTTAAATACAGGATTAATACATTTAATTTATTGTTGACTTGGTTGTTAGAATTTAAGCCTCACTTTTGCACTCGTTAGCATTCTTAACGTTTTGCATCTTTTTCATTTAACCAGCTGCAGCTATTTAACCATAGGTTTGCATATTGAACATATTTGTATAGTTTCATAGTGAACATAACTTTTACTACCATGCAAAACCAAATAACCGGATAAAAGAACCCATGTAATTTCTGTTGATAAATACAAGACAAAAAAGAAGGGATTCTGAATTCTCTGCCTTGGCCATGACTCATATCTGCTTTTTGAGATTTTTCTTGGTGAGTGCTCAGCAGTGGGTCAGGTGGCCTCTGAGGAATGCTGTATGAGGCATGTTCTGCTGAAGCACACATTGGCTGACTGTGAAGGATGCATCTGTTCACTCAGCAGACGGCTTGTTAAACTGCCAACTTTTATCAGCACCCTAACATTGACTGCAGGGCGCAAAGGGCAAAAGACCATGGTGGGAGAGAAGGTTGTCACGTGTTCCCCAAGACACCTGTTGGATGACAGATTTACTTGCACACAGTAGGACTGTAAAAAGGGGGCAGATTTATGTACAGCCTGGTGACTGCAAGTCGGCCTGATCGGATTTTATCATGTGCTTGAGAGGTCGTGCAAAACACTCGCGTATATAGACATCATCATCTATCATGTACATGATTTGTAATTATTAGACATATTAAAAGGCTTTCTCTAATCAGAGCTAGGGAATGTTTGTGTCTCGGTTAGATTAGTTGCTGCACACACCTCATTCCTACACCTGTTTCTATATAAGCTGAGACAGCTCTTCTGCCTTTAGACAATACATTTAAAAACTGGTATCACAATATACTGACTGATGAACAATTGCTTTAAATCTACAAAATACAAGTCTTTGGTACTTTCACTGGTTTTCTTTGGTCTAATAAAACCTAGGCAGTCTATAAACAAATATATAACTTGAATCGACTTGAATGTGTTACTTAAGAGACAAACTGGTAAAATATTAAGTGTAGATAATGTTTGCATCAATTACATAGAGCTATAGGATCAAAAGATCAGCTATAAATGTGACTTTTTCAGTATATCTGAAATTTGGCAGCTGAACAATTAAAAACGATCAGCTATATTTTGCTGTTATTTACATTAAACATTAAACATAAATAAAATAATTTGGGCCACACTTTTTTTCATTTTACACAAATTCTGTGGTCTGTTTTTGATCATTCTAATCATTTGAATAATACATGAGATTCAGCAACTAAAGAAACAACACTTGTCTACAAGCAGCAGCTAATAAATTGTTCGTTTCTCTTCGTTATTGTGAACTTAAGCATTACACACACAAAATCTATACACATAAGTGGACAACTTTATTCTTTATAACAGGTGAAAACTGAACCGAGTGATTTAGAAAAAGATTAGCGAGACCTAAAATGTCTATGGAATGCAGAAAAAACAATCAAATCAAAACACTGAACTACGAAACAATGAAACTTGAAAGGTTTTTTGTTTAAACATGGGTATTAAAAAAATAATAAAAATGCATTCATGGCTTTTGTTCTACTTACTGGAACTGATCACATTAACATCAGCATGACATTACTGAAAGATAAACATGCCGTCTTTAAGGTTTTACCCTAATTTAAAAAAAAAAAACTGTGAAACAATGACAGATTGAAAAATCTTGTTAAAAATAGTAAAATAGAAACATGAAGAGGATGGGTCTTCATCGCTTAGCCATGAGTGGTGTCATCCTCCACAAAGTCCTTTGCCTGCTCAGCTGAGATCACATCAATGTGACTCACCTTTTGTTAGGACAGGAACAAAAAGAGGTAGGGGGAAAGGGGGACAGCACAAGAGACAGAGCGACACAAAATAAAAAGACAAGAAGAAAAACACAAAAAGAGCATAAAATGGCAAAAGAGAAAAAAAAAACAAGACAGGGAGACGGACAGAGAGACAGAGAGAGAAAGCAACAACAAAAAAAAAAGTGAGAACAGAAACTGCCAAGTTAAAACTTAATATCTTAAATATAAACTATAAAAAAACAGTATGGGCAAGATATACATATCATGTTTTAATTATTGTTCATTGTCGCCTGTGTGAATGTAAAACGTAAAAAAAAAAAAAAAAGGCTTTAAGATTAGAATATTCATCAGAATTTCCACACATCAATAATTTACCTTGTTTCTGAATTTGACTCCGTAGAACTTGTCAGCTGACTCCAGCAGCTCAGGCCTGAACGTAGTGGTAATAAACTGTGCGTGTCCCGCCAGCTCCACGATCATGTCTGTAATAAATGTTCAGCAAGAGTCAAACATGCAGGCTAATGATACACATAATAATTAATAGAGCTGTAACTGCTGCTCTACTGAAGCCAGGCGAACCGTTTGGCTCTGGCTGAATCCCAAACCACAAACTACAGAAGTATACAGTGGCCCAATGATCACTCCTTTCCAAGTCCGGGAGTCACGTTTAGATCTAAGCAACAATGTAAACATATAATTTGGGGGGGAGAAAAAAAAAAAAAAAAAAAAAAAAAAAAACAACAAACATTTAACATGGTTCTAATGTTTATTGCTTTCAGCATAAATATCTGGGGTTTCTGCATAGTAAACTGCATATAATGTGCTGCTCACAGAATAAGGTTTTAATATTAACCATCTAATGTGCTTGTTGCTTTTAAATATAATTAATTGGGAAACAGGAAAGAATAAAACATTTAATATAAACAGAATCAGCAAAATGTAGTTACATTTTGAAATAATTTTGTATGCGGGACTTTTATAACCATAATGTTTATTGAGATATAAATACTTTGTTCATCACCGGGTGATACTGTGTAATGCATTATAGCACAAGTTAATAAAGAAAAATGTAATTAATTTTTAAATAGTAAAGAACCCACACTGGCGCACTCCTACTAAATCAGCTATCGGGACATGGAGCTCACCTGAGACAGCTTTTCTGTGCTGAGCATCAAGGGCCTGGTCGATTTCATCAAACAGGTAGAAGGGTGCAGGGTCACACTTCTGAATTGCAAAGATAAGTGCGAGTGCCACCAGGGACTTTTGTCCTCCAGAGAGTTGCTGCATTTCTCTCATCTCACCCTGCTTACCTGTAAAAGACACCTGAGAACAGAAAACAGACAGTAAACCATCTGGCCAAAGCGTATATAGTGATTAATCAGTTTACAACTACTGTTTTCCTACTGCACATCATTCAACAAGCTGAATGTCAGGAATGTATGTGGCCTGGCCCAAAAAATAAATAAATAAATAAATAAATGAAAATTAAATTAAAAAAAACCCTGCATTCTCCCCTATTCCCATGGAATAACCTCATTCTTTGAGCTCATGTTTCCAAACCAAGACCTGTCTTAATGTTTTGGCAGTTGCTGTTCCTCACCCGAATGCCAACACCTGTGAACTGGTCGACACTAGGCACACTGCTCTGAGAGGCTCTTTCGCTCTCGCTTTCATCCTGAGACTGTCCCCCTTCAGCATCTCCCTTTTTCATCACCAAAGTGGCTTTTCCTCCTGGAACCAGCTTCTGAAACACCTCACTAAAATTTTTGGACACCTGGAAGAGAAGTAATTGTAAGTAAATGATGTTTACCCTCAATGCTTGAAAAATGAGCAATGTTGTGTAGAAGAGCTAATTACGCTCAAAAGGTGATGCTTTGCACACCTGTTTAAAGGTGAGCTGGATAGCTTCGTATTTACGCAGCTCCAAGACATTCATTAGCTCCATGATAGATTTGTAGCCCCTGTCCAGCTCATCCTGTCTCTTTATTAGCTTCTCCTTCTGCTCAGAGAAATTCACAAACTGGTCCAGAGCCTTTTTATTCACATGGCTGTACTTCTTCAGCTCTGTGTTACATTGCTCCAGCTTCCTAAAGAGCTGCAAACAAAAGCCAGCAGTTCAGACTCAATGTTTCTCCACGCAAGCATTACGAACGTCAACCATGACACCAATGGCCGGCCAACTTTAGAGACTACAGTTGCACATGCAGTTTGTCACTGATGGAGGGAAAAACAGACTCACCTCAGATTACAATAAGGTTATGTCCCCAAATAAAAAGTTCCCAATAAATTAAGTTAATTCTATGGTCTGCTTCTAGTCTGCTGTTCAGCTGATGGTTACTACCTGAATGTCAGTTTGGTTGTGAAAAAATGTGATTTAAAAAAATGACTTAACATTGAGATTAAATATAAAATAACATTTTTATACTTTATGTAATTATAAATTGCATGAATCAGATAAGTTATTCAAGGTTCAAATTGTATCAGGTGTGAATAAAAGAAATGTTGGATTTAATACTATCCATGTATAAAAAAAACTAATAAAATATGATGTGATTGTACAAATCTACACTATATACTGAACAAATAGCCAAACATAATATGACCTCAGTGTGACTCAAACCTTAAGAGGTGCATATTTTTCACGCCTTTTTTCATTATTTTTTCTCTACACTCTGTGGGTGGCAGCATGACCACTGTTTACCACTCTGAAATGGTCCTGTTTCTATTTGTGAGTTCACAGAAATGGAACCGATTGCATTAGATTTTCTACACATCAGTTTTATGTCACCACATGAGCTGAATCTAATCTAATTAAGACAGGTCATAAGAAAAACAGGCAAATTCATTACCTGTAAAATGACATGGACTAATGAGTTTGGTTTCAGAGAACTCCAGTCACCTGAACCTTGACCTCAGTTAAAGTACTTAAATGTCTCATTAGTGGCCTGATTCTATTAAAGCTACATCCACCAACACAACATTTACCAGGGAAAAACAAACAATCTCTGACAAAGACCAGGTCAGAAAGCAAGCCATAACTTCTAAACTTGTCCACTCACTCTACAACATGCATGGATGTAACAGAAAAAAAATCATAATAAAATCAAAAAAGAATTTTGAATATGTAGCCAATGTGAAGTGTTGCATCACATTTGCTGACATTTCAAGAACACTGCATGAACAACACTGACAATGTTTCAGTTTTACACAGATAATGAAACAAGAGAGGGAGAAATTGATTGAGGGAGGGTTGAGGTTGTGACAAAGGTATGACTCAGTTGTTATGTATAGAAAGGGTGTGACAGTAAAAAGCCGTGGGTAAAAGAAGAGGAAAGTACAAAATGAAGGTCAAGCAACTGGATGATGTCCTGAGGGCAGCTGGGAGTTACACACAAAAAGTCACAGAAGACGATACATACACATGATAAACATTTTTTAACTATTATTCTACGTAAAATACAAAACTCATCACTTTTATTTTAGTTTATATATGGCATTAAAAATAGAATTAATTTTTTGTTTTGTTCGCAATTAACATCCTTAAAATCACAATTATAATTGTGGAATTTGTTATAAATGTGCTCAGTGTGGTTAAAAGACAGCACTCTGTGAGGTAAAAGCATTTCATCGGTTATGTCAATATTTGCAAAAAGTATCACAAGTGCTAGGGAAAAAAAATGAACCTTTCCAAACTGTAAAATTGTAGACTGTAACAATTTTTACATTTTTTTTAGCAGATCTAAAAATTTAAAGTACAGTTTAGCTCATTCAAAAGCATACACGCATGAAAAAGATTTTAACAAACTGAAAAGAAGTGTCACCTGTTTGAGTGTAAGAGTCTGGTACTTCTCAAAAGCCTCTTGGGGCAAGGAGCCGAGCTCACGGATCTTCTTCATGCACTCCTCCTTCTTTTTAAGCAACATCCCCTGTCTATTTGTCATCTTTTCTAACTCTTTAGTGTCATGGTTTATGGCCTCATTCTGCTCCTTCTCGATGTTCTTCCAGCGCTCCATGCTTTTTATGTGGTCCTTTATCTCCACCTCGGTCTTATCGATCAGCGTATCTAGATCTGTAATGATGAGAATTCGCAATGCAAAGGCAGCATCATGAGTCACTATTTTTGTTTATAATTTCCCATGTGGTCTGATGTTTGTTGTCGGTTCTGATTCAATGTTTGTTCTGACTTTGGATGAATTGTCGTTTTTAATAAGCATCTGACTCACAATAATCTATTGAGTTACAGATTTGGAGAAGATTTCAAAATATATCTGTCCTTAGAACCCCCAGAAGAACTTACATCAGTCTTATACTGAAAGTAAATTGCTGCATAAGAAACTGAATCAATGGTGACTGTTTATTACATCTATTGAGACATTTTTCTTCACATACTTTTAGTTCAAGGCACAGAAATGAACAGTGTGTAAGAAACAAAGCCTATATAATGTAGTTGGTTTAAATTAAAAGTTAATTTTACGACTAAATTGTGAAGTTTTTTTCCCAAAATACTGCATTCAGGTTCCATTTTATTTACTACATAGCACCAAATCAGATCATATATTATAAAAACTACATGATACCAGTACATCCTTATATGTAGGTACGAAACCTTTGTGTTCAAATTTTAATAGTTCACATATTTAGTTCTGTAGCTTTTGTATATTTACCTTCTGAACGTGCCATAGTGTCTTTAATTCGTTTATTGATCCCATCCAGCTCAGAAGTAGTGGCTGTTAGTACAGTTCCACCTTCAGTCTCTCTCAGCTCATTTAGCTCCTAAAATAAACACACAGCCACACAGAACTATGATTTTTCTTTTTAAGTACAGAAATGTTCATCAACATCCATTACATTTTTAAAAAGTGGAATGATAGACAATAATTAGTCCTACCCACCAATCACATCTGCTGGCTAGATATGAGAATTTCTTACTTTAAATTATTTTTGAAAATTTAAGCCTGAAGAATTTTGAAGAGCTTGGTCATTAAAAACTACTTTATAATGCAATGTGATAAACTACCAACACATCATTATAACTGCTATAAATGTTTTTTAACAAGACTGCAAATTTGGGAGTATGGTAGTGCAGTGGCTGCACCTCATATTGAATGGTCCAAAATTCAATTCCTAATTGTTTCCTTTTTGTTTTGGTTTACATCCCTGTGTGCATGGTTTTCATCACACATATAAAAACAATCGATGGAATTGACAATTTTTCCTAGATGTAAATGGCTGGAGACCTGTCTCACCCCTTTACATTGCATCATTTAGTATTTACATCATTTTAGTCCAAAGTGAATTCCAAGTATGCCAACTTGATGGTTGGGGTTCAGTATACAGGGTCACTGTATTCGTGGTACAGATCCTCTGGAGCAATGAGAATCATAATCAGGATAAGTGAATTAAAAAATGAATGCGTGCATCTAAATTCTTGTGAATTTACCCACCTGCTCCACTTGGTCAAGGCGCTTGCGAAGGTTCTCATTGAGGTACGTCTCCACTCTGGTCATAATACCCTCCAGCTTAATTCTCTCATTCAGCAGCTGTCTGTTATCCTATGACAAAAAGATTCCTTGGTAATACCCACACTCATGCAGCACAACTGATCTCACTGAGAAGATGCAACTGCGTACCTGCTGCAGCTGTCTGATCTCGTCATTTAAATCATCGACGCGACGCTGGTCTTCCAGACTGAGCTGGGACAGCAAGTCAGTGCCAAGCTCAGCTTTCAAAGACTCACGAGTGCTTTCCATGGCGTGCAGACTGGCTTCCAAACTTTGCAGACTGCGTTGCTGCAAGTGAGAATTTAATTGCAGTTAGTGTAACGGACATTTGTAACATTTTTTTTTAAATCACCTGTCTTTTCCATTGCTTATTTATTACATCTGATATTTCTCACTTTTTAAATTTCCCCATTGTGGGATTAATAAATGTATATCGATCAATAACAAAAATACACAGAGTTAAACAATTCAGGACTAGTAAATGCAAATTACACACTACAGTTTTACAGTTACAGTATGTAGCAGAGTACCGATAACCAGAGTAATGGCCAGCAAGGACAAGAATGAAAGGTCTAATTTAAATATTATACAGATAATGTTGCACTATAAAGAAGAGGAAATGAAGCTTTAGTGCATCTCACCCTTACTTTAATTTGTGTCTCAAGTTTTTTAATTTGGCTTTTGCTCTCTGTGTGTAAACCACAACTGTGGTGAAGTAAAATCACTGCAATCAATTAATAATTAGTCAATAACTAACACATCCAAGTCCTTTCGATGGCTCATTGGATGACCATTTCTGTTTAGTCATTTTATTGTACTTAGTTTGTTAACCAGATGCATTGCAGTGCAGACTTAAAGGCTTCTTCAATGGCAGAAATAGTGTGCAGTACCTTGGGCATAAAGGTTTTCTCAGACTGCTGCCTCTTCTCCTTGAGCATCTTCATCTCTGAAAGAATGCTATCTCTGGAAGCCTTAAACTTTCTTTGCTGTGTCTCAATCTGCTGCATCTGGTTCATCAGCTGATCGATCTCATTATTGATGCGTGCTTAGGTGTTAAGGACAAGAACATTAGAGAAATTCTAAATCAAACTAAATGCCACTGTTCTTCACACTATGCTTCTGATGACCTGAAGGGCAGAAACACTATAGGCCACAAACTACTGATTAAGGTCCATCAAGCTTATATTTATAGACAGAATGATTGCTCAAGGTAGAAAGGCTTCACCTTCATTCCATAAATAAATCAGAAGTGCTCTATTGTGCTCAAATAAAGAACTGAAGAATAGAGAAGCGAGACTGAGTGGTTATCTCACAGTGCCACTGTGGGAAATCTGAATGGGTTTCTAATATTAGTGCGGACAAAGCAGACCATCAAGGGTGAAGGCTGGAGAATGAAATAGGATTTTAAAAGTGCACCTGAGTCTGACTCACCACTTCACTTTGGAGTGCTGCTGTGTCATCAGCTGCTCCTCCCACTTGCTCATCAGACAAGCAGTGGGTGCACATGGATGAAATTCTAATTAAAAGCTGCTCATCTGGGCAGTCAGTCTTTATTTGTGCAGACAGCCTCAATACTACTAAATGTGATTTGAAATGTTAAATGTTTAAAGCAAACTATTTCCATGTAGAACCAAACACTTGGCTCACATTACTAATAAAAGTTTTTGCATAGATTAAACTTTCACAATTATTTTAGCAATTGCCCTGCACCTGTCTTCAATGTTTTTTTTTCAAACACGTGGCCTAGAAAACAATATGCATGCTTATATTGTTCTGAGGTGAAATTCGTCACTCCAAAACCAAGTACAACACAACAGCAGCCAACAATTGCCAATTCCTGCATCACCTGTATATTAATGTCAAACAATTCCACACTCAAACTGAGGAAAGGATATGTTCAATATTTCTGCGCAGATTTTCATTAAGTTTGGCCTCCAGCTCTGAAAGCTCCTCCTCGGCTTTGCGCATGTCCTTCTGAAGCTCTAGACGAGACTTGCGCGTATCATAGTATCCACCTGTAAGAGCGCCACGATGGCTCACCTGGTCACCTGCAATCAGACACAGTTACTAACTGCACTTAGGAGATTTGAGATCTTACCAGAGTTCTCATTCGGAGACCTCATTCACAAATGTACCCAATTCCTGATACATGAATATTTACATTGATATTTAGCAGACAATTTAATTTAAAGCTATTTAACAGTGAGAGAATACATAAAAAACAAAAAACAATCAATTATCATTTTTACCCTCTAAAGTAATGCAGTCCATGGTAAAGGCTCTTGCCAGCTGAGTGGAAACCTCCATACTGCGGCAGATCAGGGTCTTTCCAAACACATGCTTAAAAGCCTTATCAAAGTTTGGACTGTAACGCAGTTTGCTTATCATAGGAATAGCATCCTAAAAAAAAAAGTTGGAAAGAATATAGTCACGTAAAAATTTATTTTCAAGTATTTATATAAATCTTTAGCAAAATGTTTATTAAGATGTTTTTAAAAAATATATAAGGAGCAGGTTCATACATTCATACTTATTCAAAAAAACTGAGGACGACTAAAGTATAATATTCCTTTTTTAAAAAAATAATATTTCAAATATTTACTCTTGCATTTTAGGTTTGATAGAATGTTCTACTTCAGTGATATTTATTTTTAAAGCATTTCTTACAATGCTTTGTTGTTATAATGCAGCTTTACAGTGCTCCAAATCTGATCCCTAAACAGCAAACCAACAGTACATTAAAAAGAAAAAAAAAAAACTCCGGTGTTCTTTGTTTTAAAATGAAGAAACCTCGTGAGGACCAAGGCTAAGTATGGCCTTGTTCTCCTGAAGAGGCTGGAAAGCGTGAACAGCGTAGGACACCAAGATACAGGTTGTGTATAATCAAGTGTCTACTTAAAGTAAAGTGAGATGACGTTCAAACACAAAGCACAGAGCCAAGAAACATTACATTTGTTTAGATATAAGCAAGATCTTAACGTGGTTAAGTTAAAATTACTATTTAGCTTACAAATACACACACAAACATATGCTTACATTGGTCTCAGGGTATGCAGTGTCTCGAACATCCAGCTTGCTTAGAGGCAGGAACGTGACCTCACCTGGCAGGTTCATCTTATTAAACTCCATCAGAATCTTAGTGCTCACTTCATCAGTTTCTACGATGTGGTAAAACAACCTGAGATACAAAGATATACCATGAGTCAGATAGATCATGAGTAATTACATTGGTATATTAGTAAGATAAAATATTAGAGGATATTCTTTTCTTGGTTTTATAGTTTTTATCAGACTAATGTCATAATACCAAGTACAATAGTTTTTTTAAAACACAGTTCCACACCTTTGTTACTTGAATACTCAGCGTTTCTCTTTTATTTTATAATATGAGAATTTAACAAACATGAGTGAGTTACCTAGTTCCTGCAGTCACCTCAACGCAGGTGTAGAAAGCAGGCTCACACTCAAAGTTGTTCATGACAATGCCATGGTACCCATTAATGACATGCTGGTTGATGCCTTTCCGGCGGAAGTGCTCCAAAACCTTATTAATGCTGTCAATGCCGTTCAGAATGGCCTATGGGAAAACAGATTTCCGTTTTTGGAGTGTTAATGCAGTGCTATTTGTGGAGTATCTCAGCTGTATTGGGCAGTGTGAAATATCTGTTTATGCAATGACTCATAGAAAGTGTGAACAGAAAGTTCTGTATAAAGTATCTACAGAAAATCAACCTTTAGACACATCCATAACATGACATCACCTAACCATGGCTTTGATCTTATTTCAAATGCTAAGTTGGAGCATCACCTTATAATGACAATCCTAAACCAACTTTACAACCCATATAATATTATCACGGAAAACCTAATATCAAACTTGTTATTCATGATAGTCATCCATTCCAAAAGAACAAGAGTCAAATATTTTTGCATTAGAACTTTTGGGGTGAACGAGATTGTTTTTTCTATGGTTACATTCATTTTTAAACTACATTTTTTCCACAAACATCCACAGCCTTCTCCTTCACAACACTGGTTTATTCCCAGAGTCTTTTTTTTTTAATAAAACATGTGTAAAACCCCGTTTCTTCAGTATTTTAGCCGATATATGCTGAATAATCTCAAAAATCCATTACTCTAGTTTAACTGCCACAAGAAATAAAATTATGATCAGGTGATACACATGACCATTGCAACATTTGCTGAGTGATAACCGCAAGAGGATTTAGGGTGGATGTGCATTAGATCTGACTATTTGGCAACCGAAATATTAAGTAAATAGTAGTGCAGGTACTACACGATACTACGTCAAATGACTCATGAGTGATGCTCAATGGAAAGTGCGTTACATCTAAACTGAAGCAGTTGCCTTATGATATGATAAAACATTAATTATGCTTTAAAGACATCACAATTAAGAGTACAAGTAAGAATCATTTTAAAATCTAAAAAAAAAAATCATTTTAAAATCTATATAGGTTTTGTGCATCACTGTGTGTAAGAGAAACACCTTTCCTGTAGCTGCTCTCAGTAACTGTTGTTTCTTCTCCAGATCCTCTCTCTTAGCTGCCAGGGCCTGCTGCTCTGCATTCTCCTCTCTCCACAAGTAGCTACACACAAACAAAATTAGGAAAGCCCAGACAGTGTGCTGTTATATCAAAAATTATAAAAAATACAATTATAAATAAATTATATGAAGAGGGACTGACAGCACAGTTTGGTTAGGATGAGTCATAGATGTTGAGAAAAAGCAAATCAATATGCAGTGTATGAAAGCTGTCCTAATAACTTTTGCCCCTGGCTGTTTTAGTCACACAGAACTGCTTGTGTTAGTCATGCAGTAGAAGTGGTTCAACGGTGACACTCACTTTCTCTCACTCTGTAGCTCATCTTTTCTGTTTTTCACCTCATAATATTTCTTGTCCAATTCCTCCACACGCGTCTTAACTTCATTTAGGTCTTGATCTAGTTTCTAAAACAACAAATAAATTATAAGAACAATAGGACACTGCCTAATGGGGAATTAGAATTCTTTAAATCACAGAGATCAGCAGCATGAATCCCAACAATGTCATAAGTAATCAAGAGGAAAAAAACAGTTTTCAGTGCAGAGTGATGATGGGGTAAAGCTGTTGGTAATGTTGCTTTGTATAGCTGGAGGTTTGTCTAAAATTTGCTTTGTATTAATTTTCTGATTATTCAAGATACAAACTGGCTTGTGGGTTTAAATACAGCCTTCACACACAAGGGAATTTTTGTTTTCCCTAAGAGGGAATCAAACCCAGGACCGTTTTGTTGTGAGGCAGACAGGCTAACCACTGCACCATCATGCTGCCCATGACATTCCATGACCGATAAAAAGAGAAATATGACATCACTTCCTTTACACACCTTTCTCCACCTGTGAACTCTACCTCTGAACACACTACAGCAGAAACAGGCTTTGCACAAAAAAATAAAAATCAATAAATAAATCTGAATCTACTTCTGTCAGAAAGCATTATCTTAAAGGTTAATTGAATATAACATGTATGATTATGAATTCAATAATATGTACTTATCAGTAAGTGAGAAATGCACTTTCTTTAACATTAAATTAGATTTTTATAGATTTATGGGGTGGGTTGCTTTATGTGAATGTTACTATTGTTTAAATGAACAAAGTGTCAACAGGGTGGGTAATAATGTCAGGTGAAGTAATGAGTTTAACTGCAACATCACCACTAGTTGCCACTAAATCCTACATATTGCAAATTTAAAGTCTTGCCATAAATAGTCTTTAATTTATTTAAAACCACGGTGATATACAAGTGATTTTGTTTGTCTTGAATGTTTTTAACAATGCTTTAATTACAACCTTTTCCTCCATCAACTACTTTTGCATTTTGATCGTTTCAACAGCAGACCAGAGAAACACTGATTCCTACATTATACTGCTCCAAGTTCTTCTCTTTATTGGCCTCCGTGTCCTCCAGGTCTTTGTTGATGGCAGCGATTTGCCGTTTCTTGTCATTGATGGCCTGGTCCAAGGACTTTAGTTCCTTTTTGATCCACTTATCCCTCTCCTCTTTGGAGGTGAACTGGCTGCCTCGTCCCTGCTTGGCGTACAGATCTGTTCGCTCCTGAGTGGCCTGGGCCAACCTGTGAACAGTAGAAAATAATACATTTAGCACAACACCAAATTCTGCTATAAATCTGGTCTTTTGTATAAAGGGAATATCTGTGTGCACCAAAACACAACATTTAAGTATCATTACATAACTGATGCTTAAGTTAATAAAAGCTATAATCGAAAATTAAGGTATGAGCTTCACCTAGCAATGCCTCTTTCCTCCTTCTCCTTTACAGTGTTGAATTTAGGCTCAGTCTCCTGTAGCTCCTTCTGCTTCTCCTCTATCTTTTCCAAAAGCTTCTGCCTTTCTTTTAAAAGTCGTTTCTGTAAGACATTGAAAAAAAAAAAAAAACCAACATAAAACATTTATAAATAACAGTCCTTAAAACTGCCATACTGGAGATTAAAATCAGGCTTATAATCAGATGCTGTGAAAGAACCACTTTAAGTGTATTAATTAAGCAAGCAATGACGTAGTGAGGATCTCTCTCTGAACCCATTTCATTCTGTGTGCTGGATTACAGCCCAGCGCAGTGTAAATGTGTATTCTGTGATGCAGTCAAGGTCTCCGCCAACCCTCTGTTCACGATTTTCTGCCAGGACCCTATGGAAATCCAGCTATTCACAACATCTCTACTTTTCAAACCAACATGCAACAACCATCTACATTAAAATTACAATTAATACAACTATTTACTATTTACAGGGTTTTAAATGAAAGAACATAAATATGTAAATCAATTCATATTTATAAAAAACATGTCTTATACAAATATGACATGGTGGGATTTCCAAATTTGAGAAACTGCAACACAATAAGTAGAAATATATGCACACACAAAAAACTAATAACTTATAATTACAGAACTACAAGCTGCACCTGTATGAAAAGTGGAGCTGATTAACAATATGTTCAGCAATAAGGTTGTTTTGATGTTGTAGTTAATCAGTGTAACTCCAGCTTGTTCTAATACAAAAGGATGACATGCATTGCATATAAAGATGTTGATTTGAGGGGGGGGGGTTGGCACAGACTCCATGTTTGTGTAGGTGTGTTTGTCTGTGTGCTGACCCTCTGTTCGCTATTGCCTGCCAGTTCATCCTGCAGATCTTTGGCTTTGAGCTCTAGCTTGGTTCTCTGTTTGATCTGTTCTTGCCGCTCAGCACTTAGTTGCTCCTTCTCCTCCTTCATCGCAGAGATTCGTGCCTTTAGCTCTCGCACAACACGCTCGGTTTCCTATAGAATGAAGAAAGCAAAAGAGATCCAAATGTATATACCATGACCTTGCGCTGACATGAACTACAGCTAGTTACAAGTAAGGGACAGTTATAATACATACACAACACTTACCTCCACTTTGTCTCTGGCATCCTGCTGAGCATCACGAAGCTGTCTGGACTTGTCTCCACATGTTTCCCTCTTAGTGGACAACTAGTGTAAAACATTGTCAGTTTATGAGTATTTACATGGTTAGCAAGCACGGCAGCAGAACAAACAGACAAACTGCAAGATTACAGGTTGGGATATTATAATCCAGTATTGGTCCATTTGAAATTTGTGGCAGTATTACCTCATCTTATTAATAAGGGCAAATGACCACACAGATATCTGTGTAGTTTGAGCAGAAACACCAGTAATTGGTGGCCAAGAGTGGTTAGTAATGTCTGAGTTCCTCCGAATAAGTCAGTTTTGTTTTATATTTTAATAGTGAAGAGATTTTTGATGCTTTTAGTTTTTGTTTTTACCTCGTCAAGTTTTGCACGAGTTTCATTGAGCTCCTGGTTGTAGATGGTGTACTCAAGGGCTCTTCTCATCTTATCCCACTTTTGGTACTGTGCCAGCTCCTCCTTCTCATCCTCCAGTGTGTGCAGTCGTTCCTCAATATACTTCAATAGCTCGTTGATCTTTTCTCTCTTTCCCTCTGTAAACATTTACATAAAATCCAGATTTCTAAAACTGCTTGTGAATCACCAGCCAGAACATGTGACATGAATCAACACCTGTTATCTAATTTATATTGATTTATACATTTTTTTTTAAATAACCTCCAAATTATATGAGCTTAACTCAGTGCTTCTCAAATAGTGGGGCAAGAGCAATTGATATTAAGTGTACTGAACAAACCCTCAAAAGACAACATGGAAAAATATTTGACAGTGATGGCGGAGAGAAAGGCAGAGAGTGACGAAGATAAAAAGAGCAGCAAAAGTCAACCGAAAGCTAAAATATGACGAAGCGATAGCGCTTGGCTTCACTGTAACTGAGGTGGGAGACAAAGAAAGACCGGTGTGACTTCTGTGTCTTAAAATGTTGGTAGCGGACAGCATGATGCCAAATAAATGAAGGCGTCACTTAAAGACATTACACCACAAGCCGCTTGAGTTATATTGAAAACGTGACGCGCAGAGCCAGCAATCATCCCGCTTTATGAAAGCTACTTCAGAAAAGCTGTGCACTACAGAACTGGCACATTGGAGACATTAGTTCTGACCTTGTTTTGATAAAAAAAAATGAATTTGAATTCATAATTATTAATTGATTTTATTTAATTTATTTTTTCAGTATCAAATGCCAGTCAGTTCAAAAATGTTTCTAGTTTAAATAAGTATTTTATTTGTTTCTGTTACAAACTGAAAAAACAAAGTTATTAAAATGACTCTTTGTTCTAAGTTGATCTATATTTCTTTCTTTTTTGTTTGCTTTATTGTTAATAAGGATACATTGTTATAAAAGAGGTGTACTTAGAACAAATTTATAGACAAATGATACTACAGTGGGCGTGTAAAAATACTTTTTCATCCCATTTTGTCATTTTGTCATGTACGGGGGGGGGGGGGGAGGGGAGGTTAGTGTGCGTGCGTGTGGGGGGGGCAAAATGTTTTCTTCTTCCTAGGGGGGGGCTTAACAGAAAATAATTGAGAATCACTGGCTTAACTCGATCCACATTGGTAGCATCAGTGAACCCCTTGAATTGAAAGCCCAACACCTTGACCACTGAGCTGTGTCTATATGCTATATGCTTTTGTACCAATTTCATGCCTGTACAAATTCCATGTGCCAGTACTGAAGATAAATAATATGCAAGCCAAGAAGTTCAGATAGTTATTGAAGTTCACAGACTGAAGTGATAAACAGATGTGCAGTGTTATCACCTGTCTCTTTCATTAGCGAGATGCTCTCTTCCTTCCGCTCATCATACACTCTGGTTCCTGCCACCTCCCTCAGGAGCTTCAGACGCTGAGAATCAGGTGCTGTTGCCATCTGGTTAATCTGTTTAAAAAAAGATAAAAATTACAATCACAATACATACGTTTTCTAATTGGGCTTCAAAATAAAGAGAACATATTGTAAACTTTAAGAACAAACAAAGAATTTTTCCTCTCTCACCTTTCCTTGTTTTACAATGTAGTAAGGATTGCTGCGGGAGAAACCTGCACTCTCCAGTAAGTTCATCACATCGTTTTTACTAAAACACACACAAAAAAAAAAGATTTCTAACACCTAAAAACAGCTAGTTTTAATGAACTGGTTAAAAAAAACTGCACTCACGTCACCATCTTCTTATCAAGAAAGTACTGGTCTTTTTTAGCACCGATCACACGCCGCAGTGACACCTCTTCTTTATCAATCTGGTTAAAAACAACACAAAAGTAGTCTGAAATAAGGAAACTGAAATAAGGAACCCCCCCCCCCCCCCCCAAAAAAAAAAAAAATTCTTATTATTTTTTTTAACTAATAATAATAATAACAATGAAACCTTTTTTGGCCTACGAGTAATTCCTTACACAACAGTGTCTATATTATTGGTGATGAACAAAGCTTTGAGGTTCAGCTAAGCCACATCCCAGAGCTATTTTGATTCTAACAGTGACTGGATATGAACACAACAAATAACTATTTAACTTTTCATTTTTCAGATGTTTAAAGAGTTTGTACACTAAAATTTCACTGTAGTTTGTAAATTATAGCAGGCTCTTTGACCTGAGCTACAGTTGCACAGCATATCTATTTTATTCAAATAAGCAATTAACTTAGGAATCGAACAATACTTAAGTCTTGTATCATTATAACTACTATACTATTCAGTTTGCTGCTGTTAGTTACAGTTCACTTTATCTTTTACACACAACAAATTGTATCAAGTATGCTAATTAAGCAAATAACTTTCCACGTTGAACTATCTGGTCTCACAGTGACAAAGATAAAACATGAATATGATCAAAGTTAATCTCTATGTAATATCAACCATTAATTACACTTGCATTATCTGACCAGTTTAAGTACAAAACTGAACATTATTGGTTTTCTTGTTTAAACTGCAATTCAGGTATTACATCATTGCAGTTGCTACTGGTATTTTGTACCTAGTATAGTACTCCAGCAAAAGCTAACAGAATAAACATTAGAAATCTGTTCATCAATGAGGGTTTTTACCGGCAGCCTGTTGTCTGAGTTGTCAAAGATAATTTCCACAAAAGCAGAAATAACTCTGGGACCAGTGCCCTCCTGCAGATATAGGAAAAATCACTGTGTCAGGAAAAAAAAAAAAACATTCTTCAAAGTATAATTATCTCATTTAATATAGTGAAATCAAACATTAAGCCTTTTTTCAAGTTTTATTAATTTTTTGTTGCATTTTTCATCACTTAATAAATAAGTACATAGGCATAGTAAGGTTGCTGACAACCATATAATTATATATCTTATTTAAAAATACAAAATAAAACATCCTTTTCCACAAATGTTGAGTTCATGAAATAATTACGATCATCATGGAGATTTTTTTTACACCTTTTTTATTCATTTAACATTCAAGATCTTAACATTCACATGCCACATTTTCTTAAACTGCATTATAAATAATTATAATTATAGCATTACTCACATGCAGCAGGGCCAGGCGCTGTTCAGGACGCAGGTGACTGAACTCATCACTCAAGACAAACTGAATAGCTGTAAAAAAAAAAAGACATGTCAATTAACAACCAAGACTCAGGATGTTGGGTTTATAAGGCATAAAGACAAATTTAAAAAAACAAACCATAAAAAAAGTTGCTCTTCCCAGATCCATTTCTACCAACTAGCAAAAGAAACAAAAAGTTAAGAACATTGCATAAAAATACCTCTTTTTTATATTTCTTCATAATTTAGGTTTCTTTACTAAATACATTTTAACAC
The DNA here is from genome assembly GCA_019802435.1 of Corydoras maculifer. Taxonomy (NCBI): domain Eukaryota; kingdom Metazoa; phylum Chordata; class Actinopteri; order Siluriformes; family Callichthyidae; genus Corydoras; species Corydoras maculifer. Next base: position 982,178 of record JAFMOD010000353.1, read on the forward strand.
AAAACACAGTTAATGAATGTTCCTTACCGATCACATTATGCTTTGAGCTAAAGGGATCCACCACAGTCTGATCTCTGTAACTGCGGAAGCCCTGAATGATGACCTGTTAACAAAATGATAAACTTTGATCACTGTAATTCTTAATGCCTCTCAAGAGACAGGACCAAAAATAGACAGCAAAATCAATCCCCTTGTGTTCTGACCCAAACCATAAAAGAATGAGGTTAGTCTTTTCATATGAGACGTTTTTTTAATGTTTACATTCTATAACGTTTTGACACATTTGACAAATGCATCATGTGTGATGAACGATTGGCAGTGAAAGGTGTTGCACAGAGCTCAGTGCTTTAAAAACCGTTACACTGATAATATTTTTAACAGACCTGAAAAATTACATTGTTAAGACGTTGATAAACAGTTAGTCCGGGTTTCAGTGTATTGAATAATTACTTGGTGATAAGCTGCACTGTACGGAGCACCGGTATCATCATGACAGTTTGACTACTGTACAGTTAGCACGATGGCCGCATTATTAGCACCACAGGTAACTACTGGTTGTCAAACTACTAACCCCGGATAATAATTGTGATCGGCTGCACACGCCAAATCAGCGTCACGCGTCAAAAAATGTGCGAAACCTGCTTTATTTCAGTCAGCAATATGTATTCACGCTCAAGTCAATAAAAATAACACGAACGTGCACGAATCATAGCTTAGCCGTTAGCATGCCCATTCACTCTACCTGTTTAATGTACATCGTTCCCTTCCTTTAAATCCTATCCGAACACCCTCCTCCTCCACACACAGAGAAGAAGGGGATGGAAAATTACAGAATTATATCCACACGCAAAGCAACGAAGCTAGAGTTAGAAGCAGAATAATATCTTTGCCTCACGTAAACACTAACACTGAAAATGGCGACGGGGGCGGGAAACAATGGACGAGCTTATTTAACTTCAAACGTTAACTCGGGAGATATTTTTTATTTTATTTGACACTTGGTAAGTTTAGTGGTTTGACAAAGCACGGCACTATTTAAAAGCGCCAATTATGTTTTAAAAAGTGTCTAGCGGCAACTGGCAATTTATTTCTCATGAACTCCCCCCTTATATTGAACGTTGGTACATCCCACACTGAGTCGACTTTAAGCGCCAACTTGAGAGGCGCCTTCTCTGCCCGCTGACTGACAAAACCCATCTTTATATTTAATAAGTAAAGGTTGTTTCAAAGCCTTTATTTTGTAAATACGTATTAAAAATGTATTTTAAAATGTTGCAGGCATGATTACTCGGTTTTAGTAACATCTGTAATTTATATATATATATATATATATATATATATATATATATATATATATATATATATATATATATATATATATATATATATATATATAGGCGGCACGGTGGCTTAGTGGTTAGCACATTCGCCTCTCAGCGCTAGGGATTCCCGGTTCGAATCCCCATCTGGGTGGAGTTTCCATGTTCTCCCCGTGTCTGCGTGGGTTTCCTCCGGGTTCTCCGGTTTCCTCCCACAGTCCAAAAACATGTACCCCCCCCCCCCCCCCCCCCCCCCCCCCCCCCCCCCCCCCCCCCCCCCCCCCCCCCCCCCCCCCCCCCCCCCCCCCCCCCCCCCCCCCCCCCCCCCCCCCATATATATATATATATATATATATATATATATATATATATATATATATATTTTTTTTTTTTTTTTATAATAGAAGACTTATATAATTTCCACTTTGTACTACACAAACTGGATCTTAATATTTTCAGAACGTACAGACTATATATAGTATAAAGTCATAAGTTCAGTCCACTGGTGGACGATAAGAGGGCCTTTCCAAAACCCATCCATCCATTATCTCTCGCTTTATCCTCTAGTTGGGTCGCGCGCGGGGGGCGGGTTCCCCATGCCCATCCAGGGGAGAACGTTTTGGGCACTGGGCAGATAGACCCAGGACAGGGCACCGATCCATCGCTGGGCACACACTCACACACACAGACACACTCTAAATGGGGCAATATGGAGAATTCAATAGACTTGATCCATGTTTTTGGACTGTGGGAGGAAACCAGAGAACCCGGAGGAAACCCACGCGGACATGGGGAGAACATGGAAACTCCACCCAGATTGGGATTCGAACCGGGAATCCCTAGTGCTGAGAGGCGAACGTGCTAACCACTAGGCCACCGTGCCGCCATTCCCAAAACCGTTCTCATAAAGTTGCATTTTTGCATACAATTGTCATGGCTTTGTGCTGTAGGTCTGATGGAAACAACTGAAATGAAACATTTAGATGTGTTCTACTTTTGCCTATATAGTGTTTAACAAAATTGTGTGTATTTTTTTCTGAAAGATTCTGAAAATGACTAAAAGAATATTTAAGTGGTAAATTCTCTCTCTGATGACATCACAATATTCAAGTGAATACCAGGAAACGGGTGATGTACACTGTAGTAGTATTTTTAATACTGCATGCTTCATACAGAAGGTAATATATATTGGCGTGTCAATTTAAAACAGCCTAGGTTTATAAAGCTACTATAGGAGCTAAAATGATTATTTTTTGTTTAGTGTCAGATAACACCCTTGTTCCTGAGTTTACCCCATCTAGGGGAGGAATGGAGGGCTCATAATGCCTGTGCCTAAATAAAGCATAGTGAGGCTACCTGGAGGGCGTGGCCAGAGTAGAAAATCACAGTCTTTGACCTCACTTTCTCAAGTCCAGCTACAATGGGCTAAATGAGGCCTGGCACTGTCTGTTACAATTAAAACAGCCAGTTAAACTTAAAGACAGTGCACCTGTATCCAAAATACCAGTCTAAGCCTCTACATTAATGGTACCATCCCATATATGCAGGTCATTCATGCTTTGGGCACTGATTCGACTACTGATGCTTAACAGTTTGCACAGAACAATAACCTAAAAAACAGCTTAAATCTTAAACAGTAATACTAATTTTGCAAAAACTAATACATTGATTTCAATACAATAAAAAAGGTATAATTTAAAAAAAGGTGATGTGACCCAGTGGTAAACATGCCCTTTATTCAGTGTCCTAATGTCTTTTTCAAAAACATGGATTGTAATTATTCTGTAATTTTATCTATAGGTCATATAATTAGACAGTAAATTAAATGACAAAGTTTTATAATGAAAACCATTTATTGATTGATTCACATTTGATTAAAAAAAAGAAAATCAGTTAAAAACAATAAGTTAGTCTAATTCATGTCACAAAATAGGCAGAAACTATTAGGCTTGTATTGCAGAGTTCACCATCCAGGGTGACTCTTCTAAGGCAAGCACACGAGTAAAATAACACTCTTTTCAAACCTTGCATTTGCTCACTGCGTCAACCGATAGTTGCAATTTATACTTTGTGGTGGTCAAGTTCCAGTGCTTTTACATTTAATAAAAAGTGTGGTACAGGAAGGATAAAAAAAAAAACAGTGTAAATTTTAAGAGCAGAATCTATCCGGACACTCGAGAGACATATTGCATTCAATTTAAGACAATCATGCTAACAGAGAACGTTATCGCAACACCATATCTGTAGTTTTTATAAGGGTTCTTGTAATTAGGAATTACAAAAAGAACGAATGACATTCAGCAATATGATATTGCACATTCCCAGTCAGACATAACAAATCCTCCAAAAGTAGCATTATATTTATCATTAAACAACTAAAATACCATTTTAACAATTGCAATAACCATATTGTTATGAATATGAAGAACATATTAAGAAAACTGGACAAACCAAAAACATTTTGCTGAATCAAAACTTAGCACTTGTCACAATAATGCTGCTTCAACATTTTAAGCTTCAACAATGCAAATTCTAACTATTTTTAGATGTGTTCAGTTTTGTTCTAATTCTAGATTTCTATGTTAGGATGAAATATGACAGCTAGAAACTTGGAGGATCAGCTAGCCAATGAGAAGTATGTCAACTAGTTGGCATGTATTCAGAACATTTGAAGAAAACAGAAATTACATGTTGGCACAGATATTGCTCCACTGGGTTTTTTCACTGCTACACAGTTTATGTGCATGAGTCAAAGTCAGCAATGCTGTTTGGAAAACCACTGAAATGTATGGAAATCGTTCATTCCTTGTGTAATGTTTTTGACTTTAGCTTTAGAATTGTCTTTGATTTCAAGCCCTCACAGAGGCTAAGGCTGGGCAGCAATAGAACTTAGTTTGATGGGTGATAGAAAGGAGGTAGGAAATGAGAAAACAGACGACTCGAAGCTCTTTTCGATTGTAAACTCCTGTTTTTTGTGCGTCTCAGTGTGACTGTCGTTTTCCTCTTTGCTGTTTGTTGGCGAAGCCAGAACCTCATTCTCAAACTGCAACAGCTGTCCCATGAAACTGAAGTTGGGGGAGACGACAGCCCGTCGCTGCCGCACAGCATCAAATGCTTCCTCCAGGCGCAACCGCTGCGTCTTCATCAGATATGCCATGCAGATAGTGGGCGAACGAGAGATACCTGCCTCACAGTGCACCAGCACCTTTCCACCCTCACGCTTCACTTCATCTGCAACAGAAAAGATGAAACTTTATAAATTAATACAGTGCTTTGTTTCTGTTTTGTCAAAAATATTGAATAATATTGGGTTTAATGTCTATTGCAAATAAAAATATTAAAAATTAAACAGCAGGACATGATTTGAGAAGGGTAAATCTACAAACGAGGCAATATGAGCAACAACCACACACGTTAAAAAGGTTTTAAGTTTAATTTTACTTGGCAAACCCTATTCTTTGGTCTAGCAGGAATTTTTTGTAGCGTATTTTTGCAGTTTTTATTTTTTATTTTTTTTGGGGGGGGTGGCGTAATCTACACTAAAACTGATCCTTGATTAAAAGAATTGACAACAGCAGCACAGCTGCTACCAAAAAGTAAAGCAAAATTTTGTTCTTGATGAAGGAAATAACATTAAAGCACACTTAACCGTGTATAAGAGCAGACTGCTTCAGGAATTAGAACAAAATATTCTGACATGAAATGTGCCTCTTTACACGTTCACAATACAATAGATGACTATGCAAATACATCTGATAAACCTTATCTGCATCGTTTAAATTCATCATTTCAGGCAAATGATTCAAAACTAAAGAGTCTTTTTGAAGAGGACAAAATGTTTGGTGAGGACATGAGTAAGAAACGAACCAAAAACAAGGTATATGACGATTTGAATGGACTTAAAGTTACAATGAAATCACATGCAATTCATTCATTCCAACAACAGATGGCGTAATGTTAATGTCGTACTGTACGGACCCGATTTATGGGAAACAAACAAACTAACGTTTTACATTGTGTGCGATGTACAATGTGGCGAGTAATGTACTTTAATGTAATTTAGTGATTTGGAAATATTGTGTGTCTGATGCTACACTGGATGCTACACAATTATACTACCTACAAACTGTATGCCCCATGGTGCAATTGTATTGTGTGCATTTAATTTTACATTGAGTCACACAATTACCTTGTGTATGGTAAACATATAAAAACACACGACAATAAAATTAAGAAATTTATCGAAATTCATTCCTAATAATGACTGAAGCTATTCCTGCACTTACATCAAGGCTGGGAAACTAATTTTCTCAAGAGGCCACATTAGAAAAAGGAACTGTAGTGGAAAGTTGAACCAACATACTAAACATACTTAATTCAGAAAAGCAACGCAGTTGTTAGAATGGATAATTTTTAATGCAGTGGGAGATCACACGTTTTCTTGCTGGCTGATAAGTGCAGATGAATAACTAGAACCTTTTACGTTTGCTATAAGATTCCAGTATTTGATGACTAGCTAAACCCTAATACATGTCTTCATCTTAAGCTTTAATGATTTATATAACAGGGACCAGCTTACTTTCACAAGCAAATAAGAAAAAGAGGTTACACAATGTGAATGTGTGAACAGGTTTTGCTATAGATATATGAGGATACACGCTCAAACAGTCATTTATGTGCCGAGTCTCATTGTTTGTCACAACTTCATTTAACCTCATCGAATGAATCATCAAACAGGCCATGATTCTGTCTGCAACTGACCATACTGACATATTGTCAGACACATATAAGCACAGACCCATAGTAGCTTCTATCATTGCTTTTTTATAACTCCTTATCACTTTGTTTTAAAATTAGGTTTTCCCAATATAAAATGTTCTGTTAGGTGACTTTCTTACATTGCAAAAATGGAAGAAAGGCATTAGATACAAATAAAATGTGTTCTTATTTCTTTTTCTTATTATTGTTGTTATAATTTTTATTTAGCCACATCATTGATTCAATACTAAATATCTGTAAGTGGCAAAAGTCTAGGAACCTTGAAAATTAGCAGTTGGTTTAAAGGTGATATTTGATTCAAGTGCTAGAATAAATGAAAAGACAGGTGTGAGCTGATGCTCCAGTCATGTATAGCTATGGCATAATTAAATGATCAAACTTTTGAAGGTAGTTCTAGTGAACTACAGAGCAATACCACAGTTAAGGAAGGAAAGGAAGGACTTCTGTCTTATGAACTGAGACTCAAGCGAAAGTTGGTCAAACACACCAACAAGACCTAACATGTGGTTTTACCAACTAATAGTTACAACACCTTAACTTTAGTTCAACAAAAATACTGTGGAAAGATCTGAAGCAAGCAGACATTTCTGAATTCAGAAATTGATACCAGTTATTGCAGCACTCCATGTGCTAATCGCAAAATTTCACATTGTTTTACCATAAACTGGTTTTAAGTAAATTAAAGTTTAAAATCATGTTTACTTTGTTCCATTTTCTTTATCTGTGTTTAAGACAGTGACAAATTGTTACAGTTCAGCTGTATGATTTGTGGCTAATGTGTTTTTTGCTTGATCTAAAATTTTATTAAAATTATGTAAATTACCAGTATGCTGGAAAACACATTCGTATAAACATTCCATTTCAGTTAATACTGACAGCATTTGTTGCTATTATTAGTTAAGTAAGCGCCTTTGCTTAACCAGTGTATGTACCTAAGTGTTTAAGCTCTGACTCACAGTCATTACATTAAATCATTGAGATACAAAATTAGTAACAACACTTATCACACCTCAACCACACCCTAACACTCACACCCTAATTTACCATCATTTTAGTAGTTTCAGTGACACACTGATCACACCCGCTATCATGAGATCCCATGACTCACACGTGAAGGTTTTGTATTTGCCTTTATTTTTTCATATTCTGACTATTCTGGCAGTAAAAGCCCCAGTTTCTGTTCTGCTTGTGTGAAATAGAGGCACAGGAGAGTGGCAAAATTAGCCTTTTTTAGCCTTTCCATAAGACAGCCACGGTCAAATAAATGCTTAAATTATTCATTCATTCATTATCTCCCGCTTTATCACCCTCCTCTATTAGGGTCGCGGTGGGGTTCCCCATGCCCATCCAGGGGAGGGGGAGAACGTCTCTGGGCACACACTCACTCACACAGACACACTCTATATGGGGCAATTTTGCGAATTCAATTGACTTGATCAATGTTTTTGGACTGTGGGAGGAGAACCCAGAGGAAACCCACGCGGACACGGGGAGAACATGGAAACTCCACCCAGATGGGGATTCGAACCAGGAATCCCTAGTGCTGAGAGGCGAACGTGCTAACCACTAAGCCACCGTGCCACCCGGCTTTAATTAAATATATCTAAATTTATATAAAGATCTTTATTTATTGACTAGCCTTGAGCAGCCTGGTTTAACTATAGCATAGCCGTTTGTTTTGTAACACAATAATTAGGGTTTGGTCTGACAAAATGTCATAATATTACAGGAAGCAAATACATTTTAGTTTCACCACATCATAAAAATCTTTTATTAGATTGAAATCTGGTGACTGGAATTGTTACTCAAGAACATTCTTTTCATCTATATGTTAATCTGAGCAGTTTGCGATGCCTTTTGCTGTGAATGATCATGTGAGAGATGAATAATTCATGCTATATTGCACCACTCTGAGTAAACGGTTATTGAAATGTTGAAACCTGATCATCTGCCACTAAATATAATGCATGTATACTGTACTTTTCGACTTACCTATGAAGTCGATAGCCTCCTGGAAATGGGAACCAATGTCGGCTGTGTGACTGTCCTCTACGGCAATGCGTTTATAGCGCTGTGGGCCCCCAGCACTCTGCCCATCTCGCCGTGAAACATTCAGCAGTGCTGTGATCTGCAGGTCACTCAGGCAGTCATGTAGCCGGGCATGGTGGGCACTGCCCAGGTACAAAAAGGGTAACAGCTCCACTGGGCCATCCTGCAGAAGCACCAAATACATTTAATCCACCAGGTTAAATGGCTGTATTAAGAAGTATGCATTGTAAAAAGCTAAGTATATCATTAAAAAAAACATTTTTATAATTTCCTTGTCATTTTTATTAAAATACCAGTAGCCGATATTATTAAAAATTCATTTTAGTAAAACAGATAACAAAATCTAATTCATCTTAATAAAAAAACAAGGTAACTAAGACACATGTTTTATTTATCAGCATTGCGATTAAGTATAATTTAATAAATTACATTTATTTAGAGACTAATTTAACTAAATTAATAAATGTCTAATTACTTGATTTAATTATGAAATAATACAATGTATTCCTTATTTACTCATGTTAATAATAAATTATGCAGTAAAGTGAATACAATTTTTAGTTTTCACTAAACAAATAAATTCAATAAAAGCACACAATTACACTGATATAGAAGGTCCCGTTAACTTAATTAACTCAATTAATAAAATGCCTTAAAACAAGTAATTGCTTTGATGTAGCTTTCTGTTATTCAATTTCAGTTTTTGTAAATAATGCTTTTGTGACCTTTTATATCTGAAGGCTTATGCCATTGGATTGCGAATGATTTAAATTATCTGCATGGTCTGACTGTGTAACATTTTTATGGCATCAAATCAAGGCTTAGGTGTTACCTGATGGTAATCCAGTACTTGTCGGACTTCCCTAGTGTCTGTCTCGGCATAGTTGAGCTCAGGAACTGGCTTAGCCTCGTTGCACAGCTCTGGATAATGTGCATGGACACTCTCGTAGCCTCCTGAAAACAACAAAACAAAGGCTTTTTAGGAACGGATGACTTAATGCAATAAAAGCTGCACTATATTTTCTAGGTTTAATATTTGTAATTCAAATATTTTTCTTTGTATGCTGCATATATATACTGGCATTAGATTGTAAGGCTTGTTGATGTTTTTAATCATCATGAGGAAAATCATATAAATCCTGCTGTGATGATCCACAGCCTATCTGAGGCTCACTGCTCTGACTCATCTCTGCTCTGACGCACTGTAACAGCTGCGTCCCAAATCACACATGACCATCTAGTGTGCTACAAGCCCTGTGCTGACATCCTGTTAAATTATTTTATTATTGTAAATACAAATTTAAAATTTGTATTTGTAATTATTCATGTATCAATTACTTACAGTGCTAATACCTTTAGAACTGCAGGATGTGGAATAAACATTAAAACAATTTAGATTTTATTTTAGTTTCATAATAATGTAATAATAATAATAATAATAATAAGAAGAAGAACATCAACATCATGTTCATAATCTAAACGTGACACAACAGAAAAGGAAACGTTTAAGGAGTTAAATTTGCCTTTGATCGCATGATTAAAATAGCAATAATCTGTATCAAAATCAGAATACTTGATTGATCCCGGGGAAATGCAGATGTTACCGATGTATCACTTTAAACAATAAGGGCTTATTTATTAAAAAGTAAAATGCAGCACTAGAATTAAGGACAAAATCTAACAATAAAACAAAAGGAAGGTGGCAATGGCAGTGGTGACATATATTGCGCAAGTTATGATATATATATATATATATATATATATATATATATATATATATATATATATATATATATACACACACACACACACACACATATATACATATATGTATATACACATACACACATATACATACATATATAGAGAGAGAGAGAGAGAGAGAGAGAGTGGCATAGTGTAATATAATGTATGAAGACACTATTGCAACAAATGAACCCTAGAGTGAATGAATTAGTGAGTAAATGAATGTATGTATGTATATTCAAGATAAGCCTTTACTGTCCCATCATCAGAAATGATGAAAATTACAAAATTTACGTAATCACAGTAGCAAAGTAATTTCATTTAATGAGGTAATAATAGTGAAGATGGTAAAACTATATTCCAAATAGTCATTTCATAATTTCTTACCTAAATTACATCGTCAAACGGTTTGAAGCTGCGCATCTAGATGGACTCACACGCCATCGGTTTTATTTAGCTGCAGCTATTCTGTGCACAACTTGGATTGTATTCGACTAAAGTTAGAAGGTAATCAAAGCGGCTCACCCTTCACAAAGCAGACGTGAGCGCAGCCGACCCGGTGCGCGAGGCTGCGGATGGCAAGGCGCGCGACGCTGTCCTTCCTGAGCGCCTGTGGCCGGCGCGTGCTCTCATCCAGAACCACCACGGCGCTCACGCGGCCCTCCTGCAGCCGGAGCAGCGCGCGCTCGTCCGGCACTACAGAACGCAGCGGAACGACTCCCCCCCGCGCACGGCGAATCACCACCGAGTTCAGGTTCACGTTCAGCGAACCCCTAATATTAGACCGCGCGAATAACAGGTACGGGCGGCAGTCCAGGACCAGGCAGGCGGCCCCCTCTTCCCGCAGAATACGCCGGAGTCGCGCGCTGTCGATGCTCCACACTTTCATACTTGATCAGATATGACAGGGCTTCGAATAAACTGCGACCTGAATCCGGTTACGGTGTATTTGTTATTTGAAGATTTCGCGGCACCGCGCCTGCGTTACGTTTTCACTGAGGGGATTCCGTTCCATTTCGTTTTATATGAATGAAACCGCCGGCGTGTGACGTCACTGCCCATATTTGGACACCGACAAAAAGAAGTCAGGTCGGCCACACCCACAGAGCGCTTGCTCCGCCCACAGACCTCGCATGCCTTGTTGCCAGAAACTCTATTAATTTGCAATTAAGGCCTTAATCAAAGGTTTGGCTCCTGGATCATTTCCCACGCGGACACATGATATAAACCTGGATCCCTAATGTGCCACTCCATGCACAAATTGAATATATTTATTAATTTGTAAAACATTGGGGCAGCACGGTGGCTTAGTGGTTAGCACGTTGCCGCTCAGCGCTAGGGATTCCTGGTTCGAATCCCCATCTGGGTGGAATTTCCATGTTCTCCCTGTGTCTACGTGGGTTTCCTCCGGGTTCTCTGGTTTCCTCCCACAGTCCAAAAACATTGATGAAGTCAATTGAATTCTCAAAATTGCCCCATATTGAGTGTGAGTGTGTGTGCCCAGCGATGGATTGACGCCCTGTCCTGTGTTTATCTGCCCAGCGCCCGGGACGTTCTCCCCTGGATGGGCATGGGGAGCCCCACCACGACCCTAGTAGAGAATAAAGTGGGAGATAATGAATGAATGAATGTAAAACATTGATTATAAAAATAAAATATTTCATGAATTGTATATATAAATACATCCTATTGCATGTTTGTATATTGTATAAACACATGGCCTCTTGTTTGTAAAAAAAATTAGCCAAGAGCTAATTTCTTTGTACTGAAATTCTGTTGAATTTGAGTCATGCTTATAGAAGCACACAGGCTTTACTTCCTCTGTGGTTCACCTGCCCCACATCAACATGTGGTGTAATCCCTTTACCACTAATGCGATTATACGTCACTTCTGCTGAGTGCCAGAAAGTTCACTGTGTAGAAGAAGAGCTACACCAGGAGCTCATTATGGTACTCTGTGTGTGTGTATGTGTGTGTGTGTGTGTGTAAATGCAGGTTCACAAGTTTACTTGTAAGTGTGAATGTGTCTGCATGTGTGCATTCATCGTGTGTGTGCGTGTGTGCGTCAGCGAGAGAGTGTCAATTTTTTGTGTAAGTGGGAATGTGGCTGCATTCATCTTTGTGTGTGTGTGTTTATGTGGGTATGTTAATTTAGTTTTACACATTTGTGGGTAAGTGGAAATGTCTGCATGTGTGCATTCATTAGTTTGTGTCTGTGCATGTGTGTGTGTCTGTGTGTGTGTGACAGGAAGTGCAGGTTGGAGGTTGGAACTAGATTAAATTTGAGAGCAGTAAGCAGTCAGCCATATGGCCACAGTGTAATCTCGGCAGATGACATCACAGAGCTCCAGGGAAACACACATAGCTTAGGACGATCTATTACAATCTTCAAATCTATCAATTATGAATGGATTTTCAAAAACTATTTATAATGACGACAGTCAGAAGTTATAATATTTATAACTCATACTCTCCAATTTTCTTACAAGTGTTTAATGGTACTTATTCTCTCATATTTAAAGAAATAATTCCACAGAATCTCCTAAATGTGCAGGGAGTGACCATGCTTCAAAGCTCTTATGTGCTGATGCTTTTAAACAGCTAGAATAGGTTGCTGCTAATGCAAAATGAATGTCACTGGGAAAACAAGGAAACACCAAGTAACAAAAGACTTTGGGTTTTTTATTCTAATAGATAGTCTATTTCTAAATAAACCTTTTACCTAAGACACAACCATTGTTAGTTTGAACCTGGGATATTTCATGTATTGTCAACTCTGTTTTATTTGTTGTTTGTGTATGTCACCTTGCAACGAAATTCTGATTCATTGAAAGCAATGAAATACTGATTCATCTGTACACAATACGCATTTTTACAGCATGATGGTCCATCCTAGATGCCCCGGAGCCCAGATAAGTCAATGCTGCTTCTGGACATTGAAATTGTTGTGAATCGGTAAATTAATCAGTATTAGTGTAAATGCAGCCTATAGCACAGCTGATTACTTACGACATAGTAATTACTCCCTGTATGGATACTGAAAATCTCTGTGAGGGCCTTCTATAATGGAATTATCTACCTAAACCTGATGTAGATTAAAGCTTTATTGCAACATACTGGTCTTTTTTAATATTTAAAAGAAACCACCATGTTTAAGTTCAACTATATGACTGACTATTTAAAAAATACATGAGATTAAAGATAACCTAGATGTTTCAAATGTCTCTAGTCAGCTTAAATGTTCTAGAACAGCACAATGATTGAGCTTTCCTGTTCTGGATTTCCCCATATCTGTCCCCTTATCACCCCCATCCAATCAGTGCTGGCTTGTCCTGCTGTTGTGGAGCATGCACATTCTGTAACTTCCTGAAATGAGTGTGAAAACTTTAAATACATCGATCACACAATAGAGTAAACTTCAGACACAAACTTGCAGGTGCTTCCTGAAATCCAGACTCGAAAGCCACACTCATTAGAAAAAAAAAATCTGCCTGTCACTTAGTAGCTAACATCATTGTAATGGCTGATCGTTTTCTTTCAGTAACATGCCACAGGATTCTTACCAGCTTCATTATGTGTTTAGACAGTTCTGTAATTAAAGCTGCTAAGTAAACTTGCGGGAAAAACTTGTTTCCACAAACTGCCAAAATGTCTAGTAATGTGAAAGAAATGTGTATCATGAAATGGGCTTGCTTAAAGTTTTAAAATACCTTGTATTACAACCAGCCCGTAATCAATGAAAATGAATTACACACAGATATTGCTTGTTTACTTTGTTAATTCAAATTCGGTGACCTTCACCAAATGCCCTGATAATTAACAGACACATGGTGGCACAGTGAGTGGTATTGTTGATTCTCGATAAGATGATCTTAAGTTTGATTTCAAGCCAAGCAGTCAAGATTTTATTTCTGTGAAGTTTGCATGTTCTCTCCATGTTTGTATTGCTGTGTTTATATTTATCTGCATGAGTAGGTAATTATGTTAAGTCTGTGCTGTTAAGTCATAATGAGTGTCCAGGGAGTTGGGGATTTCTTAAGTGACTATGAAAACAAACATACTTCTATTGTTCTAATCTCAGTAATGAATGCTGAGGTATGCTATGCAATGACCTCATTTGTAGCATCCTAAGTCATATTATATTGTTAGTGTGATGTTAGTTTGTCATGGAGGACAACATTGCTTTTTTCTCACATCTTAAATTTAAACAAATAAAATATGTCAATTAAAATTTAAACGTAGAAATTTAGTTTATTGTGTAATATTTTATTTCCGCTCTATATACACACATGTATTTATGAGCATAAACATTGGTGATTACAGATTAAATTCCTGGAATTTGTAGTTTTACCTTTAGATTTTTATAACTGCCTGAGGCAAGATATTATTACTATAAGGAAGAAGCAACTACGAACTTGCAAACTGTCAATTGAACTACGAGCCTCTTAAGCAAGTGTGCACTTGAAACTTTTACATTCTCAAAAAAACCACACAAGACTGACATGTTTCTTACAGCAAAATACAACTAAAAAAACATAAAAGGTTTCATATACCATATCTGTAACTCCAGCATTTATTGATAATTTTAAAGAATCAGCTAGTTTATCACCAGGAATCATATATATATATATATATATATATATATATATATATATATATATATATATATATATATATATATATGTGTATATATATATATATATATTTTTTAAACTAGCTGCGTAATGAAGGTCCTAATATTTTCACTGCACTTCAAAATGTGTTGAACAGGAAGGAAGTTGATGTATGGAGCAGGATGAACAGGATGTAACAAGAATTCAGGACTAGCATTTGGTCGAAAACTTAGAGATATTGATCGGCATCCTCTTTCATTCTAAACCCGAAGTCGGCAATGTGAAAAGCTAAATCTTCTAAATTTTTTTTTTTTTTTTTACAAATATATAATAAAAAGTCCTTTATTTTCTGTTGATTTAGCATTACGTCTAATTGACATCAGGACCTTCAATTTGTGTAAATTTTGTTATTTCGATTTATTTATATAGCACCTGTTTTAGAAAACAGTTTTACAAACATACAGTAAACAGCAAACAGTTAATCAAATCATTAACAGGTACAATAATTATTTTATTTCATAACAGCATTTTGAATCAGTTTCTACCACTTCATGTTCCCCCATCTTAATGTTAAATGTTGGCTTGGTCATAAAGTGCATGTTAATGTGTGAATACATTCATAGTAATAACTAAAAACCTTTTCATTCAATTATTCATCATCTTCCGCTTTATCCTATATTAGGGTCGCGGGGGTTACCCATGCCCATCCAGAGAAGAACGTTTCGGGCACTGGGCAGATACACCCAGGACAGGGTGCCAATCTATCACTGGGCACACACTCACACTCACTCACACAGACACACTCAATATGGGGCAATTTGGAGAACTCAATTGACTTGATCCATGTTTTTAATAATTACTTAATTTCCCCGAAGAAATTATCCAAAGGGATCAATAATTTTATCTTATCTTATTTTAAACAGTATTTGACACAAATAACACAATTCAAATAACAGAATTAGTATGGTGTTGTTACTGATAATTTTATGTCACCCCCAAAATTAATTGTGGTATTGGTATTTTCCCCCTAAAACCATTAGCCAGATTAATTTATTTGAGCTTTTCTGTTTAATACTGCACTGTGCCCCCCCCCCCCACACACACACACATACACTTACTGTAGCTGACTGTCAGTTGAACCACACAGATAAAAATACAAAGCAAGGCAAAACATGAGGAAGCTCTAAAAGGTCAGTGAGATCAGAACTCCCGCATCCGTTTAACTCAAGAGAGTGTAGAACCCTCCCTGGTAATGACGTAGAGGATACATCTGTGTCCTAAATATCTACGTGTATCTATGCAGTGGTAGGAAATAATAGTAAACCCTATATTATGACCTTATAATATAAATAAAACCATACAATTTTAGAATTCATTCCTTTTTATATTTCTGTTCCTTTTTTGCACTGTAGAAATTATCTATACACTTGTGTGTGTGTGGGTGTGTGGAGTGAAAGTGGATGGGGAAATAACACTTCTCTGTGTAATCTGAAGCAAAGCTGATCCACCTGCATTTACTTCTCTAGTAAATTCCCATAAGATGATTGTGTTACATGGAATTTGCAGAGTGGGTGTCGGTAATGTCTGTAGTTTCGATTTCCTGAAAATAATATAATGTTCCTGCAATCACTCTGGCCCAGACAGCGCTATAAAGAGTCATTTATGGTGGAACATTAGCTGAATACTTTATGCATGTAAACGCATGTCCTGTTTTTTTACAGTTTGAAGTAAAGGCGTAGACTGCAAGCTCTCTCTCCACAGTTAGTATGCATGAGTCTTTTTTTGAGGTTTTATTTCACACATACAAACACACACACACACACACACATTTGCATGTATTTACATCTATTTCCCTACAATAATTTGAACAATTAATTTAAATGTCTAAAGCACAAATAAAATCTAAATGTTTGCTGAACACTTTATGTATGTAAACGCATGTCCTGTTTTTTTTTTTACAGTAGAGGCATAGACAACAAGCTCTCTCGCCACTGTTAGTATGCAGCGTTTTTATGTCACATACACACATGTATATATTACAAACACACATTTGCATGATTTACATATATGTCATTACAAATGAATGAATGATTTCAGAATGAATTGAAACAGATAATTAACTACAACACATTGTCACTGAGCACAGCGTGGTGCACCAGCATCAGGACCAGATCCATAGCTACTCCCTTTTTGACTTTTGAATTTATTTTGTGTGCACACACACTATTTAAGAGTAGTGTGCCACCTGAGATATGTTTGTGCTATAGGGGTCATTTGCACATATAAGTTATTGCTTAACACCATGTGTGGCAAGTGTGCTGGGTATTTGATATTTCTTTTATTTTGGTTATTAAGAAAAATTTTCAAACTATTACTTGTCTACACAATGTTAAACCTGTAAAGCCAAAAATTTATGTTAGAATAGAACTCCAAGTAACAGGGTGTAGAATATATAAACTGATATTATTAATAAGAGCTTAACTCTGTGTGTGTTTCCTATACAAATACACACTGTGCTTTGATTGTCACAACATTTTAAATAAGGGGGGGGGGGGTCCTTCTGTTTCTAATTAAAAACACATCAAGTTATTTTTACTAAAATTATACATGAAAGCTGTTGTAAACATAGTTTTAATGTCATTATGTACACTAATGTTTACTAATGTAAAAAAGATAAATCTGAATCTGTAATTAGGTTCTGATGCAACAGTGCATAGTATTATAACTCTGGGGCGGCATGGTGGCTTAGTTGTTAGCACGTTTGCCTCTCAGCGCTAGGGATTCCCGGTTCAATTCCCCATCTGGGTGGAGTTTCCATGTTCTCCTCGTGTCTGCATGGGTTTCCTCCGGGTTCTCCGGTTTCCTCCCACAGTCCAAAAACATGGATCTAGTCAATTTAATTCTGAAAATTGCCCCATATAGAGTGTGTCTGTGTGAGTGAGTGTGTGTCCAGCGATGGATTGGCGCCCTGTCCTGGGTCTATCTGCCCAGCGCCTGAGATGTTCTTCCCTGGATGGGCATGGGGAACCCCACCGCGACCCTAATAGAGGATAAAGCGAGAGATGATGAATGAATGAATTATAACTCTGTAGTTGTGAAAAACAAACAGTATGTGAATGTCATGCCATGTTTTGACCTTTCAATTCTAAGAGCTAGTTATAATAGTTTCAGTTCTCTTATCTGAGTTGGAGTGAAACTGGAACAGTCATGACAGCTGTGACACCCACTCTTCATCAGTCCACTAACCCAGTTTCTTTCCATTCCACCTTTACAGAATATAGACAGAAATATTAATAAATTCATTTTCCAAGTTGTTTTTATTTATTAGGCCACAGGTTTTGTTCAAGGCTGTCAATGTGCTAAGGGCATTAACTAGAGAAACATTATAGACATCACACACACACACACATACACACACACACACACACACACACACACACACACACACACACACATACACACACACACCAATAGGCTGGACTAAGTTCTCAGTTTTTTCTGCATTATGGTCTTTTTGTCTTCTTTCGTAGTTTAAATATTTATTGTTAATTAGCAATGCATTATTGTCATTGTCTTCGGTTGTGGTTGCCCATCATGTGACTTACCGTCAAAAGTCCTTTACTTTATAATGTCGAAACATCATATAAGTTATCCCTATTTGTGTGTGTGTGTGTGTGTGTGTGTGTGTGTGCTTTGTCCCCGGTGTCTTCTGCATTAAAACCTTTTCCCTTCCCCAGCATCTAATCCTCTGAACTCACCAGACCAGACAGACATCACCAGACAAAACACTTAGCACACAGCTGCATATCAAATATATCATTCAATAATACATTATTATACAGATATAATACAAAAATATCCCTCAATAATACATGTGTGTGATAACAGTTCCATACAGCACATACAGCTTATTAAAAGTATATTACATCCACACTACAAGTAGGCCAAATCCAATAATATCCAAAACTTTAAAGATTGAGACTGCTGTGTTCTGTGGAAATAGATAATTACTTAGGTAATGTAGGTGTGCATGATCATGGGTGATTCAGTATTAATCAGCACGGACTCATCCATTGAACCCTTTACATCCTTTACACTCCTTAAATAAGGAATGTACGACTCCACCCACAGAAATGCTTAACATCAAGTAAAGGATAAAAAAGGATAACCGCATGGATACATGGTAACTAAAATATCAGGTACCAATGAACTATTATTAATCTGTAATATGTAAAGAAGTGCATTTTCACTAGTTTTTACAAAAGTTTTGTTTTATAACTACTGGAAAGCTTGATTTGCATGTGAATTACAGATGTATAATATTACAGCATTTGTGATTATATATTTTAACATGACGGCTTTGTTGCAGTGATTAGGTTCAGATGCATTCGTGATTCACTGCACCTGTGGAAGCATCTGAATCCAATTAATGGTCCCAGTTGAGCGTCTTAAAAGCTCAAAAGATAAGTGCTTCGACACTGAGTCATTATTTTCTATACGTTGCAAATTTCTAAAAGGACGTGTTCGTATTTACCACGCACCTCTTCCGCACATATTTTTACAGCAAGTGGCTCTCGTCGATAGGATGGAGCAGAACATGTGATACCTCTGATCTGCTCTCTGCAAAGCGCAGTCAGTCTTATCAGTAGAAGGAGCGGGTGGCAAGCTGTAAGAGGCTTACCCCACTATCTGCCGTGAATATATAATTATGTTTAAAAAAGGACCCACATTAACTCCTGCCCTAATTGTGCCCCTAACCCTATTGTCTACAACTCTGAGAGAATGAGAGAGAAAGAGAGTGAGTGAGTGAGAGAGAGATTAATTTGTCAGGCATCCATCTGCATCTAGCACACAGGAAATGACTGCTTCACCCCACTGTTACTCACAAACACATCCATTGGCATTAGTCACCTTTGAGAACTTCAGTTTGCCATGATTTTTAAATATTTTGTGTATGCGTGTACATTTTGTTTGTGTCTGTATGTGTTAGGACAAATCCTTTTATTAACTAACAAAATTACAAAGGTGGGCGGCACGGTGGTTTAGTGGTTAACACGTTCGCCTCTCAGGGCTAGGGATTCCCGGTTCGAATCCTCATCTGGGTGGAGTTTCCATGTTCTCCCCGTGTCCACGTGGGTTTCCTCTAGGTTCTCCATTTTTTCTCCCACAGTCCAAAAACATGGATCAAGTCAATTGAGTTCTCCAAATTGCCCCATATAGAGTGTGTATGCGTGCGTGTCTGTGTGAGTGAGTGTGTGCTGGGTGTATCTGCCCATTCATTAAAAATACAAGTAATAATAATAATAATGGCGGCACGGTGGCTTAGTGGTTAGCACGTTTGCCTCTCAGAACTAGGGATTCCCGGTTCGAATCCCCATCTGGGTGGAGTTTCCATATTCTCCCCGTGTCCGCGTGAGTTTCATCCGGGTTCTCCTGTTTCCTCCCACAGTCCAAAAACATGGATCAAGTCAATTGAATTCTCCAAATTGCCCCATATAGAGTATGTTTGTGTAAGTGAGTATGTGTCGAGCGATAGATTGACACTCTGTCCTGGGTGTGTCTGCTCAGAGCCCGAAACGTTCTCCCCTGGATGGGCATGGGAAACCCCACCACGACCCTAATATAGGATGAAGCGGAAGATAATAGATGAATGGATGGATAATAATACCAAGACATTCTTTATTTTAAAGAAACACCTGAAAATATACATCTTTCACCAGCTCTTGATGTAGCCTAATTTATAAAGTGATCTTTTTTGCCTACAGTGCTTATACACAGATGAATTATTCCTCCATATTAAATCCATCCATGCTGTGAAACACACATGTATACAAACACTGAGTAAAGTAAGCACACGTGCTTTGCCCAAGGGCTCTTCAGCTATAGTAATTGCTGGGACTGGGAATCGAACTGGGGACCTCCGGGTCGCAAGGCTGGTTGCTAAACCACAAGTTTAAGACTGCCCAGTATCTATTTAGACTTATAACACTGCAGTTCAGCTGGTTAGTACTAAAACAACTGACTTGTGTGCTCACAGATGTAATTAAAGTGTCGGCAAAATGACTGAATGGAAATGTGATAGAAATGTGTTATTAGTTAAAGATTACTTGATGATTTTGAACTAAAACTGTAGAGAACAGGATGGATCTGGACATGTACGACATAGGTGGTAGAGGTTATAGCGTATCTGTAATTGCATAGGAAGCTGTAGTTTATTGTTTAAACAATAATAGAATGCACAGATATTATCATGGGTTTTGACCACTAAAAATAACAGAAGATTGTTAGTGCATGCCTCAGTGCTGACAAAGGAACAAGTACATGCTGAATAATATATAAATGTAAATTAAAGTCGACAGTGACTCACAAACTAAGCTCAGCTTCTGTGCTGAGAAAAACGGAACTGAGCTCATCACACCCCCAGAGGCAGATAAACAGTCAGCAAACGCTTAGTTTTATTTAAGTAGTTTTACATTTCTTTTCATCTAACACGACTAAATTAATGAGTCCATGAAGACAAAACATCATTCAAATTAATGTCATCAAAAAGCAATGCCAATGAATCCACAAAAATATAAAAAAAACTATTTAAATCTTTTAACGTCATATTTTTTTCCCTTTTTTAAAGGTGCAATTTACAGAGCATTGTTGAAGTGTGAATATATATATATATATGTATATATATTTTAACACATTTTTTTGACACCAATATCATCTCTCTACCTTAATATGACCAACGTTTTATTATGATGTTTCAGAGATTCACTTACTTTCCATTTAATCAGTTAAAAATAATATCTGAAATAAAATCAAGTAAAGTCTTCTTGTATTTATATTTCATATCGAATTAGAATTCTACCTCCGTTTATTGTAAAGGCAGAGATTTCAAATAGGGCTCCACATGTGGGAATAAACATTCAATTTCTGATATAAAGTTTTCTTCATGTGGTTTCTTTTCCTGTAGTTCCACCCAATGAGTCATACATTGGCAGGGTTGAAGGGAGTAAAACGTCACCCAGAGTGCCGTCAATCAATCCACAAGTCATCGAGTATGACTCAGACCACATGCCAAGCAAAAACATTCAATTAATCCCAAATGTTTTCTATGATGCAGTTCACAGTTCCTAAACTCTGACATTCAATTCATTATTACTGTGAGCAGTAAGAAAGGAAAGAATATGCTGATAATTCAGTTATTTTATCTGCTGCAATGTTTTGACATCGAGCTAAATAATGCAACATTACAATTTTATAGAAGGGATACAATAAGAAACACAAGTAGACCACTTAGAAGCCTGAAATTTGGAACAGAAGAGATATTTATAGTTAGGAATGTGTGGCACTCGATGGCCCACACACTTTTCAAAAAGTTTCAAAAGGTAGGACATCAAAACTCAAAAAATGAATATACACTTAATCAACTGAAATAACAAGTGCAGTTAAGTTTAATTTTGGTCTTACATTTACATTTGGTCATTTAGCAGATGCTTTTATCCATAGTGACTTACAAGGTGAGCACAGGGTTAATCACAACATCCCTGGAGCAATAAGGGTTAAGGACCTTGCTCAAGGACCCACGCTGGTAACTTCAGTGGACCAGGGATTTGAACCGATTGATAGCCCAACACTCTAATCACTGAGCTACCGCAACCTGATCCTGGTCTTACGTAGTAATTCCCTTTAGCTTTAACCTTCTTTAGTCCACTACTTTATATGTTTAGTTTTTTTAATTAATTATCAAATAAGTACTGTGCCTGGGCTAATTCAATTCAAAGCAATCTTAGTTTACTTTGTTACAGCGTTAGGCTCACAGTTAACCTCTAATGCACTAGAGTTCTACTCCCGCCTTTTTGCTCCCCCTTATTACAGAAATTAGGCGCATTTTGCACCTGCATCACTTTTCAGCACCCGCATCCATCTCATAAAATGAAGGGCTGAAGTTTGCTTTATTTAAATTTTCTTCATAGAACATTTAACACAAACTTGTACTTTTTGCACCATTTGACTTTTTATTAAACCATGTGGTAAATGAAGCCGGACCGGACCAAGTTTCATCCAAGTGTTGCAGTCAGCCACAATGTAGCTTTCTTCTGTTTACATTTGCATTACATTTGGTCATTTAGCAGACGCTTTTATCCAAAGCGACTTACAAGGTGAACACAGGGTTAATCACAACATCCCTGGAGCAATGAGGGTTAAGGGCCTTGCTCAAGGACCCACACTGGTAACCGCAGTGGACCTGGGATTTGAACCCCCAACCTTCAGATTAATGGCCCAATGCCCTAACCACTGAGCTACATCACAATCCTGTTATTAATTATCTTTAAAGTTTAATTTGCTTTTATGACAGCTGTGTAGTCTTAGAAAGTCTCTAGTTGTTTATAAAAACTTTTCTTTGGTGCTGTTGAATTTATTGCTTCATTTGAAAAGCTTGATATCACTTAAGCAGTTTATTTTGTTACTGCAAAACATTAAAACTGTACTTTAAACCATTCAGATACACTGAAACAAAATTGTTGCATAGCAACATGTTGGATGAATCTGAAACTCAAACCAAGAGTTCAAGTGTTTTAATGCGTAGAAGGTGTGGGACTGAAGCTGTTTGTAAAATGAGAGGAGGATTAATGTTAGTTGTACAATCCACTGTTGTGGTGTATTGTTTCCGTTCTGCAGCCACCATTGCTATACTCATATGACTAAACACTTTCATCAACATAACTGCTTTCTACCTTCTCAACTACTCAATTACTTACATACTCATATAACCTTTACATTCCCTCATAAATACCTACCCTCATGGCAACAATAACATAACATTTTAACAACTGCCTACATGACTTCATAAATACCACACAGCTTCAAAACCTCCAATATAACACCATAACTTATATACCTTATCCTCATAACTATTACATACATACCTTTATAACTACTAGTTATAACCACATAATCATCAAGCTCTTTTTAATAATATATTGTAAAATAGCGTTAAGATTCTGAAATAGTGATGTATTTATCAAAAATATATATACATATACAGCTCTGTCCAAAAGTTTCAGAACATATCAATATTTACCATTATTAACATTTACACTGTTGAAGTTAAGTAAATAAGCTGAAATTATAACAAAGGTAGAAAGGTAAAGTAGAAAAATATATAGAAATATGAATATGCAATACAATACACTCATGTATTACAACCTCTAGGGCAGGATTTGGACAGAAAAAATAGCAGGAAATGTATTTAACAAAAAAGGAAAAAGAAATATAACCCTTAGAAGTATGTAAAAAAAAAGATATTCCTATAGACATATCACAAAGAAAGCCACGGTGTCAGTGAGTACTGAGAGTTTCAAATAGCAAAGCATAAAGGGAACTTAATCAAAAGTCCCCAACAAAATCAATTAGGGCAATAGTTGATTCTGTAAGGTGTATAATCACGATCTTACAACATAACATACTTAAACCCATAATAAAGGAAAGTTTCCATTTAATTGTAAGGAGAAGACTTCAAGATGTAAGTTTGACAGATGAAAGTATCAGTAAGAAAGCCACTGCTAAATGGACTACAGGTGACTGGATGAAGGAGTTCTAAAATGTTAAATATTTGGTTCATCATGCAGGATTGTTGTAGGAAGCCCAGTAGATGATTCCTCAGAGTGTGACACCAAATGTTAAACATGGAGGAGGAAGTGTGAATATCGGGCCGCTTTTCTACATTCATAGTCGCCAATTTGAAAATGGTGACAAAAAGCACCACAGCATTTTGAAGCTTTAAACAACACTCTGGTTGAAGTCTGGGTAATCAGAGGTTTATGTTACAGCAAAACAATGACCCAAAACCTACTTTTAGGATTTGTCGGTACTACTAGAAAAATAGAACAAGGAGGTAGGCTTTAAAGAATGGAATGGTCTCCAGACATAAACCTCATTGAGCTTGTTTGGGATGAACTGGACAAAGAGACGGCCAAGAAATCTTTGCATGCAGTACATTTGTACTTCTGTAACAGTTCAGGAATAAACTTTCTGAAGAGTATCTGAATTTCATTGTTTTTGGCTGTTATATCTGCATGTGGTGGGACTTTGAGTCTAAAATCTAGATTCAATCCATCCATCCATATCTTCCGCTTTATCCTCTATTAGGGTCAAGGGGGTTTCCCATGCCCATCCAGGGGAGAACGTCTCGGGCGCTGGGCAGATATACCCAGGACAGGGTGCCAATCCATTGCTGGGCACAGACTCACTCACACATACACACTCTATATGGGGCAATTTACAGAACTCAATTGACTTGATCCATGTTTTTGGACTGTGGGAGGAAACTGAAGAACCCGGAGGAAACCCACGTGGACACGGGGAGAACATGGAAACCCCACACAGGTGGGGATTTAAACCGGGAATCACTAGCGCTGAGAGGCGAACGTGCTAACCACTAAGCCACCATGCCTCCCCAGATTCAATCCATTAGACTTTAAATATTTTAAAAACAAATTACTTATTTTTAACCGAGTAGTTGTCACTTCTATATGACTAAAGCACAAACCTTAAATTACAACAATACTTTTAGCCATGCATTGTTCTAAAAATGAAAAGATTTTATGGATTTAATGTGTTGTTTTATGTTTACACCACCATGAAAAGACTTTTATCAAATATATGAAAACGTTCGGCTCTCCGCCTGCCGTGGGTGCCATTTAAATTCAGCTGGTAAATCTCTCCATCTAGTGGTTACGTTTAAAAACTACAACAGTAAAATAATATTGGCATAGTGTTTACTGCTTTATCGTGCATAAATAAAATAAATAACTACAGACAGATAATATTTTATAAAAGTCGGGTTCATTGTAATAGTTAAAATGTACAATAATAAATCACATTTAATGAACGTAATTTGATTTTTAAATGTAAAAATACTGAGTTGTTAATGCAAGATCATACATTTGGAGCATTTTAACGTGATTTATAGGTTTGCCCGACCGTTTTTTATTAGAATTTTTATGTTAAAAAAACTGAGTTGATGCCTAATTTTACATTTTGATGTCTGCAAATGAGGGTTCATTTCTTAATTTGGACACGGGGTGCTGTGTGACGTCATAATGTAATAATTTAATTGATTTAAGGAATAAATTGTCCTGGTAGAAAATCAGCAGTGCTGGTAGTAATGTATAATGTACCACTGTGTGCATCTTACACACTGTGGGATTCGTGAAAGTACTTTTTTTTTCTTTTTGTTTTTTTTTGTTACTTTTTGAGCGTCATGTTTTACTTTAGAAAAATGGTACCCAACCAAACAACAATGTCACAAAAAAGTGTATTTATTATAATATAACTAAAGATTATATATACTTACTCATTGTGAAACCTGGGCTTTCAACTGAACACAAAGCTGATGTTGTTGCAGGAACTGAAGAGACACACACACACACACACACACACACACACACACACGAGGATATTCAATAGCTCTGTACTGTCCTCTAGTGGAAGATAATGTAATTGTTCTGCCTTTAACTACACACTTGCTTAGAGAACCATCTCACCCATCCATTATCTTCTGCTTTTCCTATACAGGGGATCGCCATGCCCATAGAGGGATGATTGATAGTTGAATAAAAGATGGCGAAGGACCTTCTGAAATACTTAATTTTCTACAATAAAGTATGTTTTTTCTATATGAACAGTAGTTGTACTGGCAATTGGAGAAGTATTCATTGTAACATATGGAGTTTATTAGGTTTTAGGTGGCAATGTACAGTATGTCAAAAGTTTGGACACTTTTTTTCTCTCCTTACCATATAGATAGACTTTGCAGTTTTACAACTTCAGACTGTAGTACATCTTTTTTTTTTTTGTTTTTTTTTGTTAGTCCACTTTTGGTTCTCTGTTCTCTGTTGGTCAGGACCATCACAGAACAGGTATAATTTAGGTGGTGTATTGTTTATTGTCAGTTCTGCAGTGACACTGATGTGGTGAGGGGGTTTTAGTGCAGCAGTGCTGCTGTAGTTTCATTTAAACATCTCAGTGACACTGCTGGGATAGGAATAATGCACCAATCAAATAATACCTACTCTGTGGTGCTACTATTGGGGTGCTGACCATCAGAGAACAGAGTAAAGGAATCTAACACAGTATGTACTATAGTCCACAATCAGATAGACTACAGTCTGGAATTATAGAACTACAAAGTCCATTTTTAAGTGGAACTGAGAACATGACCAATAAGTTGGGCAAAAAGGAGGCATGTCAAAACAATTCTATACCATGATGAGGAATCTCAACATATTTTGGACTGATGTTAGAAAAAGAACAACAGAGAACAGTTTCTGGTTTTCAGATCAAACAATCTGGGGTTTTATTGTATTGCAATCGAGAATTACATCAAGAATCAAGAGTGCATGTTTTAAATTAAATTTTTACAAAGAATGGCCATGAAATCCAGCAGTGGAACAGTTTCATATACGGGATGTGTTCTGCTTAAACCAGAGTTTCCTAAACACACACACACACACACAGACTCACACACGTGTGCACGGATGTGGCTCAGGCTCGACTTTTGCAGACCCGGTTTGGTAAAAGCATTACGATTATCGCAGGTTTAAAGTGACACGGTACAATCTTCTGCTCTAAGCACACTTAGGGGAATATTCTTCTGCACTGTTGGGACTTTTCCTTCTCGCAGCCCAAATGTTCTACCAGTGAATGCATGACCAGCTTTTGGATTTTCTAATCAATAAAATGAAAGCATAAGAACTTAACTGATCCCAGATCTGACCGGTTGGGTGCTGTGTTGGAAAGTGCTGGTTTTCGACACAGATCCCAGGTTTAAGTGCACGTTAAAGAGGAAAAAAAAGGAAAATGGCAGTTCATGTCCTCACCAATAAGAGGTACAGTGTTTGTGGTTTGGCTCGGCGGTGGAAAGCAGCACCGTGTTCGGAGGATGAACAAGCCAGGGAACAAGCGAGAGAGGAATGTTAAGCAAAGCGACGAGGAATTAAATAAATTACTGTCTCCTCTGATGATGGATGCAGTAGGAGAAATAAATAAAAGATTCGACATTTTGGTGGAGATGCAAATGAAAATAGAGAGTGGGTGTAGAGGGCATTGCGACCCTAGTGCTTTAGTGGAATGCCTCCCAGCTTCGTCTTGAACATATTCGCCATAGTGAAGGAGAACTAGCTAATAAATAAACTTCGGCTGTAAAGACAGGAGGTTTGCGCTCGGGTGGGTCCCGGCTCGTCTGGGTCCTCGTAAGAGGTGGGTGTGTACTGCAGTTTGGTCGCAAAATGAACTATAGCGTAATACTGTCCATGCCACTCTGCCAGAGCACCCAAATGAGTTTTTCAGAATCTACCAAAATATAATTTAAATGCACAAAATGAAACACAAAACTAACAGCAACAGAGGCTACCAACGGGTCTCATCGGCCCATTTAATCTTCATTTATTAAACTATTTCTGTATTTATATACAAAAAGGAAAGAAACAAGCGAGTGGGATTTTGGACGGAGACTTTGGACGAGTGCCATCGGAGGAGAAGTTCGTAAGAAGAGATTAGAGGAGTTATTGCTCATTACTGCTAGGAGTCATGTCAAGGATGTAGCTTGTAAGACAGAACCGCTGTCCTCCGCTATGTAAACACGCAGATAAAAGCCCACGGGTGGGACTGTCTGTTTACTGCGCTGTTCTAGCACCAAAGTTCACGCCTGCGCAGAACTTCAATATGCAGTGCTGTGTCATTGTTTCGAAAGGTTCCAGCAGGTGACCAGGTGACAAGCCAAGCCAATCGTCAACTGTTATGAATATAGCTGACGCCGAGGTCATGATCGCACCATCGTACGCACGTCTTTTTAACATTTGGACATTCGATTGAAAATGCTCGCACCGTGATTGGCCGGCTTGTGTACTGGCCGCGTGCTGGATGGTTGTTGGTCAGGAGGCGAGGCGGGATTGTAGTGCAGAAAGTTCGATTGTTTGCTAAGTTGGTAGTCGCTGTTGCTGGAACTGGACACGAGGTGTATCCGGGTCTATGAGCTAAAGGCTTGCTTGATGCTGCAGGAAGAGTAACCCTCATCGCTGGCCAGGCTCTGCAAGCTGCTGTGGTCATCCAGGTCGCTGGCGCTGGCTGTGCTCGCACTGTCCAGCTCTCCATGGGAAAACTCTGTGCTTTCTACGTCCACCTCAATCTCTTCTGCAATGCAAAAGTGAAGTGAAATCACACACCCATCGCTGCTAAATGGAATATTAAAAGGAAATCTGATGATGAAGGTTTTTTAATCATTACCTTGGTCAGAGTCGGAGCGGTCAGACTGATCAGAGCATGGAGTCGAGCCCAAACTGTCTGTACGCAGCCTCTCGGCATTGCATGTCCCCTGCAGGACGTCCAGCTGCCTCTGGAGGTGCCTCTGCTTCCTCTCCAAGTTCTCTAACTGGTAACGAGACTTCCGGTCTGTATCTTCCAGCTTCTGCACATAACCGAAAGGCACACGCCATTGTTGTTATGATCAAGAACCGAGTCTAGTACTACATAAAATATTTCATAGCGATACAGACACACTGCTGATGGACGTCACAATAACACACTACTGCCCATGGTATATAATAATAATTCTAAACATAAGCTGCACCACAAACATCTTGTATTTATACAGTACCAGTCAAAAATTTGGACACACCCACTCTTGCGCCATTGTCTATTTTCTCCACTTACCATATAAATGGATTTTGTAGTACAATTACAGACTGTAGTATATATGTTTCCTTTTGTGTCCTGCAGTGTCTGATGTGGTGAGGGGGTTTTAGTGCAGCAGTGCTGCTGTAGTTTCAACACCTCAGTGACACTGCTGGGATAGGAATAATGCAACCGACCAAATAATACCTGCTCTAGTCCAGCTTTACAGTAAGTAGAACTGATAAGTTCTACAATAAGTGGAGCAAAAAGGAGATGTGTCCAAACATTTGACTGTACATGAATTCACTGTGAAACTTAAACCAAGATCCACAAGGTGCATTATAAAAGTAGAATTTGAAATACCTTTGAAAGCATTATCATAGCTTTTATTTTTCAGTAAGGTCATAAAACATTTTTAAGAAGGTATTTTGTGTCAGACAGTAAAAAAAAGTTTTTTTTAATGAAAGCAATAATTTTTAATAATTTAATAATTTGTTGTATTCTATAGCAAACATATTACCAGACCAACACCTGTTAATTATGAGATCAGGTAATAGTATAACTAATAATAATTACTAACAAAATTTTCATTCAGCAAAAAGGTCCTTGGCTGCATTTCTGAACTGACTGGAGAAGAACATCTCTCTGTGAGGACTAAATGTCCTCCAAGTGTCTATTGAAGTTTTCTCTGGGTGCTCATGATCCATCACACAGACCATGTTATTGGGTGAATAAATTGCGGTTGTGAAGCACCCCAGGTGTGATTGTGTTTGTGTGTCTGCCTTCTGATGAGCTGGCGCCAAGTCCAGGTTGTTACCATGGCTTTTATCCTAAGAGTGCTGGGATAGGTTCCAGGACCCTCTAATTCTGATAAGCAGATTAAAAATCATGTAAATGTATGAAGCTCACTAATTGAAGAAGGATGAACATGTCGTGTTGTATCAGTTCCAGCAGCAAACAATGAAAATGGAGCAAAGCTCTTATTTACATGCTGAATTATTTAATTTGTCAGCCTCTTTATCTGAAATGTGTTAGATTGCTGGCAAGCAAATGTGAAAAGCACTAAAAATGTCAAACATCAACTAAACGAAGACAGACGTCATTACCCTCTCTTAGTTGGAAAAGAATGAGCTATGTCTTTTGAGATGAGTAAACAAACAGGACGTCACCAAACAAAAAACATGACTGTGGTGACTCTAAACAAGCTTCATTTTGAATAATCGCAAAATTAATAGCAGATACAAACTATCTTCACCTAATTTCATATATTACAACCCTATTCTGGTGGAATCTCCACTCAAATGCTGTCCAAAGCTGAGTTTTGTATTTAACCAAGTGGAAGTAACATTTATTAACATGGCTTCGCTGATCACCAAGACAAAGCACTTACTGAAGACCAGCACAATAACCTTTAATGATGTCCATTATGCTTTTATGGTATAATTAAGAATGTGTCCATGCAACACATTGCATACACTATGAATAACTAAAAATCTTATAATAGGAGGATCTTGGTGTAATATAAGAAAATCTGTCAGGCGGTAGGGGTAATTGACTCCTAAAGCCGACCACCACTCCACTCCCCACACCACATGTCAACACACCTGTTTAACCTGTGTGGTATTTTTTATTCTGCTGATAAATGAGTGTGCACTGTGTTCCGTGTGTTTGAACATGCCATGCCTGTGTACACTTTATGTATGTGCCTTATATGTATCGTATGAACTGTTTAAACAGGTATACTGTGTGTGCACACTGTGAACATTGGGAGTCTGTTGTGTGTACAGTACATAATGCTCTTCTACTTTGTTAAACATGTCTGTTTAGGAGTGCAAGCTTACTTTTATGTGTGCTTTGGCTTTATTGAGCAGGCCGAGTGTGGTGTGACGGCTGCAATCGGGTCCCAGCGGTATGAGTTCTTTCAGTTTCTCCAGACACAGACGCAGGTGGGCTCGCCTATAACACACAGATACACACCATATGGGTCATATTGCAATACTAGATACAACAGACTTCAAAATGGCTGCTTCAAATGCTTAATCATTAGGCACGATACTCAGTGCAAAGTGGCCAGAAAACTGTACTTTACACTACAAACATTATAAGGGAACACTTGGAATACTGAGCTCAGACCAGGCCCCAAATGCTCATATTAAAAGGTGATCATGCAATGATATTGTATTTTCATGCTTCCAATGACATGGTAGCCATCTGAAGGCAGGGCCCTTTCCTGATCCAGCAGTACTGTGCCTCTTTGCTAAAAATGTGCTGGTAGCTCTCTTGATTTCACTCGCATTTTGGATGAACTGGTAAATTAACTATGAGCCAGATCTAATTTAATTAACCGACAATTTTTTATTGTATAGTGAAAAAAATCCATTTTCAAAAACCATTCAGACATGGATAACTTATTTTTAAAAAAAGGTATTCAAAAAAGGTTTGAAAGTGAAGATGGATCATGGTCATTCTCTTCATGCAGAGCAAGTTGAAGAACTGTCAAAAATATTGAAATTGCTGAAATATTGAAAAGAAGTGTAATTTCAGCTATTTTTAGCATGGCCCATGCATATGTGTGGAGATAAGACTGCAGCCAAGCACATATTGAGATATTAATAATATGCTGTTGTCATGGTAAAGTCTCCTGGTGCTTCATGGTTATTTCAGCAGGACATGCCTAAGGGTCAATTCATGTCTGCGCTCTATATAATGCACATCATAACAAAAAGGAATCATGATGACATAGAAGAGCAACAAATTGGTAGTTATACTACATATATCACGTTCCTGCTGTGGCTCTTCCCTCCATTTTTAAACTGAGAATATTGTGAGCACATGCTCTGTTTGCGTACTGTGTACTGTATTCAGCAGTACATCATGAACCCACAGTGAAATATTTCAGCATGTCACCTGGGTATCCCTGGAGTAGAGGTGACATTTATGTTAACCACAAACAGCATACAAATTTTGGTTACGATCAGAACATGATCGGCATGTAAATGTTATTTTAAACACAGGCATGTCCCCAACTAAGAACAGAAATATATAACCAGGCAGTGTAAATGTAAATTAATGCAAATATATCAGTGCACAAGTGTAGCTGCTTATAATAAAGCAGGACAAATAAGTCAGAACGAAAGACAAATCAAGCCACAAATATCAATTATCATCATTCAGTAAAAATTTAAGAAACAGTGAACTATGTTTTACTGTCCTGTCTGCAGTCCAGATCTGTCAACTGAATTAAAGCAACCAGACATTATGGGGGGGAAAATCAGACATAACTGACTACCAAACACAAATAAACTCTTTTATAACATTATTTAAAATATGATTTAAAACAAAAGCATTTATTTTAAGCATTAAATTAATATATTTTTGTATTTCACAAAACTGGCAATCCCATATTCTCATTTTAGATCATTTTATATAATATCCCATTGTTTACCAATAGCGTTATAGATAAGTATGAATCCTTATCAATTAGCGAAAAGACGATAATTTCAGCATTTAGAAGGACATCTATGATGTCAGAACACAATGACTCGATAAGTAAAACTCTGTCTATGACAATTGATGATAAACGGCTGTAAAAGTTCTCTCTCCTTTATTTCTCCAGCTTTCATGCTTCTCTTGCTCTGACTGACACACTTGTGCACCCACATGCATATCCACACATGTGCGCACTCACACGCAGGCACACACATAAACCCACGCATGCATACACAAACACACGTAGTCTCGCCAGTAAAGATTAAAGAACCAGATTTATAGTGTCTTATCAGTTGAACTGTAACAAAACAAGTGCAGATATCAAAACACATACAAACAAACACACACACACACACACACACCATCTTAAATGCGCATGTGCATGTGGAAGGATATGGGGGACAGAGAGTGTGTGTCCTTTGCTGATAAGTCTATAGAATGCTAAATGTCCACATAACTCAAGACCACCCACCCACACACAGATACACGCACACACACCCAATGTGTACGCCTAAAAATGACAAATTCATCTTTCCTTATCAAGAATATGCTTTAAGCAGACAAACAGACATTAGAGGCTGATCCACAAATGTACATACATACAAGTACACATTGGAATTATCTGTACAGCGGCATGTTTATCAAAAGCATAGGCAAAGCAATTCTTACAGTATATAAACATTTTTCTACACTCTGAACATGTTTAATCCCAACTTCGGCATGTTTAATGATTTATTCTATACTATATAAATATCATTCAGTTGTACTTCATGTATGTTCAGTACTAGACACCATACGTTTTAAGAGTATGCCTTGTAGTATATAAGAGACAGCAATTCTTTTTTTATTTTTTATATGCTAAATTATGACTACTGTGTGTGTGTGTGTATATATATACATGCCCATCCAGGGAAGAACGTCTCGGGCGCTGGGCATATACACCCAGGACACGGACACACACACACATTTTTTACTTCTAGTCACTAAGTAATCGGGATTTGATCAGTTTAAACTGAATTGTAGTTCCTGCAATGTTGGAATGACCATTTGCGTGACATGACGTACCAGTCATAAAGGGAAACTCCAAAAGGGCGTGTTCCCACTGGTTCAAGGAAAGCACCAAAAACAAAGTGTCACACCCTGACTTATGCAAGAAGTCATGCTTAGTGGATTACAAATACGTTAGTGTAACTAAATGGGTGTAACCAAAGTTGATACTAATTGTTTCCTTGCAATCAGAACTAAGACATTAATCCAGGTACACACTTGGTTTCTATTTGTCTGTTGGTGGCAAGATCTAAAATTAACCTGTGGTAGTAACTGGATTTCAGTTGATTTATGGATAAACCTGAATTTTAATTGAATTATCAACTTAATTTTATCTAAAAAGACAAAACTGTATTAATGGCATGTAACATTAAACATGATGTGCCACATATATGTACACTGGGTCAGCTTAAATATAGATATCGTTTTCTTTATTAAAATTACCCATTTTTAACCACATTACTTTTAAATATGCATTAAGGCCACCTGATTTTAAAGCAGCCTCATCACTGTTGCATTAATTTAGTTGTTACATTAAAATAGTTTACCAGTTGGCCATATTTAGTCATCATATTTAGTCATATTTAGTCATCATATTTAGGAATTATTATTATTGTATGCAGTTGTCTGTGGTTTTCTTTTTTTTTTTTACAATTTATATGAATTCACAAATAGGTTCTGTAGTTTTAATTTTAGTTATTTACTTTAACTGGAACATAGACAAGCTGGAAACTGGCTGAACCACAACCTGAAACCATGGTAAGTTTCAAAATTAAAATGCAAACAGATGGCATTCCACAAAAATACACCATGACACTGCTGTATTACAAATTTGTAAACGCTTTCAGTGATGAGTTTTTGGGTGTATGATTTCTCATACAATTCAAAACTTTTAGTTTCAGTTCATAAAAAAAACGACACAGTATATAGATTTACTTAATGTTCAGTTTGGTTTTCGGTTTTACCATGGGTCATGTTCACATCTCAATAAAACTTTTGTTAGGTTTACTTATAAGCTACCTTACAACCTCACTTTAATATTAATAAAAGTCTAAACAATTTCCTATTTATAATATAAAAACAGTCATGTATAGTTACAAATTTCACATTGGTGTGCATTATAGCATTGACTGAGTAAAGAAGCAAACATAAAAACCGATTCACTCATTAAAATATAATTTCATTTCATTTTAGTTGAGAGTAGACTTTTATCTTTTTACTTAAAGAAAATCAGTTAAATGGGGGCTAAACCACCTCACACTTGTTTTGAAACTAACCCACGCTTGAAATCCGGTTCTTCAATATTGGGCATTCCATAAGAGTGTAATTTAGGTGTGATAATATATGTGTACACAGTTTCTGTATTGCAGTTAAGGTTTTTATTTGTGGGGCATTGCATAAAAAGTCTATCTCAGAAAAGTTTAAACACTTAACACAGATTTAAATACATCAGTATCTGTAACATAATTACAAAACTTGTGTTTTATATATATTTACAAAATTGTGTAATTGTGTGTTTTTTTCTAATTATGCTCTTTGTAGTACGTGATTATATATATATATATATATATATATATATATATATATATATATATATATAATCACGTACTACAAAGAGCATACTTAGAATAAAACACACAATTACACAATTTTGTAAATCTTAATAAAAACTACCAAAACATATACCAAAGCATCACTGAACTAATGTGAGTGTATCGGTATTAACTTATTGTTTTATCATCAGGTAATCTCTAAGTGTTTGTGAGGAAGTTGGTGAGGGTGTGCGCGTGTGTGCTTGTTCATGTGTGAACAAGTCTGAACATGTCCATATAGTGATCATGCAGCTGCACTTGGATCAGCAATATTCAAGCATGCCAAAAAAAGCTTAACTAGCATTTTATATGTTTTTTTAATTATTTTGTTAATTTGTACAATAGGCACAGACATACCTCTCTGCATTTTAGCTCCTAGTAGCCAACTATTAGTATATTCAGTATTTTTATATACTATATACACTGTACAATAACAGCATTAGTTATGTTACTAAATAAATGATACTTGTTAAACTCACTTTATTGTTAATTTCAATTCACAATAACTATTATTACATCATAATAAAGGTAAAGGCACACCAAAAATATTAGTAAGGAATATTTTCAGCCAGGCAGCACATGTTATATTTAAATAGCTTCGAAGAGGAAATTGAGTATATTTGAACAGCTCACACACTTACATGAATAAGTGCACATACAGAGCTTCATGTTTTCTCAGGTTTTTAATATATGTGTGGTAAGAAATCAACAAACAAAACCTTTTAAACTGTACATAAGTTAAATTTGTCCATTGGTAATAAGTAAGCACATTTAATTATCCATGAGGCACCAATTACCATGAGACATTCTTTATAAATAAATAAAATAATCTTCACTCAATAAATGATCATATCCACATTTTGATCCAATGAAATAATTCTGACAAAATACTTTTGTTATATTTTAAATATTTATACACAGCTTGTTTTTTTTAAGTTCCTCCAGATATGACATGTGCCAATGTTAATGGTTTTTGTCACATATGTCATGTGAATGTGTTTTATGACAATAGGAAGTCTGCAAAATGAGCAAAATTTAAACATGCAACAAAGCTGACGCATATAAACTGTGGCTCTGTCTGGATTTTTTTTTAGAGAGTTTAAAAATATATATAAAAAAATACTCCTCAAATATATATATTTTTGATTTCAAAAATTGAGCAGTGGAGAAAAGGTTTAAAACAAGACTTCATAATACTGACTTTAATTATACATTACCATATTGGTTTCAGGCACTTTTTTGTTAAGTAAAAAATGGTTTCTACTAAATTGGATCATGAAACAGCAATTAAGTCAGAGTGTAAATGTGTA
This sequence comes from Corydoras maculifer, assembly GCA_019802435.1. Lineage (NCBI taxonomy): Eukaryota > Metazoa > Chordata > Actinopteri > Siluriformes > Callichthyidae > Corydoras > Corydoras maculifer. The sequence continues at coordinate 1,018,789 of JAFMOD010000353.1, forward strand.
AACTCAAAATCCATTTATTTTTTGGTATGGGTCAGAAAATGGCAGACATGTTGTGAAATGCTGCATTGACCTACTTATAGAACACAGCATAGGAGGAAGCATACTGTTGCTATGCTGCATGATGAGAGGGGAAGTCTCCTATAGGTCAAGTGTGTGTATGTGTGTGTGTGTGTGAGTGAGAGTGAGAGAGAGTGAGAGAGAGAGAGAGAGGGTACTGCACCAAGAACAAAGTGGTTACGAGAAACAGGCCCTAACCTGAAACATATATATATATATACTTGAAATGTGAACATACTGTTATGTGATTTGGTGCAGCTAGCAAATGCTCTTGGAACTGTGGTCTGTGTTTTCTTCTTAATTTTGCATCACAGAGCATATGACATGTTAATGCATAAATTATGGCAAGTAAAACTGCATTTGCATGATAAAACCTAGACTTTCATGTCAATAGCAGATGTTACAAAATACTAGCAGGGAAACTACATAAAAATATTTTTTAAATGATTTCTCTCTGTTTTATTGTGGTTTAAAAATTATGTTCAAGATCCTGTAAGCAAAGGAATACAAAATAAAAGTCTTTACACTGCCCAATATCATAAGTATTATTACTTTCTTCTAAATTTGCATACTGCATATGTGTCACAGGGGCATGACATGATGGTAAATATGGGCATCCCATACCCGGACCGAACAAGAATTGGCTTCAGGTGCTGCAACAGATGGAACAAATTGCACATGCACCTGAGCCTCATTATCACAACAAAAAGCAGCACTATGCTGCCACGATCTTCATGGGTTAAGGTTATGGCTTTGAAATAAAAAGGTCTATTTATGTCTTCATGGAGCTCTAATTATGCATGAGGATATAGTCAAGCTTGCAGGAAAGGTTCTTCTTTATAGTCCTTACCACAAAGTGATATTTAAAAATAACGACGTTTTATGTGATTTTATTTAACAGTTTTAGGCTGTCGTATGCTTTTATTTGAAAGAATTATGTCTCATGGCAGACATGCAAAGAGAGCTATCATACAAGAGACCATAAGAATATAAAAACGTATAAGAAGCCAAAAGCAACCGTACAATGGAACGTCTTTCCAAAAAACAGAGCCAATGCCTTTAATTAATACAAAAAAAGATTCTTATTTGAAGTTGTAGGTCTGTTTTTTGTATTTGTTTCTTTACAATACCCTTTAATTGGTTTTCTAATTATATTTAGAGAAACCGCATAATTTTAAAAATGTATAAAATTAAGAAACCACTGCTTACATTTTTTAAACTAATAAATTTATAGTTCTTTTTATATACAAACAACACAGAATGGAACACCACAATTTTTAGCTGGAATTGGACTATTTATGTCATATTTTTAATTCCTTAAAATTATTATATATACAGTTTTATGAGCCTATAATATGCTTTCATTGGAATTACAGATTCAAACAGCTGCTTGTAATTTCAGCTTTTGAAAAAAATCCTATGCATCCACACCAACAGGCTACATTTGATTAAGGGTTGGATTAGGAAGATTTCTATATCATCTTTGAGACCTGAATATTAAATAACCCCGAGTCGAATGTGTACACAGATGCATTAGAACACATACAAAGGTATTAAGATTGTGACACTTTGCTATTTGTCTCGTCTGTGGTGTGGACTGAACTACAGCTTTGACTAGAAAATTAGATTTCTCCCTCTCCATCTCGCTCTCACGCGCATGCACACACAGCTGGCAAAAACAAACCATGGAGGCAAATCAGAAACGCATGGATGAACTCACATGCTCTAATCCTTTTTGACCAGCGACACCCCCTACAACTCACGTGCCCTCTTGTATGATCACAAAAAGCCTTTGCGAAAGGTGCATTCGAATAAGCCAGTGCCATTAGCCCAAAACACACACGCGCAAACACGACATACATGCAAAGACAGCTGCAAGCTGTAGCCATATATATATATATATATATATATATATACACACACACACACACACACACACACACACACACACATATATATACATTACACATATACGTTATTATAAAGTGGGATTCTGTGTACTTTTCTGAAGTTGCATACTATAAACCATGTTCTGCCAAATTGAAATTGTGTGTTCTGTGAGGAGACTTTCTTACAACATCTATTTAATCAAGAATGTGTTCCAGTGACCTCTGATTGATTAATGGCTCCATCTCAGATCAACCTGCCACCATCAGTCACTAAATAAGCGTTTTAACTCGTGTACAAGTGTGTGTGATAGCTCTACCAAAGACCAAGCCATCTATAAGCTGCTTGTGGTAGCCAAGAAAAGCTTAAGAGGTGCCACACACACACAAACACACACGCGTGCACACACACCAGTAAGGCATTTCAGCCAAATAAACAAACATATCAATTCCTACGGTCTTTCAATGTGCATGCTTTTCTATATCTGTAGTGTTTTTAAAAACACTGACTGCCTTGGAAACACCCCACTGACATAAAAAACAACTTTAATTATTCCTACATCGCATGGTCTATGAATTTGAACAAAAAAAATGCTAACATTTCTAAATGATAAGCGAGGTGTAAACCCTGAGGCATGTGAACTTGAGAAAGCTGAAGTATAACTAGAGAGGTGGATTTCCTGAAGAAAATGAGTGTGATTGCAGCGTGGCCGTAGGAGACACAGTGCATAACGTATATCAAATGAGATGAAAAGTGGCATGGCTGGGTAATAGGGTGTCTATAAGCCACTTTCACATCAATTGTTAGGACAGTTGAGAATTAGAACAGCGTTAATAATATCAAAATATTCAAAAAAATGGGTGTGGCTGGGTGTGTGGGGGTGTGTAGTCTGTGGTTTTAGATGGTGGGTGTCTCAGCAAATCACTTGGGACGTGGAAAGTTTCATATTTGTAGCTCAGAAATGAATCCACTTTGAAAATCTGATTTTTCTATAGGAAATCAACTAAGCCAAATTTGAAGAGTGATCAGAAGTGAACAAAGATTGCAATCATTCTGCAATTTCACAAGACAGGACTCGCTACAGTCATCTCTGACTCCAGCGGACTCAAAATTTGGCCGAGTTACAGGAGTGCAAAAATCACCGTAATGTAAAGTGAATGGGAATTTTGGTTTAGATAAACGGGAATATATTTGAAGCGCTTGGACTTATTCATTAGCTGTTTAGAAGCACTCATCTCACCATGAAGCTGGACGTATCCTGTAAAAATTGTGTAGATAGTAGGCAATGGGATAGGCTTCAGCAACCTTTCGTGACCCTGATCAAGATAAGCAGCTTAGTTATTGATCTATTGAATATGAGCCCATATGAGCAAAAAAGTATGTATTAATAACCTGTAGGAGAGTTATGAATCACTTTGTCCCTCTTTTATAATTTTTGGTCCCTATATTTCATTACGTGAATTCATTTCTTTAATTACATTATTGTATATGTTATAATATGCACAGTTGTGACATTATACTAGTTATTAATTAAATAATGGTAGTAACTGTACTAATACCTAAGTGGTCTAAATGAATGAAACAATTTGTTCTATAGGCAACAAACACAGGATGTGGTGTAACATTTAGTTTTGGACGCAAAGTGGCTGAAAGTTAGCAAACTAGGTAGAGATGATCACAGTATCCTGTGCATGTGTGCGGGCAAAAATGCCTAATGTTGTTTCAGGCTTTTAATCTTTTTCCTGGTGGCCTCGGGTAACTTGTTTCCTCCTCAAGTTCTCCCTCATATCATGTGGACATTGATGTCTATAAGGACCCATATCTGCTGGTTACACAGTCCATGTTTGTGTGTGCTGATTATGTCCTGTAAGTCGTGTTTACAGCTCGTGTCTTGCCACTTCCTGTTCCTCTTCAGATGCCGTTCCTGGTATTATTATTGGAGAAAACCAATAATCTCACGCTGATATAGAAATCTGCCTTTCAAGTTCAAGTTTAAATGCAAGACCACTTTGTATCATTGTTATTGTACAAATGAGCTAAATACATTATACACTTAAATTTACTTAAAGATATCGATCAGCAGCTAAAAACTCAAAGAGCTAGAATGATTTATACATTATATGGAGACCTACACATTACAGGTGTTTTTACGACATCCCATTCTAAGTTTTAAAGCCTCCCCTTTTCTGCAAAGTCTTTCTATAGGATTTTGGAGTGGAGTGGAGGACATTTTTGCTAATTCATCAAAAAGACCATTTGCAAGGTCAGCAAGAGTCTGGCTTGCAATCTCTTAATTTTGTTGAAGCCCAAAGTTCGATAGAGTTGAGTTTAGGGCTGTGTGAGCCGGTCAAGTTCTCCCACACAAAACTCACCCAACCCTGTATTTAAAAACTTTGTTTTGTGCATTAGGGTGTAGTCATGATAAAAAAAAAAAACTTTCTTCAAACTTACCACAAAACAGGAGCATACAAGTGTCCAAACTGCATGGCTACATATTTAATTTTATACAAATATGGCAATTAGACTGAAAAGAACACTCAAATTCAATTATAAAGTGTCTCCCAGTGCTTTTCTTCATGTAGGGTATAGTGTAGCCTTTGTTAATCTACAATCTACTTGAACACTTCCATAGACATGGTGTGGTATGACGACAGGTTGTGGCGCCATGTGACTCAACCTGCACATCTTTTGCATCTCAAGCCAATAAACAAGCACTCTTTGGTTTCACTTAGGAGAATGTTCATAATGAAAGTTGCAGGGAGCATCGTAGTGCTATTTAAACTGTGATAAAACTGCTAACTGGATTGTTCCTGTTTCATGCAGCACAGACAAATATGGCAGTACTTAGGTATCATATGTTTCACAGGGGTGGGGGTCATAATGATTATGATTAATATAAATATTTATTAGTTATATGTTTCAAAGTAATATAAGTGATTTTACCATTCATACACATACATGACATATTCACACATGCGTATGCTCAACCACGCGCAACCATGCACACGCATGCTCAACCATGTGCAACCATGCACACGTACGCTCAACTTTGCACACACATATTTTCAGAGTCATCCATCATCCAAACGTTTGACAATTAGGCAATAGATTATGCATCTATATTTTAAATACAATAATGAAATAGGCAAAGATATAGCAAGGAGGATATTGGGAAAGTTATCGTGTGTATTAATACACAACATATTCATAACATATACATAATATAATACATAACATATTCTTGGCGAACAAACATGTCCCCTTAGGAAAGTGTGAAAGACTTGAAAAGAGATGAAAGAGGATGTGCAAGACCTCAAAAACAAATATTACATCCGCATCGGTAAGTGTGGGAGGAAACAATGGCACCCTATTTGACTTCCTGTCTGTGCAGAGCGGGTAGTTTTGGCGAGAAATGGTGTGACATCAGTGCGTCTGCTGATGACACACGGCGTCCGCTGCTATCTCACTAAACCAGCTGGCCAAGCTGGGACAAGCGGATACATGTTCACGCCCCATAAAACCTAAAAGCATTCTACAAAAATATCTTCAGGACCGGAGACACAAGAATAAAGGTGCAAAACAAAAGCAGAACTTTTGTTTGTCGTTATAACTCCCCTGACACCTGTGATCCTGCTCATTACACAGGAAGAGGAGTTTGACTAATCTAAGTAAATCTATGTAATACTTGTGATACTTATAGATCATTCAGCATCAAGCACAATTTTAATTGTGTTAATTGCATCCACACTGTGCAAATATTACATTACAGTTTTAGTGCTCTATATTATTTGATACTAATGAAGTCATTATTCTTTGTAATAAGAAGCTGGTTCAGTTTCAAGATTTCTAAATATAATTGAAGACAAACTGACATAATTATCCGAATGGATTCATGCCCTGCGTCCTGTGGTTTTGGAACAGACTCCAGAAACAAGATTACAAGATTAATACATAATTTATCCATGACACAAGAAAAACTTTTCTCTCTAAAGTCTGCGAATCTCACTATATTATTATTTCATAATTTCTTTCCTAAAAGCACTGTGCATGAAAACAGGAAAACTGTTGGGTATTTTGTCTGTTTGTACTTACCGATTTTTTTCTAGCTCGTTGTGTGTGGACCTACAAAAAAAGGAAAAAAGAAAGTTGAATTACATCAAATACAATAAAAATAAAAACGTTATTTAATGCAACACGATTGCCATGATGCAAGTCTTTGTGAGTGGGGTAAGTATTCAAGCTTTAGTACTCAAATTAACACTCAAATTAAAGGCCATATTACAATAGCAGTATTTTCAATGTACTTTTTTTTTTTACCTTGTAATTTGACAGTAATTTGTTTGTTTTAAGAGATTTGCGTTGTTCAATGATTTACTTTATGAGGAAATCAGGTGTAGCGGAGTTTAATGTGAAGTTGGTGCAGGACATGTATAAGGACAGTGTGAGGATCGTAGATGAAGTTATGAATATCATATAAAAATATGCTGTGGAATATGAAGCTGCGGATGACATTGTGATCTGTCGTGAGAGTAGGAAGCAGGTCGGTTAGAGTCTACTCAGTTGGAGTAAAGAAGAGTCCCTTATGAGGTACGGTTTAGACGTGGTGGCTTTGACCAAAAGGAAGGACAGGGAACTGAACGTAGCAGAGATGAGGATGCTGCAATTCTCAAGGATGGACAAGATTAGGAATTATTAAGAGGGACAATGCAAGTAGGATGTTTTAGAGAAAAATTGGAGAATAAGGTGGTTTAGATGTGCTGGCGAGGGATAAGGTTTATAATGGCAGAAAGATGCTAAGAATTGGCCATCAGGCAAAATGAGGAGAAAAAGAGGTTAATGGATATGGTACAGGAGGGCATGCAGGTGATGAGGATACAGAGGATGGGGCAAAATGGAGATTAATGATTAATTTGTGTGACGACCCCTAATGGAAAAAAAGTATTGTGCTTAAAATTTACGGCATGCTTAATACTTTTTGTTTGTTTTGGCTGTTCAATTATAAGATCAGCTAACAATGAATTCAATTGTCTTATTTTTTGACAATGGAATTTGGTATTCGGCAGATAGTTTCACTTATCCATATTCTTGTTCTTTAACTTCTCTTTTTGTTGAAACTAAGCTGGAGCTTTTTTTTTTTATGTAAAACCATGGGAAGTGCTTTAAAGCGCTTGAGGCTTTAAAATCTCACTGCTGACGGGATGTACCTGCCAAAAAAAGCAGCACTGTTTGTTTAGCCTTGTAGTGACTGAAAACCAAACTGTCTGTCTTCCGAAATCTGCCTTACAAAAAGTTGGAAGTGTGCAACACTGACACAACGTGCTGCTGAACAGCAGTGAGGCTTGACGTCGTGAGCTCAACACTTGACACACTGCCAGTGGTGTAAGATCAGAAGCATTATGGTTGCGTCATTTTGGGCGTCTTTGAGATTATACTTATTAGAACCTATGCAAGTTGTCGAAATGACCACTTACTGCTGATGTACAAGTATATTATTAACATTAAGAAGGGGTTTTTATATATGTAAGTCTTAAATTAAATTAACCTTAAATCACCCAAATTTTTATTCAGTAACAATGTCTATAAAAAGACATGAAAGGCCAGGATGAACACCAGAGACAGAAGACAAAGACAAGAAGCTGCAGTATATACACATGATGTGTCACCCCTCCTTCACCCTCCAAGGAATTCTGCTGTAAATAATGTAAAGTGACTCCACCTCTTGCGTGTGGAAACTCGAACGGTTCGTATTTATTTGTCAGCTGTTATGTTTCTGAGTGACAGGATTTGCAAAGGGAAGGGTAAGCAGGAGAGAGGCAGATTGGGTTGTGACAGAATGTGTGGTGTCGGGAGAGCACACGTACAGGAGACCCTTTAACTCCACACCTCAACTGTGAATTATTCATCTGTGTGCAATAACCACCTCGCAGTTAAGCAGCAATGGAGATAGTGACAGACCAAAAATACGTGGACGTCAAACAATCACACCTATTAGAGTTTGGTTTTAATTTCCCATTGCAAAGCCATAAGCGTAGTTTCTCTCCAATGCAAAAATAATTTCAGAATTTTGTTTGTGGGGAATCACATTATACATTCATTAGAAGAGCAGATAAACTGGCATATGTCTGTTAATGCAATAAACTGTAGGTGGAATAATTCTTTACTTTCAACACTTTGAGGAAAAACTGTGTATCTGAACACAGTTCAGCTCTTTAAAAAAAACTGTGTTACAAAATGAGTTTGGAGGAACTCATTAAACCTTAACCTCAACTGTCCAGCTTTAAGATAAATTAAAATGTTGGTTTATAAAAAAAAAAAAAACTTGAATTCTAAAATGGAGACTATTTGCTCAAATGGTCTGCCTCTTGCTGGGTTTAATTTAAAAGTGTATCAAGATTTACACCATGCTTAACACTTCTGATATCGGTTCTTGACCTGCACAACATATCATTTCAACATCACCGCAATGTGCACATTTACAACGGTCACATAAGAGGACGTGCAAAGTCATGTTCTAAACATGGAGAACACTCCTAAACACTCCTGGATTCCATCTAACCACATCCCTTTTTACTGAGCTTTAAACAAATTGTGCAAGGAAACAGACGGAGTACAGTCTGTAACTGAAGAACTACAATATGCATCTACAAGGTAACTTGGACTGGATAATAAGAACTATGAGAATTTGATAAAGTTGTTAGTGAGTGAACATACCACAGAAAATTAGAATTATGCTGCCAATACCGCCTAGCCATAAGCAGCGCAGCAGCAGGCTTAATGTATGATGGGTGGTATGATACCAACATAAAATTAAAGTGTTCACGGTCCTGCATCACACCCAATCATAATGCATTCAAAAACAAAAAATGCACCATCCAATGCCAGCATTGGGACCTTGGAGGGTTTTATCCTCTAATCATCTGGCATGGATTAGTCTCATTTCTACACAGCTGTCAAGCTGCCATAGCTAACCCAGAAGTCTCATGTCTCTTTATTTGCTTGTGTTGTGTTCTTATGGAAATAAGGGTTGCACCTAAATGAAAATTTTGGGCCGAATCCAAACCCGAACAAAATAGAACTATGGCCAAAAACCAAACACGTCTTTTCGCAATGTTTTATTAATTTTGTAATTTTTTCCCCTATTGGATAAAACAAATAAGCTAAATAAATGCTAAATAAATAAAGTTCATGGTTTTTGAAAATAGATCTTCCTAAACTGCAATTTAAAAGTAAAAACACATTTTTTTGCCCCCTTGAGTCAACTCCAACTTCTGCTGAAAGAATGCAATGTACATTTCCTCATACATTCACAGACCTGGCAAGTTAGTTGCCTTACTTTACAATAGTAGTTGTAGTAAAATCAAGTTTATTGGTTGTTGTACTTTGAGGGGACATGTGCAACAAGAGAAAGAGCAAGAGAAAAAGTGTGCATGCAAGAGAGAGAGAGAGATTGTGTGTGTGTGTGTGTGTGTGTGTGTGTGTGTGTGTTTGTGTGTGTGTGTGTGTGTGTGTGCGTGTACATACACAGGTCTAAATATCAAATCAATCAAATCAAATTTATTAGTCACATGCGAAGTTATACACGGTACAGCCTGCAGTGAAATTCTTTTCTGACATCTCCACAGGAAGTAAAAAAATATGATTTACAAAACGTTTGAATGTACAAGAGGATGAAGTAAAATAAAATAAAAATACATATTTACAATGTGCAAAAAGCTGTACGGATGTAAACAAAAAATGTTTTAAATTATAATTAAAGTGTGTAGTGCATCATGTAAAAGACTGTTATATAAAACTTGTTTACACACTCACATGTGAGGACCTCGACTAATTGTACCACAAGCTGGTCCTCACAATGTAAATCATTCGGTTTTGAAGTAAAATGTTGTATGATTAGATTATGGTTAGAGTTAATGTAAGGATTAATGTAGTAGTATTTATGGTTAAGACTATATGAAATAAATGTTGTATATATAAAGTCCCCATAATGCATAAAACCAAATGTGTGCGTGTGCACTATTTTTGACTGTTCACCCTTATACTGCCATGAATATATTAGGTATTGTACAAAGAAAAATAAATATTATTTACACGGCTTCTTGGTTAATACACTGAACATCACATTTACCCTTAATCTTAGGTTAAAAACATGCTGAATGTTTCATTAATCTCATATAGAAAATGACGAAGGCTGACCGGTGTTCTGCGGGTCATTTTCAAAAAGGAATTCCATTCTTGCAATAGTGTGATAAAATCTGAGAAGTGTAAACGTGTGACTGCAAGCGCCTGAGTCTAAGCACAAAGTGATGATAACTCTAAAGCCTGCCGTACTCTTTGAGACGGTGATACATCTTATTATCACTGTAATCACTCAGTACAGATGTATTATGGCTGACAGGACATGAACGAGCGCTCACACAGTACTGTGGCAGATCAGATAGCTGGCGTATTGCCGATTGTCATGCTTTCTTGTGGAGCACATGCAGGCTGCGTTTGAGCGCAGACCTGAAAACAGTCGTCAAGATGTCTGGCTCAGAGTGAGGGAAGCACAAATTAGAAAGGAAACCCTTCCTCCACCCAAACAATAACAAAGCCTTCAGATGCAAGTTGGCACGCCATCAGCTGCAGTCGCTTAAAAGCAAACCATTTCATTCAACATGCCAGTCATTCTGCAGTATGTTTTATTCAATGTCTGTGCTCTTCTATCTGAAAAAAAAAATTACTTAAAAAGATCCCTTTCCAGGTCACGCTGGCAGTCAGAAAATCACAAGCTTGCTGTACGTATTAGACGGCTGGAGCGAGCAGGAATATTCTACTCTATTAACCATCCCACAATAATGCTACAATATCAGGGTTTCACATGCTGCATAGCTTTAGATTTCTGGTTGTTGTTCACAACAGAAAAAGGATTTCTAAATGCTAAGCTTAGGTGTACAGACTCTAATGCAATATTGGATTTTTTTTAATTTTTCTCTAAGTGTGATGTGGTTGTGTGTCTGATGACCTAAGGATACAAATTTATTTATGATGGCAACCATGTTCACATTTTAGCAGACTAAAAACTAAATCCAGTTAATGCACACATCTCTGTCACCGGTCAAGAAAGGCTGGACAGCATAGATGGGCTTACCTGTTGTGACTGGTGTTATGCCTTTTATTTTGAAACTTTCGTTGTCTCTGGTAGTTCTGAATAGATGGGATTGGTGAGGCGTATCCGTGTTCACACTCTGCAACCAAGAATAGGAATGTGAAAAGGGCAAGCAATAGCATATTAATAATCAATAAAATAAATAATGGTTCTCATGTTTTATGTTGTTGTTTATTGTTACAAATGCACTATTCCAATGTAAGGACAGGGCCCATTACATATTTTCTCAATAATAAATTCGGATAGGCTGTCGTGCTTAAAAAAATAATAATAAAGAGATTTTCTTTTTTTTTTTTAATAAACTTTTTTCTATTTCTTGTGTGTGTGTATTATTTTATTAAGTATATATACACTTTACAGCCACTAAGAAGCAGCATCACCACCTCTATCTGGTTCAAGCAGCAACACTAATTATTGGTGGTCAAGAGTGGTTGATGCTATCTGTATAATTATATTTAGGTTATGTTGAACTTGTTTTGTTTTATGTTTTTTTCCCTTTCTCTCTGTTAAATAAAGTAAAATAAACAAGTAACCAATTACAAGTAAATGAACGTTTACACTGCTTGCAAAAAATCTTATCACAAGCCCAGGCAAAGCTGGACCACATAGGGGTTACTAACTAATAAACCATAATACATATTATGTTGCAATATTTTTCCTATATAGCAGTTCGAGCAGAGATCGTAACCCTAGACAGAGATTTAAAAACTAGCTCCAGTAGAAAATCTGCCATAGAATAATTTCTAACTCAAAACACAGAGTCAGCAATATGTTTTGCCAAGCATAGATTATTTAAATTCACTACCAAACTCAGCAAGCTCTTTGTTAGATCAGGCAGTGGCTCAGCAGGGACTCACTTAGTGCTTTTGCCATGGTACAGCATGGGCACAACTTTGGGATCCAAAATTAAGTTTTAAATGCTATATTTATCTTTAGTCAACTTACAGTCTGGAACAAGGTTCTTTTGTGACTGGAACTCAACTCAAGATCTGTTTAAAAGTGATCGTTTTTTGTCATTCATATAGCTGGAGAATAAAAACAAAATACCACCTAGCTATTAGTTGCTTATGTTTATGTCGGTTATTTTGTAAATCTTTTACTGCTTTAAACAGTTGTTAACTTTGTTAAAATCAAAAAATGTAATGCGGTTGTTTTAAGAGACAAGTAATAGATACTGTTTTTTCGCTTTATAATTGCAGGTAGGTGCAATTCATCTAAAAATCTATTAAGTCAAAAGTGACTACACAGATTTTAAGTCACATCTGCTGACTCAATCTGTAAAATCAGAAAAATGATCAGATCTATAACTCAACTCTCATTACTGCTGCATGGTGTATCAGATCACGATCAGGGAACATTAACATTTGCTGCAGTAAATGAGAGCCATGAGACAGATTTAATAATAACAGAGGGTTAGATAGGCTGAAATTAACTGCACCGATGAGCACAAAAAAGTTTTTATAAATACACATTGTTTTGTTAATTTTAAAGTTAAAGGTGGTGCATCTGTATCAATGTGAACAACAAGCATTTTTATGAGCAAGTTAAAAAGAGAACAGAAGTCTCTCTCTCACTTTTCAGTACACACATCACGCAAGTGGTCAGACACAGAACAAACACATGTTTTATGTAAGGTTAGTACATCACTGAATGGAAACAAAGGCAACTTTTTCCAGCACCTGCAACAGAGGCATGGCAGGTGGTGGAATGTAATGGCAGGACTGAGCTGAAGATGCCAGCTCAAAGAACACAGCATCTGCAAAACCAGGGTTTTTCTGGCAGTAACAGAGAGCCAGTAAAACACCTTGAACATGGTCATCAATCTATCACAGAGCAGCTACATAAATACATTCACACCTGGGCCAATTTTGCATTTAGAGTTTTTTTTACCTACTAGCATGATTTGGATTCATTTAAAAAAATGTAAAAGCTGCCAAAAGGAAACCTACAAACATGTCCATCCTGCACTTGTAACTGAACTTAGGACCTTCTCACTTCTCACTTAGGCTACACTCACTTAACCACTGAGCCACCCTGCTACTCTGTGCTGGAGTCCTATTTTCGTGTTCTTTACATGTCTAGGCTATTTGGTAATGCCATCGCATTTATTGCATTTATATAAAAAGTTACGTAAATAATTAAAATAATAGTTATTTGAAATTTTGCTTTAGTCATTTTAGTTTCCGCTGTGGGAAGGTTAAAATAAAAAACAAAACAAAATGCCCAACAGTTTAAAATACAAATTAAGCCATTATATAATTATTTATGTGTAAAATAAAAGTTTATCTTCACAGATTAAAGTCACTTGTAGTTCTCTTGTAGGACATCTGATGATAACAGCTATGACAATAATGAGCATAATACAATCTAACTGATAATAATTATATATCAAATCATTCAAGGCTAAGCCAAATAAAGAGACATTTCCTAAACAGACCACATGGTTTACTTTCGTCTCAAAACATCATCTGACAGTTTGACGTGGCACTACGGGCCCAGAACAAACACCCTCATCTAACATTCACCTAAACGCTTTGTACTGCACCGAAACAATGAGAACATTGCAGATTAAATATATGAAATGTATAAAACACCGTACCTCGTTCTCTTCTCTCTAAATACTCAGCAGCTTCTAGTAATGTCTGGATGTTCAGCACTGCAGTCATATTCTTCAAAGGCTCTGTACCGTTTAAAAGGTTTAAAAAGACGAACCGGCAGCTATTGCTTCAATACAACAATGCGCAATGATTAAATATTGCAGGGTCCTTCCAAAATGGTGTAGAAAAATCCCTTCACGTTTAAAATGTAATCTTTAAAAACTGTAATTGAATGATTTTTTTTTCTCTGCCAACCGACCTACAGCCGACCTGAATGCTTCAGAGTGCAGCTTTAGTGACGCTGGTTTATTAAAACACACCAAATTTCGTCTTCCGAAGTGCAGTGTTTTATTTTAGCCAAGAAGCTATTAAACGATCGTCTAAAAAGCGTATAAAACGAAATACAAAGGCTAGAAAACCCTTCGGGTAACCCTCACCAGCTGAAGCTCTGCTGTCTCTGAGCTCTCTCTCCTCCCCCAGTTTGTTTACCTAGCTCACAGCTGAGCGGACAGGACCGGTGCGCAGGCGCAAAGACGAGCCCCTCGCAATGCATCACGGGAAATGTAGTTTTTTATTATTATTATTTTTTTTATAAATTTAAAAACAGACAGGTTTAATAAAATGATACTTATATATATATTGTGTGTATATATATATATATATATATATATATATATATATATATATATATATATATACACAATGTCTATGTCTATTGTATATATAAGTTTGTCTATTGTATTCTTTATATTTTGTTATTTTGCAATGCATCACAGGAAATGTAGTTTTTTTTTTTAACAGACAGGTTTAATAAAATGATACTTTGTATATGTAATCTGTTATTTGAAAATATGTTGAATATTATATATATATATATATATATATATATATATATATATATATATATATATACACATATACATATATATGTGTATATATGTATATATAAATATATATATAAACAATGTCTATGTCTACATTTACATTACATTACATTTACATTTGCATTTACATTTACATATCTATTGTATATATAAGTTTGTCTATTGTATTCTTTATATTTTGTTATTTTGCTTTGTCAATACGAATTTAATTATTTGTCATGCGAATAAACCTTCTTTTGAATTGGAGTTGAGTATTACGTGAGAAATCTGAAAATAATCCCTAAACTGGTTATAACCTATTAAGTAATTACTAGTTGTATTTAACATATTTGCATTGCAAACAACAACATTGCGCTTTACATTGACTTTAATGATTTCGTTTCAATCGAAATGGTGACGTTTTATTATTATTACTTATGCTCACTAAGCGACCTTGGGTACAATAAAAGCACTATATAAGTTATTACGACGTTTCTGCGAGACCAACAAATAGGAGAAAAAAACTCACACGATATTATGTGAAATATTATGCATATTTTTCATTCATTCATTCATTATCTCCCACTTATCCTCTATTAGGGTCGCGGTGGGGTTCCCCATGCCCATCCAGGGGAGAACGTCTCGGGCGCTGGGCAGATAGACCCAGGACAGAGCGCCAATCTATCACTGGGCACACACTCACTCACACAGACACACTCTAAACAGGGCAATTTTTGAGAATTCAATTATTTGATCCATGTTTTTGGACTGTGGGAAGAAACCGGAGAACCCGGAGGAAACCCACGCAGACACGGGGAGAACATGGAAACTCCACCCAGATGGGGATTCGAACCGGGAATCCCTAGCGCGAGAGGCGAACGTGCTAACCACTAAGCCACCATGCCGCCCTATTATGCATATTTAGTCATTAAATTTGTATCGTTAATTTCTTTATTGCATCGTGGTGTTGTTTAATAACTGGTATGACGTATGAACTATTTTTTCTCTATTTTAGAGTTCCAAACTGGTATTAACTAATGAATAAAAGTACGCTCGAGGAAAAGAGAACTCCAACAACCAGAATTCTCAGCTTGTTTCGTTTTTTCGTGGCCGCTCCGTGGCCTGGCCCAGCAACACATGACGTCAGGTGCGCTCACGCTTTATTGGCCGATCGCTTAATAGGCGTGACGAATCCTTTGAGTTTAGACGAATCACATGAGGCAGAAGTTCTCACGCGGAAAGCAAGTGACTACTCGAACCAGGAAACAAATATGGGAAGTTTAAAGCCCCTGATTAAAGCAGATCTGAGGCTGGAACCAAACTTAACCCTACAACCTATATATCTAATTATCAATCGACCTATTTATCTATAGAAATATATATAAGCGTTATTTAACGTCCCCTAAGTGTAGAGTCCGAGAGTGATTTCCTACAATGACGAGAATCCGTGGATCTTTTGTATGGTTTTAGTTAATTATGTCTGAAATTCCACAAAGTGTATTTTCTCATTATTTTCTATAACGGTTCGATCTGATAATGGTTTACTTTATATATAAATAAAAACCTATTATTTAGAAATCACTGGATGATTTATTCCGCTCAGCAGACTTTAGAAACTTGGTTCTGGAAGCCGTTTCGATCTGATAATGGTATATATATATATATATAAACCCATTATTTAGAAATCACTGGATGATTTATTCCGCTCAGCAGACTTCAGAAACTTGGTTCTGGAAGCCGTTTCGAGTTTAAACTGTTTAAACAGTTTTCTGAGTCCACAGCGCCCTCCGGGTTCACAGATTCCCTCTGTCAATGTGATCTGAAGCATCGTGTGCACTGCGCGCTTCCACACTGGACCTTGTTCTACAGACAGCAGTTTCCAACCGATTTTATTAGATTACCCCCTCACAAAAAAGTGCAATATAACGCCCCGAGGTCCAGCACGCATTACTGCACCGTATACCCGCCGAGCTCCTGTGCGTTGGGCAGAAGGCGCTTGTTGGTCAGCACGGTGAGCAGGTGTTCGCTCAAAGCATCGGTTGTTCTTGTACAATGAAGAATAACCGCGCGCGGTCCCGGTGCCAGCGCGCGCTCCTTTGTTGTCTGGGTCTGATAGCCCGGTTACAGGATCGACAGAAAGCTGCGAAACCGTGCGTTTAGGAATTCAGGACTTACTTCCATCGCTCCTCTCGGCTTTTTCGATGTAGCTGGCCGCCTGGAGCAGGACCTGCACGTTCTGCAGAAAAGTGTCGATGGATGAATCCGCGGAACCGAACACCGCGCCGTAATGACAGGTGGAGGAGTCCGTGTCCATCCCGTCTGCTCCGGCTTCACAGCTCACGATGGCGTCCTGACTCCGGCTCGCTCGGTGTCTCTCACTCCGCAACATAGTTTGCTTTTTATTTGTGCAAGTTGGTACAACTCTGTTGCTTGATGATAAAGTGAGAGTCAGCACGGGCTTGAGAGTTAGTCGCTCTCTCTCGCTCTCTCTCTCTCTCTCTCTCTCTCTCTCCATCGATCAGGGCTGGATTGCATGGTCCTAGCGCCGTCGTCATATTTCCACAACTGCCTGTTTCACCACATCTTTGAATGATGCATAAAGTTATAATACATTCTTTCATTATCTTTCGATTAATCCTCTATTAGAGACGTGATGTGTGTGTGTGTGTGTGGGGGGGGGGGGTTCCCCCATGCCCATCCAGGGGAGAACGTTTTGGACGCTGGGCAGATACATCCAGGACAGGGCATTCCTGGACAGGACCTGGACACAGGACCTGTGTCACACACTCCTCACCAGGACCTGGACACACTCACTTACACACACACACACACACACACACACACGCACACACACACACACACACACAATATATGGGGCTGATGGAGCATTCAATTTACCTTGAATCCATGTTTTTGGACTGTGGAAACCCACACGGACGTGGGGAGAATATGGAAACTCAACCCAGATTGGGATTCAAACCTGGAATCCCCAGCACAAACCATCCATCCATCCATTATCTTCCACTTTATCATATATTAGGCTCGCAGGGGGGTTCCCCATGCCCCTCCAGGGGAGAGCGTTTTGGCCGCTGGGCAGATACGCCCAGGACAGGGCGCCAATCTATCCCTGGGCACACTCACTCACACACACACACACACACACACACACACACACACACACACACACTATATGGGGCATGATGAAGCATTGAATTTACCTTGAATCCATGTTTTTGGACTGTGGAAACCCACATGGACGTGGGGAGAACTTGGAAACTCAACCCAGATTGGGATTCAAACCTGAAATCCCCAGCACAAACCATCCATCCATCCATTATCTCCCGCTTTATCCTATATTAGGGTCACGGGGGGGCTCCCCATGCCCATCCAGGGGAGAACGTTTCGGGCAATCCATCGCTGGGCACACAATCACAGACATACAGACTCTATATGGGGGAATTTGGAGAACTCAATTGATTTGATCCATGTTTTTGGACTGTGGGAGGAAACCGGAGAACCCGGAGGAAACCCACGCGGACACGGGGAGAACATGCAAACTCCACCCAGATGAGGATTCGAACCGGGAATCCCTAGCACTGAGAGGTGAACGTGCTAACAACTAAGTCACTGTACTGCACCTCAGCATAAACATTATTGTTAATTCTTTATTCTACTTTTGTATATGTATAAACACGACAAATAAGGCATCTGTAAAAACTGAAATTTCCCTCAGGATTAATAACCTATTAAGCACTAAGCCACTGTGCCGCCTAATTATAATTCAATTAAATGAAGTGAATTCAATGAAATGAACTGTTCTTGGGCTTCAGTAAACATTATATGATAGCACTATATAAGATATAAAAAAATTAGTGTACCATCAGACTTCTATGAGCTTTCTGGACAACAATGGCTATGGCAAAATCTGATTTTTTTAATATGTGAAATTATGCATTGGTCTGTAGTGGTATTTACTGGGGGAAAAATAATTACTGTAAATGATTTGATTTCGCTTTAAGTTCTGTTATACTCGGGACCAGACTCCATTGCCTGTTCCCTGTGGTGTGTTTGTTTTAGCAGACTAGCTTTAGCCTTTAGCCGCGTGGGTATGGTGCTTTTATAGAGCACTTCAAAGTGTCCATGCTTTGATGTGCACTTCACAGAGCGCATGAAAGGGGGCTGCAGAAGAGCTCAAGCTCTGCGGAGAGACAAGGGAATCGAGTTTGTGGCCTTCAGCAGTGTGTGTGAGTGCATGTGTGAGTATGTGTGAGTCTGTGTGTGTGTGTGTGTGTGTGTGTGTGTGTATAAACTATAAAGTGACTTATTTTTTCTGATCCAGCAATGATAGAGCAGGTGTGTCCTGTGCATCACCTAACTTTACTTCTCAGGAATAAAAAGTGCAATTTAGATAGGGGCAATTTAAAACAGCCAATACACCTTTAATTCAAGGACATAAGGAGAACATGGAAACTCGCATGTTCTACGCAGATCAGGATTCGAGCTAGATTCACAGCACTGAGAGACCAACATGCTACCCACTGAGCCAATGTGCAGCCCACAATCTGATTATACAATTGATTATTTTAATAAAATGGCAAAAGTTCCCACAGACAATTAACAAAATCATATGAAAAGATTTTCCACAATAATACAAGCCATTATAGTTTTTGAATGGGATGTCATAAAAGCTCCTGTACATGTAATGTATATCTCTGTCCTTATAGTATGTTATATTTTTGGGGCCAGCTAACCAATTTTTTAGGTTTCATCACCTACTACAGCTAAATGACAAGGGGGAATCATGTTTCAGTGTGTAGTACTTTTTTTCCAAACAATGAATCAACATACAGTAACCAGGCGGTGTTGAACTCCTTCCTTCATCCATATTCATTAAAAAGTAATTAGCATCCATGTGTCATTCATCAAAGGCATACAATAATGCATCATTAACAAGTAGGCCATCTTACATGTGCGCTTTGGTCTATAGGAGTCTACAGGACCAAAGCAGTTGGTATGTTAATGTTTTAAGCACTTCCTTTTGTGTCTATCAGGCCAAGATAAAATAATATCAGCAATGACCTCAGAGAGACAATTGTTGCGGTCTGTGTTCTTGATGGCACTCCCATTTATAAAAACTTGTTTACGTGCTTGTTCACAAAGTAAAAACCCTTTAAGACTCTTTGAAGACCCTTTAATTCTGTTAGGAAGCACGTTAGAAAAACGTTTAGATTTTTAAAGATAAATAATGTAGATGGTGTAGATAATGTAGAATTTTTGCAGTACTGTAAAGGTAGAGCTTCAGATGACAGGGGCTTTAGAGACAGTACTGTGACAGTATGCTAACTGAGCTGATGTAAAGAGCTTTTGATGAGATAATAAAGGAATCAGACATGTCCTTTGATGTATGTGTACTCTGAGGCCTCCAAAAAAAAGGTCATGTCCCGATCGGATTTGATTACTTTGCAGGTGTGTCGCAGACATAATGACACTTTAGAGCTGGGTATTCTTGTTCTCGCCAACCTATTCTCCATTAAATCAAGCTTTACTGCCTCTAATTAAAGAGGTAGTTCTCGTGTCCTGGAGTGCACAGACGTCACACTAATAGCTAAATGGCAAGGGCTGCCTTGGGCTTCTCCGAGTCATTCATTTAGTTTAGACCAGGATCCATAATGATGACCTTTGACCCTTCTGCCCTGCTGAGGAGGATCTTATAAGATGTTTTTGGGGTGATTTACCATTACTAGCTTACTAGCTGCAATTACATCAATGTATACATATATATATATAGGCGGCACGGTGGCTTAGTGGTTAGCACGTTCGCCTCTCAGCGCTGGGGATTCCCGGTTCGAATTCCCATCTGGGTGGAGTTTCCATGTTCTCCCCGTGTCTGCGTGGGTTTCCTCCGGGTTCTCCGGTTTCATCCCACAGTCCAAAAACATGGATCAAGTTAATTGAATTCTCCGAAATTGCCCTGTTTAGAGTGTGTCTGTGTGAGTGAGATAATGAATGAATGATATATATATATATATATATATATATATATATATATATATATATATATATATATTTTTTTTTTTTACATTTACATTTGGTCATTTAGCAGCGCATTTATCCAAAGCGACTTACAAGGTGAGCACAGGGTTAATCACAACATCCCTGGAGCAATGAGGGTTAATATATACACACACACACACACACACACACACACACACACACACACACACACACACACAAGGTACCTAACCCTTAAGCTTCTGGAGGGCTGACCCTGGAGGAATCAGGGTCACGGCTGACCCTGTATTCGACTCCCAACCATTAAGTTTGGTATGTTTGTAAGTCAGATGTAATGTAACATCATTACATTTTAATATATATTTTTTTTAAGTCTGAAGTCTAGATGAACAGAACTCATAGTAAAACACGTGGTGTTCATGTATTTGTTGAGGAAAATGAACCAATATTAGGGGCTTAGTGGTTACCATGTTTGCCTGGGGATCCAGGTTCAAATCCTGATCCTGAGTTTCCATGTTCTCCACATGTTCTCCACATTCAACCATATTATATAAGTCTATGGCTGCATTAATACATCTTCATTGTCTAACTCAACACTATGTTTTCTCCTGGCATCTACATCACTCATATTTAATAGCTGTTAAGTTGGGGGGGGGGTTGGTTTTAGAGTGTATGTAAAAAAAATTGTGTTTGCACACTTTTTGTGTTGCAGCTAGGTCATACTGTGTCCTCCCACTGTGATTCATTCTTGCTTTGCAGTGTTTTCTGCAACTAAATGGTCAACTACATAAGGAACAATCTGCTTCCACATAAATTTCTACACCTTTGCCCTTAGTATTTAAACTAACAATCTTTTTCTGTCTAAGCTATCCATCATTCCCTATGGGGGAATGTGCGCCCATGTAATCTTTAAGAAACTGCTAATGGCTCACTTTCTTCTTGCAATGCTGCCATGCATACCATTGTTGTTCAATGGTGGTGGGCTCATGAACATGTAAGAGAGGTGTTTTGTTGCTTCCCATGGGTTTCTTTGTGACTTCACAGACCTGCTTTGCTCTTAAAGTAATCATTGTTGGTTGACTACTCCTTGGGGGTTCTACAATTGTCTTGAATTTCCTTTATTTGTTCTCATTCTCTGTATCTGTGAACTGGTGGAGACATTTAAAGGTGTATTCGAAACCTTTTGAAGCCTGATGAGCATGAACTCATTCCAAAATTCTTTTTGTTCAATCTTATAATACACAATGCGTATCAGACCTGTATGATCCCTGTTCTGTTAACAGGGCACCCACCTGCATGTGATTGTTATTCCATTAATTTGGAAACATCTGAATAAGTGCCTCTTGTTTGATGTTACCCTGTGCAACACATTCAGTATGCTTACTGCATTAATCATTTCGACAATATATATATATATATATATATATATATATATATATATATATATATATATATATATATATATGTGTGTGTGTGTGTGTGTGTGTGTATTGATATTCTTTAAAACTACAGGATGGTGCAGTGTTGTGAGAAGATTGAGTTTGATTCCTAGGTGGGAGGTCTCGATTTTTTCTGTTTCATGTTTATATGTGCTTTCTTTAGGTCATCGTAGTTTTACTCACATACTGGTTTTGTACACAGCCTAAAGAAATGTAAATCATGTGAGTTCAAGAATCTAAATATCCCTTTGGTGTAAATACCTGTGTGTTATCAAAAGGACATATAAACCTGACTTGGTTACGCCCTTTCAGTGAGGAGGAAATTCCAGCAAGGTATTATAATGTAAGGTTGTTGACAGAGCAGGAGAAGTCTGTAGAAACCTCAATATAAATACCAAAGAATAATTATACTCCTTTATTCCAATATAATATAGTTAAGCATTTAACCCAAGTTAAATCATCTAGGACTTTACTCTGTTCTCTAATGGTCAGGACCCCAATAGTAGCACCACAGAGCAGGGCTTATTTGGTTGGTGCATTATTCTCAACAACAAGGGACTAAAAATGTACTACAGCCTATAATTGTGAACATATAAAGTCCATCTATATTTATCTATAAATATAGTGTGTGTGTGTGTGTGTTTCATATATAATTTGTCCTGGATTGTTTTGTTTGTTGACATGCAGAAGTGGTGTTGTATTAAGTTGTGTTTAAGACGCTGTGACTCAGTTGATGATGCTCAGTCCCTGAAGCATCGGAACACAAGTGGGTGGCAGATCATAGTGTTTTACAACCTAATATACAGATAATTCCTGTCTCCACAGAAGCATTAAGGAAGCTCTTTTACAACAAACCAAAGTGTTGTGGTGTCCTAAAGGAAATCAAAAAAATATGAAAATTCTTTGCAATTAGCATTTCTATTTTGCATGAAATGTTAAACCAGTGAGTAGGAGGCAATAACAGGAAGTTGGTGTTGATTTAGTTGATTTTTCCAAACACAGTCTTGTAATCTAATTCTCCTCTGAGGGACATCTCTCTCACTCTCGAATAAGCCAGAAGTGAAGCAGCACAGTTATTGGATCAAACAAAGCAGATAAAGACAATATGAGAGCTTACATAAAGATGAGTTTGCACCAAAAATCACAGAAAATACAATAAATGTAAGTTTTATTTAGGTGATTTGTAAAACTCTGTTTGTATACCTGTATAAATAGGTTTTTGAAGCTGAATAAAGAAATAATCAAATGAATAAAGAAAATCAATGACTGAATGATAAATAGCTCAATTAAACATATTATAATAAATAATAAATATTTGTACTTATTTGGTTTTTAACCAGTTGCAGTTGATTATCGAGAATAAAACTTCCAGACAGAACTGCTTATAGGATTGCTAGAAGCTAATTAAACCACACATGATTGCAATAACCTACATGAATAACACTACATACTATAAAATGGCGTTCTGCTCTACAGTAAAAGGAAAAATTATGTCCAATAAAAATGTCAAAACTATTTTGAAAACATATGCTGTGGACTGATTAAGTGAAAGTAGATCATATGGGCCTGGGTAAGCAACTGAAAGACTACTGTTTTCAGAAAATGGTATCCTCATCTCATCCCATTGTCCTCCTCTTAATCCTCTACTAGGGTTGCGGGGGAGGGGGGGGTCCCCATGCTGGGCAGATACACCCAAGACAGGGTGCCAATCTATCGCTGGGCACACTCACACAGAAACACATACACACACACACTATATGGGCCAATTGTATTGAGCTTTGAATTTACCTTGAATCCATGTTCAACCAGAAAACCCGGAGGAAACCCATGCGGACATGAGGAGAACATGGAAACTCCACTGAGACTAAGATACATTTACATACATACAGAAATTTGGTTGTTTAGCAGACGTTTTTATCCAAAGCAACTTACAAAGTGAGCACAGGGTTAATCACAACATTCCTGGAGCAATGAAGGCTAAGGACCTTTCTCAAGGACCCACACTGGTAATTTCAGTGGACGTGGGATTTTAACCCGCCAACCAACAGATTTCTATCACAACGCCCTAACCACTGAGCTACCGTGCCTAAGATTGGCGGTTGTGATAACCGCTGCCTCAGAGTGCCAAATATGGTATCCTGTATATAATAAATGATTAGAAAGTGTATAGCTTTGTTGAACTGCGACCAATACTAAAATTCAATCAGGTCCATGCTATCAGTTTTTAATTCCTCACAAAAGAAAAACCACAGTGAACCATTAAATAATTTTATGATACAAGCTCTGTTTGGTTAATTAACACTCATACAGCAAAATTTAAGTTGGGAGTGTACCACATCTTAAAATTAATATCTGTTTAAAAAAAAAGCTTTGAAATGTGGTCAAGTCATAAACCCAAGACCTCCCAACTTGAAGTGTGTGTGTCTTTTTACTGTTTGCGGATCTCCCACTATTTTCTGACTGTTGCTGTATGTGCTGTTTGACCAGCCTTTTTGCATATGTTAGGCCTAGCTAGAGGGGGGTATGGGTACGACATAAAGTGTATTTTCAACTGTAAATTTTAAGCCTTAGGGAAAAAGAAAATTGTTGCACCTCAAAAAAAAACAAAAAAAATTATTGTATTTTTTTTTTTTACTTTTTACAATTTTGACAATCTTTGGTGTCTCTCTCCAGTTTAAAAAAAAATTTATTTACCCCAAATTTACAACCCAGACCACTTCTTTTTGAACACTTTAAAAGGGCTTCTACATAGGCACAGTGGTTACAGCTGTCCTAGGTCCTTTTTTGTATAAAGTTGTATGGTATTGTTTCCAGTCCAAAAACCTATTTTTAAGTGAAATGACAGTATTAAATGGTCTTTGTTAGGGTTTTTTTTAACAATAAATGTTTGTGAGATTTATATATGTTATGTATGTGGTATGATGTCTTAATGCTGGAATGCAACATTTTTTTTCCACAAACATAAAATTCATTGCGTAACTGATTCAACTTTTTCTCAGCAGCCCGTTAACATGAGACGACTGCAGATGTGGAGCGGTCTGCTTTTGGAGAGCAATGGTTTTCTCCTTGCCATGGATATCATTGTTGTTTAGTCCAATTGTGAACTCATTAACATTAACAGAGTTTCTTTGTGACCTTAAGGAAAATTACATGCCTACTTTGCAAGTGGTCTTTGCTGGAGGGAAAGTAAAACATACCAATGGCCTCAGTTGTCCTCTGTTTGTACACAATCTGTCCAACTGTGGACTTTTAGGTTTAAGTATTTAGTAATTGTTTGAAAAGCTGTGCCAGCCTGATGAGCATCAGCTATTTTGAAGTCTTCTGAATTTTTCTGAATCACTTTTTAATGTTTCACACTTTGTGTGAGGATGTTGTAAGGATTTCTTATAACTATCAAACAGAAGATTCAAATTTTGTTTTGTTAGTATTGTCATGTAAAAGGACTTTATTGGTAATTAAAAACATTGGTAATTAAAAATTTTAAAACAGCTACCGGTTATGACTAAATTAATATCAGCCCTTTCAATGTGATGTTATACACACAAGCACCTGCTCGTTCTGCACACATTAATAGTGTGCTTACCAGGTGAGTGGCATTATTTGTAGGAAAGTTCACAAATAATGGGTTACACACCCGACAAAGCAACATGATGGCTGTGAGAAAAGTTGTCCATCTTCCCAGGTTCCGAGGTTCAATTCCTATTGTTAGCCAGTGTTCCCAGTAAAGGGACATCTGGCTTGTGTTTGTGTGTGTGCTTGTATGAATGGGGGATGGGGAAGGCTGTTGTAGACAGTCTGTCACCTACACACACTATTAACATCAGTGCATGTCTAACCTGTGATTTCACCCCACCCCCCCCCCCCAACACACACAGCTGATGTGTAAATAGGACTTTTGTGGTGATGGAACTCCTGGGGAATTCTGGCATGGACACGATTATAGAGGAAGAGCTGATTACAGAGAAAGAGACAGAACGGTCGTGCCATTTTTTCATTACTGAAATGACAACAAAAGATTGATTCGGGTCATATGGGTTTAAATTTGTCTTGTCATCATAATATAAAATGTCAAATAAAAAATTACAGTATTTCATGTACTAATCTTTTACAACATCAGTCTTCCACAATTTGTATTTCTTTCCATTTTACCTGCTGTACATTTCGAATTTGACTAATGTCTACTGGTGTCGGGGGAGGTGTCATGACAGACATAACTATAGCAGTTTACAGTATTTATAATATCCATATAAAAACTCCCAAAAAATGTATAAAATCCACAGTAAAATATTTCTTCGAGACTACGTTACGTAACTAAATTACATCTAAAATTTCTTGATGCTACATACTTTCAGTTTTCAGGTAAAGACACAACACTAAATATCATTTAAACAAGAAAACATTAAAAAAATATATTGGATTTTTGATGGAAACAGTTGTGTAAAGACACACCTGGTGCAGCTTTCTGTTTAAGATTTAACCTTCTGATCATCAGCACTGATGATCTCACTGATGCTTAATAAAATATAATAAAGGTGCTTTGCAATAAAAAGATTAATATTGATGGGCAAAAATGCAACTTAAAGTAAATAAAGAAATACCCATAGAAGGTCTATAGAAATTAGTTATTTGTCACTATTTTGTATTTCCATGTTAGTAACAAACCTGCCACAAACCTGTTTTTATAAAAAATTAACATGTCAACTTAATTCATGCTCAATCACATCTACACTTTTGTGTAATTCAAAAGTGTGTGTGAGCTAACATGTATGTGGATAGAAATGACAGACTGTGGAACAAACCCAATTCCACTGCAGACTGTTGTATAATTAACACACTACAAGCACTTCTAATTAACAGATGGATAGACAAACAAGAACTCTTGTTACACAGAATTACCTCAAATAATATGTTACTGTAGTAGATTTGATGCCATGATGATGAAAGTGCTGCAAAACAAACCTTTAACTTAAAGAGAAACAAAAAAAACGTATAATTAAAATAGATTTAGTTGACACTTTTAGTTGACAGTTCAGTGTAAACTGTTCTTGGTTGGCGTTTTTAACCCTGGTCTTATTTTCCATCCACTATAAAGATCTAAATTTTAAACCGCTTACTGGATTTCACAGTTTTGACACCAGTTGCTTTAACTAATGCAACCCGCTATATTTAGCCAGACATGAGACCAGCACTAAGAGTGCATAGATATGTACACCCCAACGACAATGACTGTTGCATTACAATAAAATTATGCACAAGGATTTTTTCTTGGTGCTGGTGTTCACATGCAAACATATATTATATAAATCAAGTAAAAATAATAAAATATATAAATGTAGAATAAACAACAATAATGTGTGTGTGCTTGCGTGCGAGCATGCTTCAGTTATTTTTATGACCTTTACCCTGCCCTGGTCATCACTGTGACATATTTATCACCCATTTAGCACAATAAAACCACAACACAGAGATATATGACAGTGTAACTTAACTACATACACTATCAGGGCCATTATGTACTATGTGCTGTACCACAGTAGAAACTTCTTCCTGAAAAGCTTAAATAACAAAACCCTCTCCTGTTTTGTTGAGGCTTAAGTCCGGGCTCGTTTAAGCCATGCATACAGGCCCACTTAAAAATGTTGAGGAAAACTGTGAGTTACACAAGGCTTAAAAATGGAACATTAGCCAAGTGTCCACATGCATTTAAATATCTGATGTACAATATGATACAATAGGGTTTTTTAGAGTGAACGCTTGAATGCCGTCATTGCTGTAGAGTGATGTTAAAACATCCAGGACCACCAACAACTCGATGGGAAAGTCACACAAGCTCAGCAAATAAAAGCAAAGCAGGCATGCAAATAATTTGTCCATTACTGAGACGCCAACAACCAAGTCTGGTACAAAATTGGAACGCACTGCAACATTGACTGTGTGGACCATGTATCATTTTCTTGGAAGAGATGTTTTAGAATATCCATGATCCATGGCTCTGTGTGTGGGTTCATCAGATGAGTTGTTTATTTAACCCACAGAACTTAACAACTAACTGGAAAAAAATTATCTATTGGAAAACCATGACATCACATTCCCATCTTGAACCTGACTATTTATGTTTTTAACCTTTAGCCTTACTTACCTGGTATGATTTATTCATTCATTCATTCATTATCTTCCGCTTTGTCCTATATTAGGGTCGCGGGGGGGTTCCCTTCTCCCCGTTTTGAGCGCTGGGCAGATACACACAGGACAGGGCGCCAATCTATCGCTGGGCACACACTTACAGACATGCACACATACACACATACACACACTACATGGGGCAATTTGGAGAACTCAATTGATTTGATCCATGTTTTTGGACTGGGGGAGGAAACCGGAGAACCCGGAGGAAACCCATGCGGACACGGGGAGAACATGGAAACTCCACCCAGATGGGGATTGGTATGATTCAGAACATCTTTAAACAACAACTCACACTGCATGTTTGCTCATTCATCCTGTTTGTTCAAACCTGTGCTTTATATATGCTTACACTGTATGAAGGTTGTCAGTCAGCACACAACCTGGGCTGCTGATGGGCTGTTCACACTACATGTAAAAGGCTCCAGGTTCTGTACATATTCTTCTTCATGTTAGCCTAAATATTGCCCTTAATATGAAAAGGCTGATAAGGAAGTTGTTGATAGAAGTTGATGAGAAAGCAAATAATTCTGCTGACGTGTGCCATGCTGTACGAAGCTCACAATGCTTGTGAAAAATCAGAAGGTTGAACTAGGCATGTGGTTAAGGAACCAGCCTTGTGACCTGAAGGTCCCTGCTTTGATTTCCAGCCCTTCTAAGTACTATGGCTGAAGTGCCCTTGAGCAAGGCACCAATTGCCCCTGGGTGCCTTGTACAGGCACACTGCTCCAGGCATGTGTGCTCATTTTACTCAGTGTGTGTATATGTGTGTGTTTTCACTTCGTGTATGGGTTAATTGTGGAGGAGATAGATAATAGATAACTAAAAATAGATAACCATCCATCCATCCATTATCCGCTTTATCATCTATTAGGGTCGCGCATCCTGGGTAGAACGTTTCGGGCGCTGGGCAGATACACCCAGGACAGGGTGCCAATCCATCGCTGGGCACACACTCACTTACACAGACACACTCTATATGGGGCAATTTGGAGAATTCAATTGACTTGATCCATGTTTTTGGACTGTGGGAGGAAACCGGAGAACCCGGAGGAAACCCACGCAGACACGGGGAGAACATGGAAACTCCATCCAGATTGGGATTCGAACCGGGAATCCCTAGTGCTGAGAGGCGAACGTGCTAACCACTAAACCACCGTGCCGCCTTAAAATAGATAACTTTACTTTAAAAAATTTACTGAATGCAGAAATCTGGTCAAACTGCATAAAGAATCCAGTTTACCTCTACTCATTCTTTGTTTTAACCAAGTGATAGAAAAAAAAAACAGACAATAGAGTTGTGTTTGATTGCTTAGTTTTAAAGGTAATACTGTAAAATCTAGAACTTTACGTACATAGACAACAACTAGGCAAGTTGGTATAAGACCTGTACACACAGCTCTGGATAAGGACACCTCATTCCACTGTTGTGTGGGCAAGACCTTAAACAACATGCAATTCTAACTGAATAGAGTGAAATCAGTAGTTTTAACACTTAGTTTAATGCTAAATTAAACACAGTACACTGTCCATATATTGGATCCATGCCTCAATATTCATTCATTATCTCTCGCTTTATCCTCTATTAGGGTCGCGGTGGGGTTCCTCATGCCCATCCAGGGGAGAATGTCTCGGGTGCTGGGCAGATAGACCCAGGACAGGGCGCCAATCCATCGCTGGGCACACACTCACTCACACAGACACACTCTATATGGGGCAATTTTGAGAATTTAATTAACTTGATTCATGTTTTTGGACTGTGGGAGGAAACCGGAGAACCCGGAGGAAACTCACGCAGACACGGGGAGAACATGGAAACTCCACCCAGATGAGGATTCGAACCGGGAATCCCTAGTGCTGAGAGGAGAACGTACTAACCACTAAGCCACCGTGCCGCCTGCCTCAATATTACCTATTTTAAATGAAGTCTTATAAAGTAAGGTGTCATTAGAATGCACTCAGGCTTCCCCCCATATTCCACGTGGTCAGTAAAACCCTGCATGATCTCAGCTCAAATTGTAAATCAGTTTCCAACTCGGCTCGATCCAAGGCCATGGCAGACAATAGCACGATTTTCCCAGGACAAACTGAAACCCTGCCCCCTTCACTGACATTTTACCCCCTGTTATCCCCGTCACACCCCCAGGTCAAGGTTTTGCATATTCCACAATACAAGAGTTTTTGACAAACATGGTTGGGATGTATGGAGGGCCTGTAGGGTGCAGTGCAAAAGAACAGAACAATTAAACACTGGTTTTGAGGTCCTCTTTTTAAAGCAGCGATCCGGTACCAGATTTGGGGTTCCCTAACATCTGCAGTGTGTCATTGCTCCTCTATCCACCGCCCAAATGAGGAGATCTGATCTGCATTGTTCCAGCAACTGCAGAACAATGTCACTAAAGCATATTCCACTGTGCAGCTGGTGGACACACTGCAGGGAGCAGGAATTTTGTAGACTAGGCAATTATGACTGTATACACAAGGTATGTATTTCTGAATACACGTATAACACTAGTACTTTCTTTTCCTCCTACAAACAGTCGAGGAAACTTCCACAGGATCCCGAAAAGTAAATATGTGTGATGGTAATCGAAGCAACGGTGTGGGTAGCATAAAAGAACACCGCCCCCACACACACACCCTTATTTATAAGATAATGAACATGGTGGCACAGTTAGTAGTTCTGTTGACTTGTAATATTTCTGAGTAAGTCAAGTGAACTGGAGATGCTTATCTGTGCGTCTGTCATACAGTGTACAGGAGGTTCAGGCATTTTTCCTGCCTTTTACCTATTGTTATTGTTTAAAAAATGCTCTACCAATACATGTGATTAATTATTAGTTAGAATAAACAGCTCGGAGAATAAATACATAATCCTGTGTATAAAAATAGTATTCGTTTTCTTGTAGTTTTCACTAAAACAGCTTTCAGTGTCTGATTAGGATTCTGACACCTTTTGAATCTTTCAACACTCATTTACTAACGTTTGTGATTAATCGATATCTGTTTAATTACTGAATCATTACGTTTTTGCAGCTTGTTCTCTGACTCTTGTTGATTTTTGGTTGTTTTAGGATAATGACCTTGTAAAGTACATTTGGTCTGATAATTCCAAAAGTCTGTATTTAATTTAAAAAGTTAATTTTGATCATTTAGCCATGGCAAGTTGCATAAAGCTTGTTCACGACTTTGTGTTTCCTGATGCAGATGCTGGTTTGTTGATGTGGTTAATGTGCTGATAATGTTGTAGGACTTTTGCCGAGAGACTTCAGAAGAATGTTTCGTTTTCTTCTGGCTTTGTGCAAAGTACTGATGCTTGACTCTTTGTGTTTAAAGAGGCGCTTGTACCGAGACAAAGGGCACAGATGGCTTTGGTGCACGAGTGTGGGCAGTAACTGGTAAATGGCAGAACACTACAATTTTCTCTTTCTTTTTCTCTTGCACACACAGACACAAATACAGTGCTCATTATTTTTTACTTGTTCACTTATAGTAATTAAGTTAATCTGCATTTAAAGGGAACCAGAAATGTGAAAGCACTGTATTCAAGGATAACAGTTACATACTAGGTTTCAGGATTTTATATGCAAAACAATAACAGTTTGGTAGAAGTTGCTACTGAGTCTATTTGCTAATTTGCTAAGCAAGTCTGCTCACTGCACTCTAGTCTAATCTAGTTTCCTGGTGTCTCCACCATGGTGATATTAACTGACTTTTTTATCACTGCTAAAAGGTAAAACTCTAGCACTTCTGTGATGCAAAGACATTTTCTATGAACACCTGAAGTCACACCTTTTTAAGCAAGCACTTCCTCTAATCTCGCCTGATCAGCAAGATGCCAGTGTTTGACAAATCTGCAGTTTTTAATTAACCTGCTGAATTAACGTGTGTTATTCTCTTACTTGTTGTGGTGGGAAAAAAAATCACCTGCCACAAAAAAATGTATGCTCATTTTTTTCAGTTTTTTCCCGTTTTTGGTTAACATTTTATAAAAATTAATTTGTAAAACAGAGCTTGAAGGTTTCTAAAAATTCAAAGCTTTTAATATAAGTATTTAGATATTTATATTTTTCTTTTCATTTGTGCAATTTCATGCTTAATAAAGACAGGGCATACATTTTATGAGTTTGGTCATTTGAAGAGTGGCCCACACACACGGCCCTGACATCAATTTTGTCAGCCTCACACAATCTAATTTTACGAACACATTTCAATGTTTTGAGGATGTACCCTGTTTTGCCTCTAAAGGGAAAGCTCAGTATTAATATCCAAGTTATGGAAATAGATTGTCCACAAGCTAACGTAAACACAACGGTCAGGAGTCAACATATTTTCAGCAAAATAATGCACCATGTTGCGTATCTTGGAATAATGCAACTACTAAGACAGATGGCT
The DNA here is from genome assembly GCA_019802435.1 of Corydoras maculifer. Taxonomy (NCBI): domain Eukaryota; kingdom Metazoa; phylum Chordata; class Actinopteri; order Siluriformes; family Callichthyidae; genus Corydoras; species Corydoras maculifer. The sequence goes on from JAFMOD010000353.1 coordinate 1,051,367, forward strand.
AAAATTGAAAAACAGCTTGTTTTATGAGCTTGGTTGGTACTGGCATGTGGCAACAATGTGGTTTGGTAACCCCGTTGTGCATTTACTCTATATGAAAAAAACTAAGGAGGAGTGCAACATTGGAGGGTTGGAGTGAGAATGATTATATTAAAAAAAACAAATAATAATAATAATAATAATAATAATAATTTAAAAACGCATGGGCTCTGTGCTGTCTGGAGGATAGACAAATGCTGATTTATAAAACCCTATGAAACAGGGTCCATCTTGCAGTCAGACAGTGAACTTGCCACAGGGCTCCACAAGAGCTTATGGTGGCAGATTTGGGGGTAAATCCTGTATACAGTATAGTAGAGTACAACAAAACTAAACTAAACCCAAGTAGATAGTGAAAGTAAACTATTGATGGCTGGCTGAAAACTATTTTGAGTATACCTCCTAAGAATTTCCTCTTTTTTCGTTTTCTTTATTACGTGCAGTATTATAGACAGCTGCCTCCATCTACATCGCTCAGGCGTGGAAAATTGCTAGTGTCATTTTCACACATTTAATCCTTTTTTAATATCAGGTTGGAAGAAGGGAGGATGGGTGTGAAAGTTTAATGGCTGTAACGAGGATACCTCCCTCAGTTCTGCCTCAGGTCATATACATTCCACCAAAACTGCTTCGGTAGTGTATTGTTTTAGATAACGCTTTAAAAATATTTCAGGTATTTTGAAGATTTTGCAATGTTTCTGACATTTATCTGTACTTACAGTGATAATAGTAAGTACAGATAACTCTTTCACTCTATGTTTTCAAAATACACTCCAACTCGTTCACTTCGCTGCAGTGATGATTGCCGTCTGGCGATTCCACCTCACTGAGGAGCTAACTCTCACTCCGTGGCGTTCACCACTGCAAAATGCTGGAACGATCTTCCCAACTCTGTCCGTAAGGCAGAATCACTAAACAGTTTTAAGAAACTACTGAAGACACATCTCTTTAACAAATACCTGTTGTAAAAATAAAATAAAATAAAATAAACAAAAAGGGGGAGGTTGCAGCATCAAATAACAATCAGGTTTGATGAATTTACAGTATAGTTGGTTTTTTGCATAACTTCTGACTTGTAATGTTCATTTGTAAGTCGCTTTGGATACAAGCGTCTGCTAAATGACTAAATGTAAATGTAATAGTTCAGGATATTCTTTGATGAATGGCTGCAGGGTTTAAAGTTCATTCATTCATTCATTATCATCCACTTAATCCTCTATTAGGGTGGCGGGGGACAAGGACAGGGCGTCAATATATCGCTGGGCACACACTCACACACACAGACATACTATTTAGGCCATTTTAGAGCATTCAATTAACCTTGAATTCATGTTTATGGACTGTGGGAGGATACTGGAGAACCCATTGGAAACTGACATGGGGAGAACATGGAAACTTCACCCAGATTGGGATTCAAACCTGGATCCCCAGTGCTGAGACGCGAACGTGCTAACCACTAAGCCACCGTGCCACACTAGGTTTAAAGTCATGTTTCCTAAATGTATAGGATTTATTTGTGGAGTCTAATTGTATTTATGTTAACAAGCTGAATGAAGATTAGTTGAGCGTAGAAATGTTAAGAGGTATAACAGCATAAAAATAAATAATTTCTTTCAAAAGGTAATTTCTTTTTTGAATATTCTTTAAACTGCAGCTCCAAAGGATACATATTGGTGAAAGATCACATGTACACAGTGGGCTTCCATTACTGTTGTTCTAATACTGCACATTCATTCTTATTCAGAGACAACTAGTATATAGACTGTACACTCACACACACACACACACACACGTGCGTCAGTCATGTATAAATCCACTCTCATGTACAAAGACAGTACAGTCTATGTTCCCCTCACCACACACATACACACGCACACACGCACGTGCACACACACACACACACACATTCTCACACAGCATTCATTATCAAAGTTAATGTCCAGAGACAATCTCACATTCACATCTACATCATTTACATTAAACTGTAGAACGTTTCAAGCTTTACAATCGTTCCTCCTACACACACTGGCACCAAACCACCTCCTGGTCTATACGTTCTTACATAAAAAATACAATCGTACTGTTGAATCATCTACTGATGAAGTCACATCATGATGTAAAACGGATGAAAACTTTTAACATCTAACTGCTAAAGACCGTGCAAAATATGCAAAGTCAAGTTAAACCGTTAAAACAGCACAGTTTCAAAGTTCATAGCAGTCATGCTTAAAAAATTCATTTGCATGTGGTAGCAAAATTTCTACATAGACTTTTCTACAAAAAGTCTACTTTTTTTTTTTTATAGAGCTGTCCTCATTGTTGGTCAAGATATATATGTGGGATATAATTACATTTATTCTTAATTAAATTGTTCAACCTTCACTAAAAAAAATACTATCCAGCATTTCGTAATAGTTTATACTGATTTTAATTAACTGAATGGTGGAAAAAATCCTTTGTGTGTAAGCACAGTAGGCAAAATACATCACTTTATTTCTTAAGGGTGGCATGCTGGCTTTTGCACGTTCACCTTTTAGCTCTGGGGTTCCAGGTTTGATTCCTGATCTGGGTGAAGTTTTCATGTTCTCCCTAAGTGGGATTTTTTTCTAGGTTCTCTGGTTTCCTTTAAGAGTCCAAAAAATAAAGCTGCTTTAAATTGCTCTGATATAGGGTATGTGATGTCCGTCTGTATGAGTGAGTCATGGATTGAACACTGAACACTGTGCTGGGTGTATCTGCCCAGCGCCCCAAACCTTCTCCCCTTTATGGCCATGAATCCCCCCCCCCAGCAACCCTAGTATAATATTAAATGGATCATAATAAGATGAGACTGAATTAAACCAAGGGTCCTATTTTAGCGATCTTAAGCAAGTCATCAACTATACACCGTGTAGCTCGATTTTTGGCGTGTCGGTGTGTGTTTGCTAACAAAGAGCTTTGGATAAAAGTGTCTTCTAAATGACAAATGTAATGTCCTTAGGTAATCTATTTATTATTGATACAAAAGTTTGTATAGCTCCCAAATGACACGGGCTGTGGGTTTGTAACAAGCGGGGTATACGTGCTAGTGTTGACAGTTCACCAAGATAACAACCAAGGCAACAGTCAGACCTTCATTGCTTTTAGTTAGTGGCACAATTTTGTTTTGCATAGTCAAGTAAGCCATACACCAGAAGTGTACCTGACCATCTCATTCCAAGACCACCACACCCATCGGCATAGATATAGCCACAATAACTGTTGCTATTTAAAAGACAGAGTAGCAAGGCATGAAAAAGACTGTTGGAGAGATGTAAGAAAGCAATGAGCAATGAGACGTACCTTGTGCAGGGTGTACAATACATTTAACCTACATTTTTTAAATAGCTTATAGTCATATGGGCATCCCGCTACACCGGTATCCCACCTTCCACTCTTTTCATTAGTCTGATTCATTCATGATTATTAGGAAAACAATAAGCAGCAACCTGCACTTCATTGACTCATTGTGACTGTGTGAATTCAAGCATACGATGCTGTGTGCACTCCATTAAAGTTTTTGTCTCAGGGGTCCATACCTCCTGTATTCCCTCCTTCACTGTGACCCTGTGACCTCTCTCTCAGGCTGGGATAATGTGGGCCTCCTGTCTGGCACCCACAGTACTACCCCCCTTGGAATTTGTATTGTCCCCATTACTATTGTGCCCTGCTATATTGTTATTTACAGAGACTCAATGGTGGAAATGTGGCACTTGTCACTCCAACACACAAATTCTAACACTAACGCCACTAACACCACTCACTGAGCTAACAGTATGTACAGTATTACTAGACATTCACTTATATCACAATATCACAGCTATACAACTAACAACACCCTGTTTGGGATTGGAAATAACAGAAAAGTCTAGTTTAAGCAGAACTTTTTTCACCTGAGATGTTTTGATAAGGGCGGCTTGTGGGTGGAGTTTCCATGTTCTCCCCATGTCCGCGTGGGTTTCCTCCGGTTTCCTCCCACAGTCCAAAAACATGGATCAAGTCCATTGAATTCTCCAAATTGCCCCATATAGAGTGTGTGTGTGAGTGAGTGAGTATGTGCCCAGCAATGGATTGGCGCCCTGTCCTGGGTGTATCTGCCCAGCGCCCGAAACGTTCTCCCCTGGATGGGCATGGGGAACCCCACCGTGACCCTAATAGAGGATAAAGCGGGAGATAATGAATGAATGAATGAATGTTTTGATAAGACAGGCGGCTTAGTGGTTAGCACGTTCGCCTCTCAGATCTAGGGATTCCTGTTTTGAATCCCATTCTGGTTGGAGTTTCCTTGTTCTTCCCATGTCCGTGTGGGTTTCCTCCGGGTTCTCCGGTTTCCTTCCACAGTCCAAAAACATGCATCAAGTCAATTGAGTTCTCCAAATTACCCCATATGGAGTGTGTGTGTGTGTGTGAGTGTGTGCCCAGCGATAGATTGGTGCCTTGTCCTGGGTGTATCTGCCCAGCACCCGAAACGTTCTCCCCTGGATGGGCATGGGGAACCCCCCCGCGACCCCAATAGAGGATAAGAGCGGAAGATAATGAATGAATTAATGAATGTTTTGATAAGACTTTACATACTTGCTTTGGACACACATTTTTCGTGTTGCTTTAACATTTGGCATTGGCTTTGTACTTGTTTATTCTGCACAATGACAATAAGGTTTAATCAAATCGAATTTTACACTCTTTGCTTTCAATAACATCTTGAGAATTTGTGGCTAGTTCCGTACAGTTTGCCAGGCGATGGTGTGAGGGAGACCAAAATCCCCGACTCACAATCGATTGAACAATTTGTTTAAGTGGTGTTGATGTCAGGGCTCAATGTTCTTCAGATTTATAAAACCACATCATTCTGGACTTTTTTTGTGCTCAGCAGCTCAAACCAGTCCACCAATGTTCACATCAAAAATATAATCATCCACACCATCTGCAGGTTTAACCCTTCACTTTAACCTCAGGATATGGCTTAAATACTGGAAGAAACAGAAAAGTGATGACATACAGCATCAGTTATAATTTGGACACACCCCCTTCTTGCTCCATTGTCTATTTCTTCCACTTACATTTGGTCACTTAGCGGACACATTTATCCACAGTAACTTAAAAAGTGAGCACAGTGTTAACCACAGCATCATTGGAGAGATGAGGGTTAAGGTTCTTGCTCCACATTGGAAACTTTTTTTTTTTTTTTACAATTACAGACTGTAGTACATCTGTTTTTTGTTCGTCCCTGTTGGTTCGCTGTTCTCTATTGGTCAGGACCATCACTGAACAGGAATGATTTGGGTGGCGTATTGTTTCTTGTCACTTCTGCAGTGACACTGATGTGGTGCTACTTTTGGGGTCCTGACCATTAGAGAACAGAGTAAAGGAGTCTAACACAGTATGTAATGTAATTCACAAAAAGATGGACTACAGTCTGGAAGTGTAGAACTACAAAGTCCATCTTTACAGTAAGTGGGACTGAGAAGAATTTGCCCCATATAGAGTGTGTTTGTGTGAGTGAGTGTGTGCCCAGTGATAGATAGATTTCCACATATTAGGATAAAATAGTCAGCATGGTGGATCTAAATGTTATCAGTTGAGGCTTAAGGTCAGTGTGACATGCAGAATGGATAGACTCACTGTTCCTGTTAAAAAGACAAGGAGAGAACGAGGAGAGCTGCCCATGTTCACACTGTGTGATAACACTCCTGTGTCTTCTACATTTCACTGCCAGGTAAGAGATCATTGCTGATAAGAAAAAATGTAGTCGGTAATATTGTACACTACTCTGAAAAAAATCTATGCAAAACAAATATGAAAAAAAATAAAATAAAATCAAGAAAAATAAAATGGACATAAAAAAAGTTAAATCATCTGCCAATATAGCAAAAAAATTAATCTTTATGATTACTTTATGTAAGAAAAAGGTTTTAAAAAGTAGATTTCTCTTAATTAAAAATTGATTAAAGTCAAAAGCAAAATATTTTGTTTATAATAACTTATTCTCGCATTGATAGGGATTTTCCTGAAGACTGTGAGAACTTTTCTGTCACAGTAACTCATACAATCATTGGAACTTTCTGTACAAACACTTATTGTGACTATACCTCTGTTGATGCCTCCAGAGCTCCATGCATTTTGCCTTTAGATATTAAGCCATCGGTCTGAAGGATGTGGTTTCAAATCACAATTTCACTGAAGCTACTAATGTGGATCCTTGTGAAGGACCCCTAACCCTCCTTGCTCCAGAGGGGCTGTATCATGGCTGACTCTGTACTCGGACCTCAACCATGATGGGACACTTGCCAGTTGCCTTGGTTAAAAACATATTCTTTGACCAAAATGTGTATGAAATAGTTAAGTTCCTATCCCTTACCTTTCTGTTGTCTTTGGTTCCTTATAATGTGTGTACATCCAAACAAGTATTAAATTAGTTCAAATCCTTACATGAGGCGGCACGGTGGCTTAGTGGTTAGCACGTTCGCCTCTCAGCAATAGGGATTCCCGGTTCAAATTCCCATCTGGGTGGAGTTTCCATGTTCTCCCCGTGTCCGTGTGGGTTTCCTCCGGGTTCTCCGGTTTTCTCCCACAGTCCAAAAATCCATGTTCAAGTCAATTGAGTTCTCCAAATTGCCCCATATAGAGTATGTATGTGTGCGTGAGTGTGTACCCAGCGATAGATTGGCGTCCTCTCCTGGGTGTATCTGCCCAGCGCCCGAAACGTTCTCCCCTGGATGGGCATGGGGAACCCCCCCACGACCCTAATAGAGGATAAGAGGAAGATAATAGATGGATGGATGAAATCCTTACACGTGTTAATCCCAGTTGCACTGACGACTAAAAGTATTAGGACATACCTCGTAATGAATTAATTCAGGTTTTTAAAAGCGTCAGGTGTGTAAATTCAGGAAAGAGAGATTGAACACTGCTTGTAAATCTGAAGTGGAGTGTGGAGGTAAAAAGGTGCACCTGCAGGTTGTGTGCGCAGGAAAATAAAAGGAGTGTCAGCTGCTGAGTGACAGAGCGACCTATAGACAATATAGACAAATAAAACCATTCAAACCTCAGCTGTCCTCAGGAAGTTCTTCATCCCAACTTCAACCCTGCAGGCCTGCAGCAGAACCAGAGCAGGTTTTCCTAAAGGCAGGTTGATGTTGATCAGGAGCAGAAGCTTAAGGTGCTGCTGAAAGGCTGGAACAAATTGACACTAATTAAAAACGACTAGATGAGCGTTTGACAACTTGGGTCACAGAGCACAAACCTCACTGCATAAATGTAGGAAAACCTCTAGAAGTCACTGTATGTGAAGTTTGTTGTGAGATCTAGAACTGCAAATTAAAGATAATGAAAAAAAGTAACTATATAACCAACATCTTTTTTGGGCCAACGCTTATTTAAAACATCTTGAGGCAAAGTGGGAAACTCTTGTCAGATGAATGAAAATGTATAATTTTTAGAAATTACACTGAAAAGGAGACTATCCAGCTAATCAGGACAGTTTTAAGGGAGGTTTGAACACAGTATTCCAACATTGGAAAATGTTGCATGGCTATTTTAAGGAATATTGAAAACCCATATCATTAAGAGCTGCACGAATGTCTTAAAATAGGTTTTTATTTGTGAATGTACATCGATTAGCAATACAACGTAAAGCGAGTTTATTAGATACAATTTCTATATGCATGTTTGTCACAGGTCACGAAATTTGGCTCGTGCACGCCAAAGCAGAAATACAGAGCTGAAACCTACAAAGAAAAAGCATTAGGTATTTAATACACAAAAATGTGCAAACAGTCAAGAAATGTGATGTAACCTTTGTAAGTCGGTTAACAATGAAGTGTAAATCTATGTAAACTAAAAAAAAAAAATAAAAAAAAAACACAATATAAAGTCAAATAAAATAAGGTTTGCAATAAAACCATGATTGCTGCGACACAAAATGTGCGAGCTCTTGTATCTGTGGTTCCAGCTACCCTTGGCATTGCGTAAGCTTTGCACTATTTACAATTAAGAGATGCACTAATCTCCACATTCACTTCACATTGCTCGCTGGGATTCATCACATCCAGACCTCTATTTATCTGCTTTACACTAATGGGACTTTGGCAAGATCAGTTTAGAGAGATTCCAAACGTACATCTTGTATGCAAATATCATCGTAATGTCAACATTTAAAACACACACATCTAACTCACAGCCAAACTTTCCGAATCGCATTCAAACCAACTCTTAGCGTTTAACTATATTTCTGAACTCTGAACATGTAGCTTGAGTAGTAAATACTATTTCGTCCCACTGCAGCGATAAAACAGTTTAAAGAAATAAGCGTAAGGCAGATCAATGCTGTTAGACTATGCTTCACTACAATGTGGAAAACAAACATTCAGCAAAACCCCCCAATTATTTAGATGCTGTCTGGGTTCAAACGTCTGGCCGAAGCAATTTGAGAAAATGTACAATACACCAATACAATTCTTTACCATTCATCTGAATAAAACATTGGTAATATTTTAGAAAGAAACATTGACAAATTGTCAAATTTAGGTTTAAAAATTTTGTTCTTTGTTGTACTCAAATGTTTCCACGTTGACCACCGTTACATTTCTTATTAATAATTTAAAGTATTTAATTGCATGACCAAAGTATGTGAACACCCCTGTGTTTTAAACTCACTGGAACAGCAAAGACATTTCAGTCCACATGTTGGATCTGTTTATACACTTTGCATTGTGTACACAGTAATTGTGATTTTTAGAAGCATATAGAATAGAATAGAAAAAGTTATGAAGCAAACAGACCTCCATTTCTCTTCTCTATTTCTTTCTATTACTTTCAATGTCCAACTATCAAAACTCAGTTTGTATAGAATATATATTTGACTAAAAGTGCAGCACAAAAATAAACCACTACTTCACATCTCCAGTTTCATTTGATTTATATAATATAAATTTATATAGAAATGAGGTTTAGTATAGTTATACAGCTGATTGTATAGTAATAAAATGCAGACCAGCAAAAAATAAATTCTCAAGCATGCTTACACATATTCTCTGTAAAAACAGTTTTCACCAATTTCACTAAAAAAAAGCATGAGATTAAACGTCACTAAAACGTGATTGCTTTTGTCCAGATTTTAAGAATGGATGAAGGATAAAATTCTTTATTAAACTAGAAATGACACCAAAACTTTTGCACCTACATGGCTCACTTGGCCTATTCCCAAAAAAGATTGGAGATTTGTTCATTCTAAATACAAAAGCTTTACTCATTACAATGACCACGAATAAATCAGGCACACTAAAAATACCTGAACAATTTGTTAACTTCTTAAAATTAACCTAGTAACAAAGTTTGATTGCGTTTTTAAATGCATCAACACAAGCAGATTGTTTTAAATGAATGAAGCCACTGGGAAAAAAAAAACACTAAAACTGGCAAATAGTCTAAAGGCTCAAAGTCTTATTTAAAAGAAAAAGTGGTTTAACAGTTAGTTGCTGTAACTAAAATACATTTTGCTGTTACACCAACTACTTATTTTACAAGAACAAGGCTAATTCAAATTTTCCATTCCCCAAAAGATGTGCCAGAGTATGTTAAAAACTTAAAATCTAAAACAGGACTATAAAGGACAGGCACATTAATGTTTATGCCTCCACTTTCTCTTTTTTCTTGTTTTTCTTTAAAAACGATGGCGTTCGGAACTTCTTTTTCTTCTTGCCAGGTGATTTGGAGGGCGAGCTGTCGGGCGACAGAACCTCCTCAATTTTCTCCAGGCTGGTTATCTCCAGACTGTCCACTTGCTTCAGCAGCTCATCCTCATCATGTGTTCCTTTTCCATTCAGCATGAGATTTGTGTGATTCTCTGCAGGAGAAATTAAAATGAAAGGCATAATTAAATAAAGGATTTAGCATAAAAAAGAATGCCCTCTAAAGGCACTGCACACTGACAATTCATTAGCAAGTTACCATGATCTCTCTGTATAAAGCAAAATGCAAAGTAAAATAAATACAAATGTCTTAACATTACAAAACGCTTACATCTCAAATCTCTAATGATTCAATATAATTATACTCACTAAATTCTAACATTAATAATATAACTTGAGAAAGTTCAGAGTCTAACTATGTGTGGTTAAGATTCTGAAAATGATTAGACATTCCCTAAAAAATTGTTTTTGTTTATCCGAGTTAATAAATTAACAAAACAGAAAGAAAACATACCTAATTGTACATTTCTACACATCCATTACATTGCCTCAACCTTGGTGTTGTTTCTTTACTAAAGGCATCTATTGTTTTTCAGGTATTATTTTTTTTTGAGCTGTTCAAAAGTATAACTTCTATTTAGACCAGTCAGCAGATTATTGTTGTCTATCCAATTATAACACACACACACAAACACACATATATATATAAATATAAAAACACACACATATACATATAAGTATCATCTTCCAGACTCCATTAACTTTTAAGAGTCCCATAGGCTGCAGGAGTTAATCCAGCAAGACAAAAATGATAATTTTTCAACATGCTTAAAAAAATTCACTAAGTCAATTTAATGTTTGTTATTTACATAGACAATTATTATCTTAGGAGCCATCTCAAATAACTGCACATCAGACTTTGTATTAAAACGTTTGTTCCGGTTCTTTTTTCCCTCATTTCCATACCATTTTTAACTTCTAATTTACTTATTTATGAATAATAAGGTTTGTGCCTGTGAAGTCAGACCCCACTGAATGCTGAATCCTGCAACTCCAGGACAAGACGGTGCCTACATTTCTATTTAAGATAATTTAGCACTCTGTCTTGTTCTCTGCATATGGGTTGTACCTTCTTGAGCAGGTGTATGTAGCGGCGACTGCGAGACTGATGGTGAGAGTGTAGAAGCATCGTCAGATGTTAGCTGATCCAGTTCTTCTTCTGCAGGAGCAGTTCAACGTGGATTAGTGCCACACACACATGCACACACAGAGGGTTAGAGAGATTCTTTTTTTTTTAAAAAGATTATTCATGTTATTATAGCACTGTTAATGTGATTCAGTAAGCATTCATGTTCAGCAAAGTGATTCATGCAACACTGGAGATTAGAATTAACACAGCAGCTGTGAGGAGCATTAAAAAACATGGCTTCGTTCATGAGAGACAGGTATTAATAAAAAATCTTAAACTAAAGTAAGCATGAGAAAGATTTTAAAATATTATAGACATGTTATTTTGACTGTTCTCAGCCAAAGAAATGGAAATTTGATACGCAACACAAGCAGAATTAAGAGTATGTACTGAAATATTACTCAAGTCATGGAAATGCAGCAACATTTAAAAGCACTGAGATGTGGAAGCAAAGGAATAGATGCCAGGAAGATTTTCAACCATCAGATAAGCCAAAATCTTACATCACGGCAGCTCCGTGGTGATCTTACAGTTTAAAATGGTTACCGAATGTGATCAGCTTTTGTCTGCATTTTGTGAAAGCTAATTGTTGCACAACAATGCACAGTTAGGTGTGTCAGTGTGCATGCAGTGTGTTAATCACCCAATACCAAATCAGTGTCCTAACACAACCACTGTCATTACCAAGACAACCTGCATAACTGTGGGTTTAAAAATTTTAGAGATGTAAGCTATTTCCACAAAAACTAAAGTAAAAAAAATTCCTTTTGACAAACCAGCAGAAAGACACTCCCTGTAACTTTATCCCTGTTCAGTACCAAATATAAATTGTATATGCTTGTGGATTCAGCAAACCTCCAGAATAAAGTCCCTTAAGAAGCATTTTCAAGAACGTAATTAATTTTAATTCTAAGTAACAAATAAAATGTTATTTTTATCTTGTTTTATTAATGTATTTTACTTTAGCCAAAGCGACTGACAAATACCCCAACTTAGCTCGGGTCAGAACACAGCCTTTCAAAAGCTATAAGAGTGAAGGGCCTTGCTCAAGGACCAACTTTGGTAACTTCAATCCTCGACCTTCAGATTGCTGGCTCATCTCATACCCTAACCACTAAACCATGACTCCCATTGGTGACACATTATGGGTTTGTAACATCAGTGCGGGTTCTTACAAATGAAGACAGAAAAAAAACCCACTGACCTAATATGGAAGTGAAGAAATTTAACATGGAATCTCTTTAAATTAAATAATAAAAGGAAGAAAAGCTGACACGAAACCACACTGGATTAGTCAGACATGTATCAGACAGATCAGCAGTAAAAGAATTTAGACCAACAGCACGTGTTACATTTACAGGAATTTGTGTGACATCTAATAAATATCATTTATCTTACTACCAGTTTTCTTTTCTAATTCACCATAAAATGCTTAGAGCGTCAGACATACTTTAATACTGTAACCATTTTGTAATGAACTGACTGGTTATGTCTTTTGAATAGGCATCATACTGCAATATGAAAAAAATTTAAATAAAAACAACTTTTTAAGAAATATTGTGGTGCCAACAAAATAATCACCAAAAATACAATGCATGGCATGAGGATGTCTACAAACTGTCCTCTGTAGCTTGATAGTGTGTGTGTGTGTGTAGAGAGAGAGACTGTAGTGTTTGAAATTGTGTACCATCAAGATTGTGCTGTTGGTGTTCTTGACCTTCCTGCTCGAGCAGCTCGCTGAACGGGTTTGGTGGTAGTGGCTCAGCCTGGTCCTCATCTCCACCCATATATGGCTGTAAGAGCACAAAAACAAGTGAATTTACAATACAACACCCCAGATAAACGAAACGGATTCTAAAACACGTTCACCACAGGAAAAACAGGAGCAGTGGCTCAGTCATGCAGCTGTTAAACTGACTCACCACCAAACCTGTCACATGTGATCAGTGAACAGAACTTATGCAAAATGCACTACAATAGACATAAAATACACAAATGTTGAGAACATGCTCATCATGCACACGCAGCCTTCTGTCAGGAATTACTGAAACGGGCTTCTTTAATAATATAAAACACAAACTTGTGTAACATTTTGTTTGGTTTCAGTAGGACATAGAGTTTAAAGATTCATTCAGCACCTGTGTGTGTATATATTTACATTAAAAAAATATATATAAAAAGTAAGAAAGCACACACATTGTCAGCATCTAGTGGTGAGAGTAAAAATTACAACAACTAGAACTAAACAAAATGGAGGAATTATTGTCCGGAGTTGACGCTAATAAAAATAGAAACATCATAATTTATAATTACAGATGATTAGACTCAAAACCATAATCAGAATTGTGATAAACCTTTTACTGTTATTTTATTCTAAATTCAACACACTAAAGCTTTAACTCATACATCTTTTGCTTGGAGTGATTCAAATTTAAGTCAACAAACTTAATAAGTGGTGCAGCATGGTGACATTGTGGTTAGCACGTTTGCCTCACAGCACTGGGGATTCCCGGTTCAAATCCCGATCTGGGTGGAGATTCCATGTTTTCCCTGTGTCTGCGTGGGACTCCGCAAGGTTCTCCGGTTTCCTCCCACAGTCTCAAAAACATGGATTTAAGGTTAAGCGGCTGCTCTAAATTGTCCCTATAGTCCGTGTGTCCCCAGGCCCGGTAGAGGGTGAGGATTGTGTCAGGAAGGGGATACAGCGTAAAACACTTGCCAAGTCTTAAATTTGAGTTCACCACTGTGGCGACCCATGAACAATAAAGGGTAAAAACGCCAAAAGAAGAAGAAAACTCCATAATCGATCATGCAGAGCAATTTTAGATACATCAGGTTCTTAAATTAAATTTCAAATTAAGTTTAATATAGATTTTCTCTTTTTAACAAACATGTAATTTCCTCAGTTTTAGCAATTCCTGGTTTAGATGCTGAAATCAAATAAAACAAAATGATCACAAAATCTGTAGAAACAGGGAGCACAAAGCAGTTAAGCATTACCTTTGCACAAAGCTGCCCCTTTAAAGCAAAACGCACGCGTTAAATGAGTTTAAACATTCTGCTGCACTGCTTACAAATCAGCAAACTGCAAAGCTCAACATGCAAAACGTACACTTCTTTAACTTTGAGTTTTTATTTATTTATTTATATTTAATTTATTTATTTATATTTAATATTAAGAATGTGTCTTAATATTACCAGCTATGATTTTTTTAAACCAAAAACAGAAGACAAATAACTATAAAACCATTTTTATCATGTGATCTGTGGTATTTCTGCATTGCAAACACAATTCACATTGTTTCTGTAGCTTGCCATATTGAAGTTTTGTTGCTTGGTGACACCTAGTGGCTCTCATTAACATTGCAATAACCTTTTTTCCTTTTTGCAGATAAAATTTAGAGGACTGCACTGCAAGTAGAAGACCTTAAAAGTTATGCATTTCTTACCGGGGGTCTCTCTACTACAATACCAGCCAGGACTTGAGACTGAGGGCCGGCGGTCATCATGTCAAAGCGGTTCTGCTCTCTGATCTGGAAAAAATTTTTTAATAGTTGTAATTATTAGTGAGTGTAGAAAATTATGAGTAGGTGTAGAAGAGGGAGAAAAAGCACATTACATTATTTTGACAGAAACATACTTTATTTCTTTTTTGCAGAACTTCACTGGGGTTGGTGTTCAGAGGGACAAACTGGTTTGGATCCTCTATGCGGATCGGCGTGCCACTGGTGTTACCACTCTCCTCTGACCTCATCCACTGGGACAGCAAGAGAAAAATAGATACAGTTAGAAGTATTTAGATGAAAGCAAGTCCATCTGTGCCACCTGCTCCAGTATAGGGAATTAATAATCCTCAAGGAAGCTGCAAGACCCAATACAATAAAATGCCAGAGCAAAGTGGAAATGTTTACACCAACGTGAACCCACCACTGTCCTCATACGACCATTCTCCTCGGCTCCTGCACCCTCTGCCACATTGATCTTGGTGTAGCAGTTGGGAGAGTTGAGCCAGCGTGTTTTCTCTCGTTGCTGTCTCTGTTGCAGGAGACGCAGTTGCAGGCGGGAGGCATCACCCACATCATCCAATGAAAAAGCAGTTACTGTGGCAGGTATCTCCACCTCACTCTTGTGTCGTGGCTTGTCCCGCACCACTGGGTGGCGATAGGTATAACCGGTTCTGTAACCCTGTACAGAAAAAGAAAAGAGGTCATCTGCCTTGTCATTATGGGATGTACAGGAAGACAAGTTAAACTCTTGTAAAGTTCAATATGTTGTCAATTTTGCACACAAATATTAAAGAGTAATGTCCTAACCTTTATGTGATAGATAAAAGTTTTACTTAAACACATCTGATCTTTTATTCCATCATTTAATCCAGAGCATTTCCCTCTCTGATGTTTGGTGGACTGAGCTCACACTACTGATGGATTTGCAGATGGATAGAACTGCATTTCCATGACAAACTTATCAAATGGTTTGGAACCGAACCGATTTCTGCATACCATGTTATCAAGCATCCTCATTAGAGACTCAAACTCCATTTCTCCTATTTTCCACTTGCAGTCAGAGCCCATGTTGATTCCGGTTTCTGCTACACCTTGTGTCCTGCTTTTGAATTCCTTCATATCCAACACAATCAGGTTCTCCAGCCCCCCTGCAGATGCGAATGCATTCACCTACACACAAACATACACAGAGGTTTACATTTACATTTAGTCATTTAGCAGACGCTTTTATCCAAAGCGACTTACAAATGAGAACACCACAAGTCAGAAGCCATGAAGAAAACCAACTATACTGTAAATTCATCAAACCTGATTGTTATTCGATGCTGCGGCCCCTCCCCCCCCGCGCCTTTTTTATGTTGTTTTTATTACAACAGGTATTTGTTAAAGAGATGCGTCTTCAGTAGTTTTTTTAAAACTGTTTAGTGATTCTGCCTTACGGACAGAGTTGGGAAGAACATTCCACCATTTTGCAGTGGTGAACGCCACAGAGTGCGAATTAGTTCCTCGGTGAGGTGGAATCGCCAGACGGTGATCAACGCTGGAGCGAAGTGAACGGGTCGGAGTGTATTTTGAAAAGATGGAGTGAAAGTAGGAGGGGGAAGATCCAGAAATGGTTCTGTATGCTAGAGTCAGTGACTTGTACTGAATGCGAGCAGCTACAGGGAGCCAATGGAGGGAAGTGAGTAATGGAGTGACATGAGTTCGCTTGGGCTGGTTAAACACAAGTTGGGGTGCAGAGTTTTGAATTAGTTGAAGAGGTCGGATTGTGGAAGCTGGGATACCGGCTTAATACTTTGTTTAATAGAAACAACATTAAATGAACTTAAATGACAAGAACTGGAATTAATAGATGTCTACATTGAAAAGTTTCCGCATAATTTGTTATCTGGCTGCATGGCGCATACACACATCCACAGTTAACTAAACACACACCTATTTACAAATCTGCACCCAACAATTACACAAAAACTAAGAACCAGTCATCAATTACATTGCTTTACATGGTGTACGTGACCGAAATAAGTTACATATAAAAGTAGCGTATGATACTTGTATAACTAAAGTCTACATTTATTGACCGCAGATCATAGTACAATTAAAAAAGTAGGTTTTATCATTATCTCCCGCTTATCCTCTATTAGGGCCGCGGTGGGGTTCCCCATGCCCATCCAGGGGAAAACGTGCAATTTTGCCAAAGATGGGTTTAAAGACTTTTGCTCTAACTGTCTAACTGTAATGTGGAGACATTTTATACATTTCATTTCTCAGCCAGCTCACTGTGCATAAAAACTAGTTGTCAACACACCTCTTTAGCAATATAAATACATTGACCCCATAAAACATACACACAAACCAGAACAGGCTGCTCTTAGCAGCTACCAAATAGATAAAGTGTACCCACACACCTAACTATAATTCTATACATTACCATTTATTTACCACAACATAACCTAAAACACCCCCCACAAACACACTTGGGAAGAGAAATCAATTTAATAAACAGTCATTAATAATAAGCCTAAAATAAATTAAAGAAAGCACACACCAATGTGCTCCTACAAACCTGGATCTCACAAGCATATTGAGCAGTGTAAATGTTGAGAAAAGCTTCTTCTATGGTTTCGCCTAAAGCCACTACACCATGATTTCTCAGAACCAGCACCTGTACCAAACACACACACAAAAACATAGACAAAAGATAAAGATAATTCAAAACTTAAGATCTAAAATCTGAAGATAACTATTTATTTAATTGCTTAAAGTTAGAAGCTTTACAAACACTATGTTTGGAGCACTTGTAGCTGTACCTTGGCCGTGGGGCCGAGTGCTTTCTGAAGCTCTGCCCTCTCCTCGGTGTCATCCAGGCTGCCATTGTAGTTAAAGTAAGCAATGTCTCCAAGGATCAGTGCCTCTTGAGAGATGGGCAGCAGGCCACATTTCATCGATGACACCTATGTGCAGAGATTACACACTTAAAAAACCACATTTCCCATAATGCTTTAAAGTAAGAGCACAGAACAAACAAGACAGGACTCACAGCAGCAGCAGCAGGGGTGTGCAGGTGGACGACACAGCGTACATCAGGTCTCATTGAATATATTGCGGCATGAGGGCTGAACCCAGACAAGTCAACCTGGAGGTTAGTGGTGCCCTGATCCACCACGTCACCCAAAATATTCACCTTCACCTAAAAATATAAGACAATCTGTTAAACTCTAAGCAAAATAAACTTTAGTTTAGTTCTACTACTAGTTTAATAGTAGAAACACATTATTATATCAATACAGAATGTAATACATTTCACCCAACAATAATATTTCACTATAAAACGTTAAATGAATGATTCTTATAAACTAGTCACTTACTGTTTGCTATAAAGCTGCAATAATTTTAGGAGATGGGGGAGTCACCTGCTCTTTGTTATTATTTGATGCTAAAAGAATTGCACAGGAATGATTAAGTGGGTCGCTTAATCCTCATGTAGCCTAGTAACAAGGCAAACTTAATGGTCTACAGTGTGCTATGAAACATTATCCATCCATCCATTATCTCCCGCTTTATCCTCTAGTAGGGTCACAGTGGGGTTCCCCATGCCCATCCAGGGGAGAACGTTTCGGGCGCAGGGCAGATAGACCCAGGACAGGGCGCCAATCCATCACTGGCTATGAAACATTATTTAATGATAAATATTGTTTTAAATAAATGGATTTGTGATAAGCATTTAATTTTTTTCATGTCATTTATGTTTCTGCTTCATTATTCTGTTTTTAACTGTGATTATAATGCAGGATTACAGCATCTCAAAATGACGCCTTTCTACGATACAATTAGTTTGATCCGTATGAGTCCTGACTGCGATGTTTTACATTGTCCACTAGGTGGCAGTTTTAACACATACAAAAACTGGCAGTAAAGAGTAATTAACATCCTATTCGTTATCTGCTGTAGGTTTACTTTCACAGCAAGCTGCATATTTTCTGTAGTCCCATTCTAAAACCTTTTTAAATAAACGCAGATCTGAATAATATATTCAATTATATTCAATTCCTCACATCCCATCTTATATTCAATTTGATTAATATATTCAATTATTCTCAATTCCTCACATCCTATCTTATTTTAAAGATTTATTTTTCTCTAAAGAATTTAGCCCTTACTGTTAAACAATGTCTAATCACCATTTCATTTTCAGTCAACTGACATCAAATCATATATTGGCACTTTCAAATAAAAACGCTACAGCATATAAGTATATTTTACTACACGTTAGTCATTTCTGAGCCCTTTGTTAGACCCTTGTGCATAACCCATGCTCCAGAACACATTACAAAAAAGGTAGAAAAACTTTTTTCTGTTTATTTCTACTGACCCTCTTTGCAAAGCAGTGATTTATTATCATTATCATCATTTGAAAATTCAACCAAATCTAAACTGTTTCCATTAAGACAGTCATTTCCACATATCCACATTTGTTGTATATCCAACAAATGCAAATCAGGTTGATGGGGAGGGATAAATAATAATAAAAAGACATCTACAATTTGGTGCTGTAGCTGATAAACTCATTTTCTCAACAGCAACTGTCTCTATTCTCACCAAATCAATACGCAGCAGGCTGTTCAGTCACCCACACACTGTTATATAACCTGTACAGTGGAGTGTGATTCCTTCACGTCAGATTCGAGCCGCAAACATGCAGAGTGCCATGCTAACCTCATTTTAATTCCAAGGTCCATGCACACATTTAATGGCTTCCTCTTCTTAAAACCATTTATGGATATGTGCTATATGGGCAAAGAAATGTGGATATGCATCATGTATTTCAAAATAGAGACTAACCACTTGCTGCAGTACTGAAGGGTAGTGTTAGTGTTATGGCACTTAAACTGTAAAGGCTGTTATAGTTTTTGATGGAGCATGGGAAGGGAAAAAAATCTGTATGCTATCAGCTTTAGTGTTATATTCACATACAATATTAAATTAGTCCAATAATGCATGTTGGGAAACAATAGCACTCAGTCTGAATGGATTCTCGTGGTGCATGTGGGTGTGGGCACACGCACAGACTATTCAATCCTTATCATCTAAAACACAAGAATTCAAAAAACAGCAACAGCTGCCACAACATCAACTTTATCAAGAATTCCACACATAAGGAAGCTGAAGCCTACACATGAGTCCCAATGTATTGTACATTAATATCTACAGCAGCACTGAGCCACTTGTACAATTAAAACCAACACGTCACCTCAGTGTCACTGCAGTACTGAGAATAAACCATTACTC
Organism: Corydoras maculifer; assembly: GCA_019802435.1. Classification (NCBI taxonomy): domain Eukaryota; kingdom Metazoa; phylum Chordata; class Actinopteri; order Siluriformes; family Callichthyidae; genus Corydoras; species Corydoras maculifer. The sequence goes on from JAFMOD010000353.1 coordinate 1,071,094, forward strand.
AAATAATAGCTGCTCTGCCTTTAATATTTATTAACTGATAGGAAAATATATTACATAAATTATAGTTTTTATATAACAAGTAGATAAGGTCAGTTTAATATTAACACTATTATATTAACTTCCACTTTTTTTTTTTTAATCAGACATTCTGTAACTATCATCAGTACCACATACCAGCTTTTTGGCTTCATCTTATAGAGCTTCTTTAATTTAGTTTGATGTCCCAAGTTTGATTTATTTGCTATATATGCACAATTAATCTTTAATAGCCTGAATTAAAATGAACTTTGAACTGTCTAAAATGAAAATGTTCAAAATGTCAAATCTCCCATAAATGTCAAAGACCTGATAAAACTGAAAGAGATTTATTTATAATTTAAAGTTTTATGCACATTTCACACACAGAATGAGGGCAAGAGAGAGACACACACACAGACTCACAAATACCAAGGTGCTTAGAAAATTCATACCTGATTAAGCCGCTCACGCTTTGGCAACACACATTCACAAACCTAAAGCATTAGACTGAAATAAAACCGAATAGCTTACAGCTAATTCTGAACATACTATATTTGTATAAATCTCAAAACACTACATTTGAGTATTTAGGTTAATTTAAGTGGTTTGTACCAAACCATCAGGTTTATTGTAAAGCTGCTTTTGGGTCACAAAACACAAGATGGGCGTTCACATAGTTATAATCATACAGTGCATACTGGTTACCTTAACGTGTTTATCAGTTTATTACTAAGCAAAGCAAAAGTTTACAGACTGCACATGGCAAATGTGGATCATTGTGCTCCTGCTGCATTATGGGAAAACAAACTGCAGTGTGTTTGTGTGAATGTACCAGATTAGAAGCTGTGGCCTCAGAGAAGGACAGTCCTCTGGGGATGATGAGAATATGATCCTGCTCCTTACTGACACGAACCTACACACACACACACACACACACACGCCCTTTAGTTCATGAACCGCTGCAGTCCTTTAGCTAAATATAACACAGAATTTAAGTTGCTGTTGATTGTTTAAACTCAATATAAAAAACACTCTCTCTCTTGAATTTGGAAGTATGAGGAATATCACAACCAGTAATGAGACATAGTGTGCAGGCAATATCAAATCAGCTGTAAACAATCTTATGTATGCATGCTTCACCAGAGAACACTGTTGCTAACTGCTGAACTAGCTCACGGCTGACACAGCACCACATCCTCTTACGGAGGGAAGAACTTCCCTGGAACTGTTTTCTGATTAATATGATAATCATAACAATACACATTTAAATACAGACTGATTAGGTCTGACTAACTGTGTAGTCACTGTTGGTGGCTACACAGTGCACAAAACAAATAATAGTAAGTAAATCAAATTAATCAGTTTAAGGCAAATGCTTATATTTACATTATCAATTTAGGGTGACATGGCAGAAGGAGTGGCAATTATATACGGTATATATATATATATATATATATATATATATATATATATATATTTTTTTTTTTGAATGCAGGCCGTCTTAATGACATCCAGTCCATTAATGCACAGTCTCAGTCAAGACATTGGTGAATTCAATAATTCAGGAAACATTCCCGAAGACTATTTAGGGCAGTAAGTCATTTAAAGTTTGGTTTTGAAGTGTTTCATTAGTATTTCATGGATTCAAGGAGACTTCAATAACATGTGGTAAATGAAATGTAAACGAAATTCTGTTTTACGGACCCAGTTTACCAATATTTTGTTAACACAAAAAAATAAAAATAAAATTATATTATTATAAAAAATAAAATTATAATAAAGCAAAAAAAAAAAAAGAGTTATATAATATAAACATAAATGTAGGGAAAAAATGTTAATATAAAAATATAATAGCAATAAAAAAAAAAACTAATGAAATAAAATATAGCAGAGATTTCGTTATCATAATTATTTCAGTAAGATAAGTTTAGTCAGTGAGGTTCAGTGAGCATTCGCTAAATATTATTTATTTATATAAAAAATAATATTTTCCAAGTTCTGGAACGTAAGCCCAACTATTCAACTAATTTCTAAATTGGTGATTTCAGTGCTAATGTAAATGCAACCAGTTTAACCTTAATTAGCAGTTTATTACATACATCATCTTAAAAAAAGGTGTGCACAAGCACTTCATATGACGCTATATACAGTAAGAGGCATAACCATAGAATAGTATAATAGTATGATTTTGGGTGTGCACTCCCTAATACCACTGCTAATCATCTAGAAGCAATGCATAGATCAGACTTAGCTGAAAGCTATAAAAATGACGTATTTTGACTTGGACATGACAGCGGGGTAAGGGCGGGTCAATAGGAATTGATTTCTTTCGGATTAACAGACTAATACAGGGCTTTCCATGTAGCTTCAAAGGATATAATAGCTGATTGTAAGGCAGGAGGTGGGTGTAAAAAAAAAAAACTTGTCAGGGTTTGTTTGAATAAAGGCGGTATGATATTAGCAGAACAATGGTGCTGCACATGATGTTCCAAATGAAAGTGCACTGAATTAACACGGCATGAAATGTGGAGTGTATGAGGGTGATGCTCACAGTCACATAGGCATTGGAGAAGTGAGCCCAGCTGAAGAGATCCACCAGGCGGTAGAGACTTGCCAGTTTACAACGTGCTTGCTTTTCCCCTTTTACCATGGATCCTGAGTCCACACCATACAGGTCATTTATAGGGGAAGCTATTCCAAGACCTGAGGAGGAAACATGGAAAGCCACAAACGTGAGATCAGTTTATTAAATGCATAAGAAATGTGCACAGCTAACCTTCACATCTTCTGACACATGAGGCTGTCATGACATTTTCTTCCTAAAGCATGAGCAGCAATTAAGACCTGTAACAATCTCTACTAAGAAAATGTTCCTTTGATGACATTGAGATGTTCTGCGCTGCAAATGAGATCCTATTTTACCTTGGTGGTTGAGGTCAGGTCTATTAAAGCTTTTCAAACTGCATTTACAGTGTTCTAAATTAACAGACTTGAGTTGTAGCAACAAACTAAAAATATTATTCAATCAAGCAATATGAATAACAAAATAAAAACAGAAAAAAACCCAGGAACAGATGTTCTAATACTTTTTCACCGAACACTCCGGCAAGGACAAGAGGCAGCACATAAAAGTGGGTGCGTTGCTGTGGAAACAGCCATACAACTGTGCTACTTACTCAGGGCTGAGGTGGGACTGCCTGCAATGGAGTTCGTCATGAAATCTGCAAACTGCCTTAAAGCCAGGAGTCCTGCCGTGTTCCTGCCCTTATTCGTCTGTTCCTGAATCAGGCCCTCTAACTCATCCTTAAAAGCCTTAAACACACACACAGGAAAAGAGAAGGTGATGGAATGAGTTCTTTATACATGAATACAAATCAACAAGCATTACACTGTTCAAACACCGGATAAAGAGGAATCTAACTTTCTCTGTGTGATTTATTTTTAAAGTGGTATGGTGGCACAGTGGTTAGCTGTCTCTTCACAGTATGCAGCGCGCTGGGCTCCATTCCCGGGGAACAGAACGTGTGGGTTTCATTTTACAGTCCAAAATGCTCTGATAGGTAAACATAAGATAAGAGATGTGAATAACTACATTAAAGTGCCTGATGTGTAATGGTGACCATTCTGTCCTTCTGGGCTGTGAGATACTGCGAAACCAGCACTCCATGTTCCAAGAATACACAGCTTGGGGAAAAAAATTCATAACTCATATTCTCTGCCCTGCTAAATAAAACGATCCTTTACTGTGAAATCTCGACACCTTTAACCAAAAGCCTTCCCACACCACAGGTAATGTAAGTTCAAATAGAAGTTTCTTACGAACATTCCTTTATAACAAGAACCCAAATTAGTGCACAACATAAGTTTTAGAACATACCATCCGCTCTTCACATTAGACATTTAGAGCAAATCAACTACACATTTAAGTTGACTCCAAAGTCAAGCCTGCAAATGCACCTTCAGAATTAAACAGTTTCTATTTTTATTTAACCCATGTAGTGCAGTTCTGGATTTATGGCGGAGTTGGAACACACAGCAAATTGTAACCCTGTACTGTGTAAACAAAGTCAATAATGACAGGTGTATGTGCAAACGTGTGTGTGCGTCAGTCAGCGTCACTCATCCTAACACGCGCTACTGTGAACATGATCTCTCAGAGACACACCATCATTACCAGGTCTGAGTAAAGCTAAATGGCACCTGTAGCTTCTTCTGAAATTTGACAAAACAAGCAACTACAAACATATGTGCACACACACACACACCATGTCAAAACACTGTAGTGTGTAATGTGTTAAACTTTATGAGGAAAGAAAAGTTGCAAAAAAAAAAAAAAATAAATAAATAATATATATATATATATATATATATATATATATATATATATATATAGGAAGCAGAACAAGTTCTTTATTTCATCATCTCTATGACAAACCACACCCTCTCCACCCTCAGTGTTTGTATTTAGCAACTGCATTAAACTTATCCACAGGAACTTTAAATGCCTCCAAAAAACGCCAAAATCAACATTCTGAAAATATATAAATACTCCTGTTAAAAAAGCTGCATGAGGAACCAGTTACTGCAGTACAATTATTAACATCACAAAAGACAATCTGATGCAGTTAAGAGAAAGTAGGGAAGCGTTTATGGAGTTTTGTCAGCTTAAACAATAACAAGATGCCAGCAGATGAACGTAAATATGTGCCAATTGATCAACCACTGACTGGAATATATGAGCGTTGGTACCTGATATTCACGACCGGTCAGTCTTATATACATGCTGATGGGCAAATTACGACTGCTTCCATATTAATAATTAACCCAACACACTGCTCTAAAACTAAAACTGTATACAACCAGCCATTTTATCTGATACTTATCCAGTTAAACAGGAAGGTCCTCCAGAGTAGTTCAGTTAGAAAAGATAAAAGAAATGATAAACTAGAAGATGGACATGTAAAAAAAAAAATAATAATAAAAATAAATAAATATATATATATATATATATATATATATATATATATATATATATATATATATATATATATATACACACACACACACACACACACACACGCAACCAATCAAAACCATACAAAAAGAAAAGGGTGGCTGTGTTTTCAGAAGCAGTGTCTTTATGCAGTTCACACTAAAGAGTTCACCCAAAAATGAAACCTAATCATTAATGCTTCCAGTAAAGCATTAGCGATACATACTGTGCGATCCACATTTCAATAAATTAAAAATGAATGAAACAATAATAAAACATTAACAAACACACAGCAATTCTGCAATAAGACTGACTTACTGTGACATTTTTAATGAACAACAGTGAACCATATTTAAAGGAGTAAACAAAGAATGAGAGACCACTGCACTGTTTGTCATGAGCAATAGAACCCGATCAACCCACTATAAATCTGACGGAAGCTGCTGCTGGGAATGGCTGAACCATGCAGCTATCCCAGCATGCACCTTTTTTTATCCAACATTGCTGGAAGTTCTGCTTCTGTTCCTTTAGCAACCCAGTTGGTGTGTCTGGATTTGGTTAAGCTAATGTGAACTGCTTTGTGTTTGTACCATTTGCCACTCTGATATACAGGAATTAGAACTTGCAAGAATTAGTGGAGTGTTGGTACACTGTGGTCACATCATAAACAACTGAGAAAAAGAGCAACTTAAAAGCATTTTATAGCGTTTTGTGTTAGAATAAGTAGTAACTAAAGAATCATGAGGCAAAGTGTCTGTTGTTTTGATGTAATAAAGTATGTTAACATGTTCACACCATGTGCCATAAACCAATACAAAAAAATAATAATAATGTTTTTGGTTATGTTGACCCATTTAGGTGAAAACTAATTTGAAAGAGATTGAACAAATAAAGGTTTGTAAGTCAAGTTTAATTTATAAGGAGACACAAACAAAAAGAAAAGACAAGCACCCAGGCAGATGCCACAAAATGGGAAGCATGTGCATAAAAACATATGGTGCTGCATTAACATTAGGATAATCATGAATACTGTGGGAATGCTTTCGAGCAGATTATAGTATGTAGTGGGGACATTGTGAGAAAAAAAAAAAAAAGCCCAAAACAAACTTCTTTTTTTAGAATTTAGTATAAATAATTATATTATACTATCCAAGTAGCTCAGGTTTTTTTTGCCTGAGGACCAAACTACAGCAATTAATTGCTGCATTTTACCGCAGTTCAATATTTCAACCACTTTGCCCTTAATTTCATGACACATCTACATAAAAGTATATTAATGTGACAGGTAGACTGATAAATCTGCTAATTTATGTTTTGATACATTGAATAATCAATTGCTCATTTAATAAAAAAACCTATATACAGTGCATCCGGAAAGTATTCACAGCGCTTCACTTTCCACATTTTCTTATGTTACAGCCTTATTCCAAGTTGAATTAAATTAATCTCTTTCCTCAAAATTCTACAAAAAATACCCCATTATGATGACCATGTGAATCAAGTTTTTTTGAGAGTTTTAAAAATTTATTAAAAATAAAAAACTAAGAAATCACATTTACATAAGTGTTCACAGCCTTCGTCATGAAGCTCAAAATTGAGCTCAGGTGCATCCTGTTTCCACTGATCATCTTTGAGATGTTTCTACAGCTTAAATGGAGTCCACCTGTGGTAAATCCAGTCGATTGGACATGATTTAAAAAGGTACCCACCTGTCTATATAAGGTCCCACAGTTGACTGCATGTCAGAGGGCAAACACGAAGCATGAAGTCAAAGGAATTGTGTGTAGACCTCCGAGACAAAATTGTCTCAAGGCACAAATCTGGGGAAGGATACAGAAAAATTTCTGCTGCTTTGAAGGTCCCAATGAGCACAGTGGCCTCCATCATTCGTAAATGGAAGAAGTTTGAACCAGCAGGACTCTTCCTAGAGCTGGCCGGCCGTCTAAATTGAGCGATCGGGGGAGAAGGGCCTTGGTCAGGGAGGTGACCAAGAACCCGATGATTACTCTGTCAGAGCTCCAGCATTTCTCCGTGGAGAGAGGAGAACCTTGCAGAGGGACAACCATCTCTGCCATACAGAGCACAGCCTTACATACATACCTGATTGGTGGATTGCTGCAGAGTGGCCAGGCAAAAGCCACTGCTTAGTAAACGGCACAAGGCAGCCCATTTGGAATTTGCCAAAAGGCACCTGAAGGACTCTCAGACCATGAGAAACAAAATTCTCTGGTCTGATGAGACAAAGATTGAACTATTAGGTGTGAATGCCAGGCGTCATGTTTGGAGGAAACCATGCACTGCTCTTCAGGAGGCCAATACCATCCCTACAGTCAAGCATGGTTGTGGCAGCATCATGTTATAGGGATGTTTTTCAGCAGCAGGAACTGGCAGACTAGTCAGGATAGAGGGAAAGATGAATGCAGCAATGTACAGAGACATCCTGGATGAAAACTTGCTCCAGAGCGCTCTTGACCTCAGGCTGGGGCGACGGTTAATTTTTAGCAGGACAACGACCCGAAGCACACAGCCAAGATCTCAAAGAAGTGGCTTCAGGACCACTCTGTGAGTGTTCTTGAGCGGCCCAGCCAGAGCCCAGACTTGAATCCGATTGAACATCTCTGGAGAGATCTGAAAATGGCTGTGCACAGACGTCTCCCATCCAACCTGATGGAGCTTCAAAGGTACTGCAAAGAAGAATTGGCAAAACTGCCTAAAGATAGGTGTGCCAAGCTTGTGGCATCATATTCAAAAAGACTTAAGACTGTAGTTGCTGCCAAAGGTGGTTCTACAAAGTATTAAGCAAAGGCTGTGAATACTAATGTAAATATGATTCCTTTGTTTTTTAATTTTAATAAATTTTCAAAACTCTTAAGAAAACTTTTTTTCACATGGTCATAATGTGGTATTTTGTGTAGAATTTTGAGGAACTAAGTCATCGATCAGAACAAAATAAGCAAAGGTAATTTTATTTAAATTTAATATATTTATTTATATCTGCTGGTATGAGAAAACAAAGTTGTATGCGTTACAAAATGTGTAAATTGCAGCTACACAAAATGGATTACGAAATTTGTTTCCAGCTATTTTGTTGGTTTCAGTGACTTATTGTCCCAGCCTTCACACACACACACACACACACACACACAGATCTTATTCTTTGACATTCAGGTGGTGTGGGTGGTTGAACCGGGTTGTTGTGGTTTATGATGTAATGCTGTGTGTGTATAAGGAAGTGAACAACCACAGCTATCTTGTGTTCCTTGTTTTTATCAGAGGAAAGCCAAAACGAATGGGAATGGGTCGTTCCTAAACTTATCACCAGACTAAAATCATAAAACAAATTAAATTTTTATCTTTCCAAGCTTTGACTGGAATTAGACGGAACTAAGTGATTATGAGCATGTTACTACATTTTATTAAATAATGATGAAAGAGATGGGACTCTTGATCAGTGCTTATGGTTTATGCCATTTTAAGTCATTATATTAGGACACAAAAGAAAGCAAACACGATTTAACAGGGTACCTCAGTGGTTAACCGTATATGCATTCGTACTGTATGATATTTGGGGAGGGGTTATTGATTTACAGTATTTTATTCTTTTTCATTCTTTGGCTTTGACCCATTAGGGGAAAGGAAAAAGATCTGCAAATTCATCTTGGCACTGTTTTACACCAGATGACACTAAAAGGACCTATGCTCACTGGGCCAGGATTTAAAATCCAGGACCAAATTTCTCCCCATGTGATTTAAAAAAAATAAAAAAAATAAAAAAAATAATAAAAAAAAAACCCTTTTTTTTTTAAAAACATGTGTTATTGATTAAAATAATAAAAAGTAGGAAAGTAAGGATATGTTTCTATTACTGGTTAAAACAAAATACTTGACTCGGCCCATCATGTAACGTGGCTGTTGCACAAGAAAAAATTAAAATATTGTGCAGCTTCGTTTTGCACATTTGGTTTCATAATGCCTGTTGCATTACTGTGATATGAAACCATAGCAACATGTATAATCAGTGTGGTGAATGGAGGACACTGTCAGGTGGGAAGCACAGGCAATGGTTAAACTAATCTGGGTGCTGTGTGTATATAAATATAAAACACACACACACACACACACACACATATATGTGAGTATAACACCTACACAATATTGTCAGGGAACATAGATAATCACAAATTAAACCAGTTAAACTAATAAACTCATCCAGTGGACCAAGCCAACTCTCCACCACAATAGGGAACAGTTTTTTTATATATAAAAATGATGAACTATTGCATATTTAGCAGATTTTACTGGTTAGTTTTTGTTTTAAAGGATTTTCCCTGGACAAAAATTCTTTAAATAATATGCAAATAGTTAAAGCTTTAAATGTTCTTCTGTATTTTAGGGAACATGTTTTATTTCTCTGTTTTAAAGTTTTAAAATACCAAAGAAAAAGAATGGCCATTACTTAGTTACACCCTACAAGCATCTCAGCTTGTATACATTATATAAGTTTACAGGGCTTATAAATCCTGTGCATGTTCATTACAGGGATCTGTAGTGTGTGTGTGTGTGTGTGTGTGTGTGTGTGTGTGTGTGTGTAAAAAAAAAAAAAAAAACTTACAGGACTCTGCAGGATGTGTGTGACTCTCTTTTTCTGCTCCATCATGTTAAAGTCCTGTCGCAGATCTGGTGCCATGTTCCTGGCACGCTGGTATTCTGGGTCATTCTCATTCACCCGGTCAAAATATCGCTCCCTCTGCCCAGCGCTGGGGTGAGAAGGTGGGCTCATCACCACCGTACCCTCTCCACTCATTTCTTCTTTCCACCAGTCTAACGGCTCCACCTGTTTACACAAATTTAAGAATTAAAATAAAATCATTTTCATACTTCCATGGCACAGCTTGGGGCAGTTAGGTTAGGTTGTGTCTTTCGTTTCGTTTTCTGTTTGGTATTACATTAAAACGTTTGGGGTACCTTGTAATAATTCCAAGGAGGTTCTGATCTACATAAAGATTTTTTTAAAAAGAATTCCAGAAACAATGTCCCCACTATTACAAAAGATGGACAATATGTTTGCATTCACATTCTGTCAAAAAACGAACCTTAAAATAACTGAGCTGTGCAGATTATGAACCCAAGATTCCTGTATAAATAAGAATCAGTTAACCAGACTCAGCATTTAGATTGTATAACATGTGGGAGTTTGTATATGACTTAGTAAACATCGGGGTGAATACGGAAGAATGTATCTATTATGTAATAATAGAAAAGTATACACAATAAAACACAAAGTAATATATTTTTATATAAAATAGAAATCTTTATATAACATTGATGCATAAAAGAAAAATGATATTATTTCACAGACATGATCATAAACATCATGTTAGGAAGGTCGCACAAGAGGTTCACCTCACTACTGATGGTTGCTTAAGAAGCCAGACACCTTAATTAGATCTACATTGTGCCATTTAAATAACTAAAAGCACTTCGAGTGCATCTTTACAACTCCAGCATAAGCAGTGCAACACTTAATTGAATTAAGTTTACTAATATAAGACACTAGAGAAATACCACAATAAAAGCTTCATATCAAATGACAACTAACAGTAAACCAAATCAATTGTTGAAATAAAAATCATTAATGTTTTTTCTAATTTTTGACCTAAACACAGCTGCATACACTTTTTATTTGTACAAATATTTTTAAAGAAATCTTTTTAGAAAGTAATTTCATTCATTCTTAAAACCATCCATGCTTACCAGGGCTGCAGGTTTGCTGAAGCTGATCACCGTGATACACAACTCAACTAAACTTTCTGTATGAAGCTCATTTATAATCAACCAGCTTTCCCAGAGCAGCTTCAGAGCTGCCGCAACAAGACACTCAAGATTTCCATATTCAAAATGAAACTGCATGATCTAATTTACTCACATGACTGTGAGACAAGAAAAAAAGGAACATTAAAACAGCATCCATGACAGCAGATTCCTTCTGCCAGCACCATTGTAGGTGGAAAAAAAAAGCCAAACACTAACAACTGTGCTTCTGCTTTGTACTTTCGTGCTTTCTGTTACTGTGCAGGCTATTAAAGCTGCAACTGGAAAATCTGGCTGCATTTTTCTTCTGTTCCAGTTTGGGAGTAACATACATTAAACCAATCAGTGTATCACGTGCCGCTTCCTTTAAAACCTAACTGCTGACTTTAGCGAATTGCTATTTCAAAGCCGTAGTAACAAGGACTCAATGCGCTGGTCCATTTTACTCATTAAATCAAGAATAAACACGTTACATAGTGTAGATTATGTATACGCATTCTCTGCACTAATGCAGTGATATTTAACAAAGTTGTGCATGAAGCATGTGTAGACAATTAACTGCCAAGTTAGGTGGGACTGTCTGAATGTTGATGTCTGCATTGGTTGTGTTCAGTCAGTGACACACATTTTAGTAATCATCAATACGGCAATCATGTACCTAATCACATACCTCATGTTGAGAACATCACACCCAGACACCTCGGTGTAGCAATATTTGTAAGCACCGTTGAGATTTAAACGGCATGTAAGATAGCAATACACATCTCGACGGGCTTTGCGCAGGGTGTAAGATAGGGCCATTTTTGTTTATATTTTATTTTAACACTGACCGTGGTGTGAGGAAACAACCATAATTATGCATTTACAGAATTAAAGAGTTATGGTTTTAGATTCTATGAGGTAAATGTATGTGGTATGGCAATTTAACTAAAGTTGAAAAAGAAACAGATCTATAATATTGCAAGCTGTACAGGATCTTACTCAAGCAAAAGTGTGAAAATAAATGATTTTCATAGATTTACATTTATTAAAACAAAAAAAATGTTGAGTGACTAGAACGAAACAAGTGTACGAGCACATTTGCCAAAAGTATCAGGTTGAACACCAGATTACAAGAATACACTAAAAGTTCAGTGTACCATAAGCATGAAGCTTCCCGATAGCATAAAGCTGATTAACACTCACACACATACAGTTCTAAATCCATGAACACAGATGGCCCTGGAGTGGGGGCAGGGTTAACAAAGTTTATCTCATTGTCATGGTGATGGTGCAAAAACACCCACTGTGTTCAGACGCAAACAGAAAAACAAAAAAAGTGCTAACCACACCCAAACACACATGTAATACTACTTAATTCAAATTGGCATTGATCAATAATCCGTCACTTTGCAATGAGTAATACCCATCACACTGCAACCAGGAGATGCCAAGGATATGCTGTGATTTAAGACCATAATGCACCTGATGCACTCATATTACATCACATTGCTTATCTGCTTACCAACCGACAATTATTTGGCCGCAAACACATGCACATTATCACTAACAACAACTTCTGGAACTTATTTCAAAAATACTCTTACTCCAAGACAAAGCCATAATCGGGCATTATAGGCACCATACAGTTAAAAACAGATGGGAAATATAATGCTTTATGGTGCCATCAGGCTCAAAATCCCTGAATTTGTAAAATATGTAATAATCCTGCTTTACTGGTTAAAAGTGGAAAAAAAAAAGTTCTCGGTGTGATTCCTGGTTCCACTAAGTACTATGGCCATTGGGTAAGTGGCCCATTATACAACGCTCTGGGCACGTGAGCTCACTTTGCACAGTGTGTGTTTCACTACATGGATGGGTTAAATGTAAATGACTAATTCCCTCACAAAATAAATAGGTTACTTTACCTCATCACTTTATAATTTTTTTTATAACCCAAAAGGTTTAATGTAAATGAGGGTATTGTGAAACTGTATCCCATTGTATTAACAGTAGTTATAAAAAAAATACAGTGCAGTATTTTATAGTAACCTAAAAGTTTGCATTTTAACCAAACAACCTGAACAAAAAAGAAAAAGAACGAACATACCAGCAACACTAAGCATTGCTTAAATAGTCTCACTGCTAAATTGCTGCAGAATCTCGCTGCAGGTTCATATCAGAATGTGAATGCCAGGGTCTGTAAGTTCTAGATAATGACACACACACACACACACACACACACACACACACACACACACACACACACACACACAGAAAGTGGAGACTAAATAAGAGGCAAAGATAAAGAGACTTGTGGGAGGACTGTTGCAACAGCTGTACGGACTTCCAGATCTCCAGATGCAGTACATCTCGCACTCCCTCCCTCTGTCTGTTTGTGTGTCTCTCTCTCTCTCTCTCTCACACACAAACAATACTAACAGTCTCAGCTTCCATGGCATGGCCTATTACTGGCCGATTTTGTGGGAAACTTGCAGTCACAAACACACTGAGGGAAGACACCCACTACACGATGGCGCAGTCACAAGATCCACCCAGCGTCCGGTTCCATCAATGCCCCATTGTGTGTCTGGGATGACACCAGGACAAGATTCACCCACAGCTACATACACACAGATAAAGAGAGAAGGAAAAAGTGACACTGTACTGTTGTCTAATACACCATGATGATGAAACCTAAAGAACATGAACTTTTAAGTATTCACAGAGCTGTGATACAAACATGCTCCAAGCCACCAAAAGCCAGAATATCAGCAAGAGCTCCAGATTTGCTCCACTAAACTCATAACAATACTTATTGCACTTTCACTTTTCCCGTCACAGTCTCAGAGCAGTAGGTGAAGTCATCGGCACAACAATCAAACTGAACTGAAAATACACAATCCTTCCACCAATTAATTCTAGTACAAACCTGATTTTATACCATTATACAATCCTGACCAATTATCACAAGCAACAAATTTGTCATTTTTTTATCATAAAATGCACTCATAGGTGTTAATATCTGCTTACAGTTAAAAATCTATGACAACAAAACTACCTGTCCATCACAAATTCACTACATGCTCGACAATAAAGGCTGGGTACTATATAACTATTTTGTGTAGTTAGAATCTGTAAATTTATGCCCCCTACAAAGAAACGCACACCAGGAGCACTCACACAGCCCCACATAAGGATGCAGGCACCACCATGCATTACTGAAGTCAGAATCAGAATCCTTTATTAATCCCCGGGGGACATTAGCGATCAAGCATTTGTCTTTGTACATCTTACTTTTTACCAGCCACACAGTTTGGAAGCCTAAAAATTATTTTGGTCCCATCACTCTAGTCCCAGTAGGCTTGTTGAAGTTTCATCTCTGTAGTGATTCTGCTAAAGTACTCTGAGTGATCAATAAAGTATTGCGCATCTTTAAGTAGCTTTCGTTTTTCTGATGTAAATAAAATTCTTGTGTAATTATTGTCTTCATCAGCGCTTGTGACATTTCTCTTTCCCGTGTTGCCATTGATGACTGTATGGGTTTTTCCACATTGTCACACCCATTTATAGTAAACTCTCTGCTGGATACCTGTTTATTAAATGATACACTTATCTGTGGTTGAATTCTTGTTAATAAGTCACTTTGGGACCTACACCTCGGTCGTCATGTTTTGTTTTTTTTTGCAACAACGAATGAAATGACAAGAAAGGTACCAGAAGTGAAGCATTTAGGGGGGAAAAAATGGAGCACATCAACCAAAGCACTTCTGATCTGTAAACTACAAATTCTTACTATTAGCTAATACAATATTATTATTTATTATTATTATGTTATTATAAATATTAAGAAGAAGCCACAAACACTAATATATATATACTTGTTTGGATTTTGGTTTGGTGCAGTGGATATCCTTAATTATACCTTGAGGGCATGCATATAATACACTAATAATGCTGATCCCAAACCCCGATAAACAGAAGGGTTGCGTCAGAAAGGGCATCCGGTGTGAACTGTGCCAGAACAAATATACGGATCTGTCCAGCTGTGGCAACCCCTAAAACAGGAACAGTCAAAAGAAGAAGTCTTAACTGAAGATGCTATAGTTATTAGAATCAGAATCCTTTATTATACTATATTACATATGCCACATTTATAGTATTTTAGTATATATAAAATAAAGAAAAAAGTTATGTTTGAGCGAACTTTTGCAATATTGAAGAAGATATTATTTTTAAACTTTTCGGTGCGATTATTTATAAGTTAAACAAAAAGCACCAGCTGCACAATACTTTTTCAGTTGGGAATACAACACACATTTCAAGTATATCTTTTTAATTAATCTTAATCAAACTAAGCAGGTTTTTTTCTGTTCTCATTAGTTGATGACTAGTCTATGGGGTTTAACCTCTGATACTGTAATTTACACCATCCTGCAACATTTTTCATCAGTTCATGTTACTGTAAAAGTTGCAAATACAATTTTCATGATGACAATGGGTATGTGATTTATTCCACTGCAATAACTTAGGCACTTTGTGCACAAATTGTCGGAATAAACTGAAAATCTCAGATATTTTACCGTTAACAGGGTTACAGTGCATATTAGTACTGTTTAGGCAGCCTCTTGCACACAGCATTAAATCTCACATTGTTTAATAAATTAAGAAGCACTGCAAACATTTGGCAGCTTTTAGACAAAAGATAGTATTTGCCGACACAATAATCTTTTAATTTGAAGGAGAAGTAAACTAACTAGCACCATCCACATGTTTGAAGCCCAACTGGTTTAAGAAACACGCTCCTTTAAATCCTTGCACTCAAACTCAAAACAATTTATGTCCCACCAAAAATCAGAAGCCTATTGGGGGATTACTACATTTTTACAAAAAAAAGAAATTGAAACAGACGTGATACGTCCAGGAAACACATCCTGTGTCGAAGATAAGAAGGTATGATTTTATTTAACCTGTGAAAAAGGTTTTCTACATTGATAGAGAAAATAATACATTCATTGAAATGGTAGCAAATTCTGGAAGTAAACATCAGATATTTCTTTTTATTGCTGGCCCATACAACAGGCTAATGATCTTAAACACACCTTAAATCAACAATAGCCAGAGGGTGTGCTGTGGCTTTTACTACTCCAACTGAAACATCAATGGAAATCCCAATTACTCTCCAGTCTGATTGATCAAAAGCCTTGTGCAAAAAATATAAGCCAACATTAACTTATTAGAGACACAGAAATTATTTATAAACCGATCATACCAGGAGCACAATCAGAAAATGTCACCATGAACTTTATGTTGTTTGGGTTATAGATGTTTTACTCAGTTATATTTACAGCAGGGCGACACAGTGGCTTTGTGGTCAGCACATTCGCCTCTCAGCGCTAGGGATTCTCGGTTCGAATCCCAATCTGGGTGAAGTTTTCATGTTCTCCCCGTGTCTGCGTGGGTTTCCTCCGGGTTCTCCAGTTTCCTCCCACAGATCAAAAACATGGCTCAAGGTCAATTGAATTCTCCAAATTGCCCCATATAGAGTGTGCCCAGCGATATAATGGCACCCTGTCCTGGGTGTATTTGCCCAGCGCCCGAAACATTTTCCCCTGGATGGGTATGGGAAACCTAGTAGAGGATAAAGTGATGTGACATTAAACATTATTCAGTGCAATAAATGTTATACGTCATATGTAATTATACAAACTTTAAAAGAAGATCCCATTACAAAAATAGAAACATTCTAAAAGTAGTTACTTGTGGGTGTGGAGCATCTGTACTGCTGCGTGTTGTACTTTCAATGTCTGATGCTTTTACTGGCAAATGCTGTTCACCTCATCATCTCCCTCCAATGCTCCAGACCTTTTTAAAAGTGTCTGATAGCTCAAGGCAAAGTTTCTGCAGCTAAATCAATGTTCTAACAATGCAGAACATGCCAGTTCACTCAATTCATTCACTTTGTGTTTAACACCATTTGAATTGGAGACTTAAAACATAACCAGAGAGCAAGAGGCATAGTTTATTCCAACTTCCGTTCAATATCATTTTTACTAATAATTGAGAAACAAGTAAAATACAGCATGGAGTATTTGTAGTTTTCTGGGAGAGTCATTGGTACACTTAAGGGGAATGCTAATGCCAGAACATTATGGGGAAGGCCCGGATCGGTTCTCCAAACCAAATATACCGAGCCCCGCTGTTGGCGAAATTAAAACAACCACACACGATCAGATAACGAAATCTCATTAGAATGTTAACAGTATTTGGTGAAGTGAACGCTGTGGTAGGGATCCAACGCATTGCGCGCGCCCGTGCAGGCGCGTGTGCGCGCGTTGCTCTCCCGCTTGCACGGGCGGCTCTTTATTTAAACTCATTGAAGCGCTAATAATACCGAGCAAGAAAAGGGCTCGAGTTTCTGATCGCGGCGGAATCTCGCAATATACACACAACGCATCAACACACACACACACACACACACACACACACGGGAAACGTGCGCATGTTGCACGCTCAGAAAGAAAGAAAGCACGAACGCGGGAGCGCGCTCTTCCCAAAGTTTACACGAGCACCACCACCACCAGCCCGAAGCCGCGTTCACCCACCTGTGTGCGCGCTCGCAATCGCGCCCGCGTGGGTGTGAGTATATTCCTCGGCCTGTCGCTCCTCCCTGCTGGACTTAAACCTGCATGTCCCCGCCGCGATTCTTTATCCCGAGATTGCACTGCGCCTCTATTGATCCGCCTCGCTCATCATCAGCGCCCCCGCGTTCATAACGCGCTCACCGCCGAACACCGAAGCGAACTGCGGCAGAGCAGAGCAGAGCAGAGCAGCAGAACCGGAGCGGAATCCTCAGTCTGGACGCAACAACTGTATAAACACTGCGCTGCGGGGCGCGTGTGCGTGTGTGCGTGTGTGCGTGCGCGTGCACGGCGAACCCACTCGAGCGACTGAGGCTGAAGCCCAACGAGAGGGAACTAGAGGAGGCGCGTGACCAATCGAATCCCGCCCATTCCGCCATGGACCAATTAGAACGTCGCTCTGCGGGCGGGACAGGGCGGGGCGTAAACGTGTAGGTCAGGGTTTACTGTGGTGCGTGGGTGTGGGTGTGTTTGTGTGTGTGTAATTCTACTAACAATAATTTTAACACGTGTCCTACATTGAGGACAACACCAAAGTTGTTCCAGCCACAAAACCGGCGCATGAAGCATCTGAAGAAAGTAAATGAACATGAAATAAGTTAAATTTAAGGGAAATTATCGATTTTAAGGGGCGGCATTGTGGCTTAGTGGTTCGAATCCCCATCTGGGTGAAGTTTCCATGTTCTCCCCGTCCTCTGTCCACGTGGGTTTCCTCCGGGTTCTCCGGTGTCCTCCCACAGTCCAAAAACATGGATCAAGTCAATTGAGTTTTCCAAATTGCCCCATATAGAGTGTGTTTGTGTGAGTGAGTGTGTGCCCAGCGATAGATAGTCCTGGGTGATAGCCCTGTCCTGGGTCTATCTGCCCAGCGCCCGAAACGTTCTCCCCTGGATGGGCATGGGGAAACCCACCGCGACCCCAATATAGGATAAAGTGGAAGATAATGGATGAAATGGATGGCTAGATCTATTTTTCTATTTTATCGCCTCTCAGCACTAGGGATTCCCGGTTCGAATCCCCATCTGGGTGGAGTTTCCATGTTCTCCCCGTGTCCACGTGGGTTTCCTCTGGGTTCTTGGATCAATATGGATCAAGTCAATTAAATTCTCCAAATTGCCCCATATAGAGTGTGTCTGTGTGAGTGTGTGTGTGCCCAGTGATTGATTGGCGTCCTGTCCTGGGTCTATCTCCCCAGCGCCCCTGGAATGTTCTCCCCTGGATGGGCATGGGGAACCCCACCGTGACCCTAATAAAGGATAAAGTGGAAGATAATGGATGAATGAATTAACCCCCCCCCATGACCCTAAATGTTTACACACTGTGCAATGTGTCCTCCACATTTATCCCATCCGTGCAGTGAAACACACACATATACACACACTGAGTGAAGAGCAAACATGTGTCCGGAAAAGGGCACTTCAGTCATAGTACTTGGTGGGACCTGGAATTGAACCGCAGACCTTCAGGTCGCAAGGCTGGACAATTACGACTCTATTACAAACTAATAACACATTAAGAAAGATGAGAGTTTACAGAGGACTAAGAATATTTCTCGCTCATCTCATTATCTTCCACTTCATTCAATACTAGGGACTAGGGTCGAGGAGGTTCCTCATGTACATGCAGGAAAGAACGTTTTGGGTGCTGGGCAGATACAGCAGGACAGGGTGTCTGGGCACACACTCACTCACACAGACACTATATAGGGGCAATTATGGATGATTTAGAGTAGCCAAGTTACCTTGAATCCATGTTTTTGGACTGTGGGAAGAAACCGGAGAACCTAGAAAAAGCCCACACAGAAATGGGGAGAACTTAGAACCTCCAACCAGTTTAGGATTCAAACCTGGATCCCCAGCACTAAGAGAGGAAAGTACTAACCAAATAGCTACTGTATCACAAGTATGCCTGTTAGTGTGTGGCCCCAAACCCTTCAGACATGAAGCACACGACACCTCTGATGATAGACATCTTTTGGTATATGGGACATGACGATAACAGCAGATCTTTTAGGTTCAGTGGGTTTTGAGGTGGAGCTTCTAAAGATCAGATCTGCAGCATGTTCCACATGTTTGATCATATTAAGATCTGAGGAAATGGAGCCGAAATCAGCATTTTGAACTCATTGCCATGTTTCTCGATCCAGAGTAGGACTGAAACAATATACAGGCTGGGAATTTGACTCCATCCCAGGCCTCCCTGATCACGCAAACCACCAGGCTGATAATTTGGTTTTACAGGCCTACACTTTTCGTTAAAGTGACAGTTCCCAAACTAGTTTTACATTTAACCAGTATTTTCCATTGTGGATGAGCTACCTAGACTAAATAATACAAAAAATCTATATGAATACTGTTGTGTGTTAGTCTGTTGTGCATGTGTGACTGAATGAAATACTGTAGTGATGTAGGTTTTAAACAGTGTGTCCACTCACTGTGTACTCTGTTAGCCTCATTGCTCCACCTCATGGATGTAGCAGCTCGTAGTTGCTGCACAATGTGTGTTTATAATCCTCTAATCCATCATTAGTACTCACAGGACACGACCAATATGAAGTTGGTGGCTGGAACATGATAGCTAGTGGAATATTCAAAGCCCTTGCGGCATTCCCTAAAAACAGTGGTGTGTTTCAGTGGGATATTACATTCAGTCATGCTGCAAACCCTGTTCAGGAATGATTTAAAGTACATGCCCATGTAGCAGCAGTGGGACATTTTCAGGTAGAATTTCCTCATAATCTGGCATGATACGCGATAACTAAGCAATTAGAAATGAGATACAAAACCTCCAGGAATGAATTGAAAAAAGAAATGGCATCAAGATTTTTGTTATCGCACATCAGCAACCATCTCCTTGCTTCTTTACAAACCATTTTATACATAATAACACACAGAAAATGCAGAAAACAGAGAGAGAGAGAGAGAGAGAGAGAGAGAGAAATGTAAAGAGAAAGGCTCATGCCACTGACAAAGCTAATTGTTGCAAAATCAGCCGTGTGTTTTCCAGTAATAAACCAGGGCAGTCAATAACATAACCCAAAAAGTACATGCACACAGTAATAGTAAACAGACCATGGACTTGCCAGCACTTAGTTAATCCAGCCACGAAAAGTGCACACACACACACACACAGAGTACAGTAAAACAGATTACAGTAACTGTGTTATATTAATGAACCGATTACCGTCTCAAACGGAGCACTTTGTCCTTACAGAAAAAAACGAGAAAACTTTTTTTGTTACTTTGATTTTCACAAAATAATTTAATATTTTGGGTTAATATTCAGAAAAAGCCCTGCATTGTGTTTTTTTTATTATTGCATAATAATCCTATAATCATGATTATTGCTTAGACAATAATCATACCATTAAAATTTGTAATCGTCTCATTTCTACTATGGAGGGATGTTTAACATAGTGTATAATCATACACACACTGTTGGAAAAGGGGTGAAAATACTGTAAATACACCTTTATGCATGATATTAATGACAAGGAGTCATTTGCTATTTGGTTGATGTATCACTTCAGATCGTTGGATTGTTACACCCCTAATTATCAAAGTAATCTGGCCTCGTCTGAAAAGCATTGTCATAAGATCAACATGTTCTTTCTTGAGTGATGAACTTACTGCCATTGGACAGCTTTTGGCTTGTACACATTGGATTAGTTTCGCCTGG
Source organism: Corydoras maculifer (assembly GCA_019802435.1). Lineage (NCBI taxonomy): Eukaryota > Metazoa > Chordata > Actinopteri > Siluriformes > Callichthyidae > Corydoras > Corydoras maculifer. The sequence continues at coordinate 1,092,214 of JAFMOD010000353.1, forward strand.
CCATGTGATGACAAACGATTTGTTTGGATTCAGAGGTTGGAACCTGTTTATTCAAAGAGCGTAATACCTTTTCAACATGCACTAATTCAGCTTCTCATTAACACAGATAAAAGCACCAAGCAGTGGAATTAACAGCTTCAAATATCCATTCAGCTATCATTCCACTTTATTATATATACTGCACTGAAATCTTATAAGTAATGATCTAAATTATATACAGAGGTAATATATACAGTATCAGTCAAAAGTTTGGACATGTCTCCTCCTTACTCCATTGTTCTCAACTTACCATAAAGATTGACTTTGTAGTTTTACAATTACAAACTTTAGTACACCTGTTTTCCTTTTTTTGTTAGTCTTCTGTTGGTTCTCTGTTCTCTATTGGACACAGGTATTCAGAACAGGTATAATTTGGGTGGTGGATGGTTTATTGTGAGTTCTGCTGTGACACTGATGTGGTAAGGGGTTTTTAGTGCAATATTTGTTTCATTTTATTCCTCTGTTATATGTCTGTACATAACTGAAAATTAGAATTTAGCGTGTATATCCATCCATCCTTTATCTTCCGCTTTATCCTATATTAGGGTTATGGGGGGGGGGGGGGGGTTGGTCCCCATGCCCATCCAGGGGAGAAGGTTTCAGGCGCTGGGCAGATACACTCAGGACAGGGCACCAATCTATCGCTGGGCACACACTCACTCACACAGACACGCACACAAACACACTCTATATGGGGCAATTTGGAGAATTCAATTGAGCTTGCTCCATATTTTTGGACTGTGGGAGGAAACCGGAGAACCCGGAGGGAACCCACTTGGACACGGGGAGAACATGGAAACTCCACCCAGATGGGGATTCGAACCGTGAATCCCTAGTGCTAAGAGGTGAACGTGCTAACTACTAAGCCACCATGTCGCCCTAGCGTGTATATATAGACGTCTATTTCTATTGCTAAATACCTTTTTCACCTTTTTTCTAATGTAACTTGCTGCTGAGAATGTGAATTTCCCTATTGTGGGACAAATAAAGGTCTATCTTATCTTATCTTGTGGTCCTGCCCATTAGAGAACAGAGTAAAGGGAACTAGCACAGTATGTACTGTAGTCCACAAGCAGATGGACTACAGTCTGGAATTGTAGAACTACAAAGTCCATCATTACAGTAAGTGAAACTGATATGTTATACGTGGACAATACGTGGAGCAAAAGAAGAAAAAATTGCGATAACATTATTAATTTTTCCACATACTTAAACACATACACACATACAGCATTTCTATGGCTCTTCTATATAAATAAAGAATGAGGGTGTGGTCCAGTCAGTAGCGTCACTTACTCTCTGTTCCTTTATCACCCATACCAGATGTCTGTCGTCTGTGTGATCCTACATCACTGTGTGTGTTCGTATTCTATGTTTATTCACTGTAAACACTTCTCTCATCTTCTTCCTCTCTAATCTTTCATTTGCATTACACACTCTCAGCTTCGAACATGACATCATTACTCCCGCACACTCGTTTTGTCTCTCTGTACTTCCTCAATAATTGTTTACTTATTGTTTGTCTTGTTTCTTTGTCCGTGCCTCGGCGTCACAATGCAGTGATGTTTTTCGATATCCTAAGTATGAATCATGAATCGCTCAAGTGGATTCTCACTAATAAACGTCAAGGAAAAAAATAAAACCACTCATAGACATATAATGAATTTGGATTACTTAGTTTCATTATTTTTAATGGGGACTGGTAGCTCAGTGGTTAGGGCGTTGGGCTATCAATCTGAAGGTTGGCGGTTCAAATCCCAGGTCCCCTGAAGTTACCAATGTGGGTCCTTGAGCAAGACCCTTAACCCTCATTGCTAAAGGGTTGTTGTGTTCTCACCTTGTAAGTCGCTTTGGATAAAAGTGTCCAATAAATGACCAAATGTAAATGTCATTTGCTTCTATTTTTCAGAAAATATTCAAATCTTTATAAATCACTGCAATGAGTCTTATTCTCTGTTTTTACTTATCTTAACTTTTTTCTCTTGGTAGTGCAGAGTCAAGACTGCATCAGTAAGTAGTAGTTTGATGGGGCGGGTGTTTTTTTAAAAAAAGGAAGTTTGCTTTTGGCTAAGCATTAATAACTAAATCAGTGTTATTAGTGTTTTATGATTTAATAAATTGGGCAGTGATAAGCATATGTTTCTTTTCTCAGCAAACTTGTGTTAAATCAAATAGTAATTGAGCTTGTTTTGGTTTATTGCTAAAAGTCATAGTAAGTTACAATTAACCCTTCACGGATTAATTGTTTTCATTAACCCTTCACGGATAAATCAGAAACTATTTTGTGAATTTAATTAAAAGTTGGTGCTTTTACGGCGCACTGTCTCTATTTATGAGATTAAACATGTCCTGGTGTGTGGTGACAAAGATGTGAATGGTGTGTAATCCCTTTGATTCTTTACACATAAAAGCTAATGTTTAACCTGACCTGTTTCTACAGTTTCTCACCGAACAATAAACACACTGTCTGCTGAGACACATTTTTAGACCCTTTTGAACTAAACATTTCTAACTACTTTAGTAGGGGGAACCTTCTTATATGGTTTTCATAACTTTTAAGACTTCCATCATTTTACTTTGTAGAAACTCTTAAGTGATCTTAGCCAACAGATCAATTCTGTTCTGGATGTTGTGGTTTTTCAGCATTAAGAGCTATAGCTCAGTTAATTCTGATACAAAGTTAAAAAAATGACAAATAATATCTTCTAAATTTTAGTTACAGTCATATGAGAACATCCCCAAACTGTTTCCACAAAGTTAAAGCAAAATATTTTTAAAAATATCTTAATATTAGTCCACAGGTATAAAATTTGCACTATGTTTGTACATTGTGTTTATTTTTTTAACAGCATGATACGAACAAACTATAATCTGTAGGGAGGATGTAAAGACCAGCTGAAATGAGTCCAGGCCAGGCTCCAAGCAGAAAGAAAATGAAGCAAAATAAATTTGATTTGTGAATTTTATATTTGCTCGCACAACCAGAAATAAACTGTTGCATACACTTTACACTGAGAATGTAAAACAGTTTTTCAGCTCAATTCTCAGAGATGACACTAAGAGAACAACATAAACATGTCCAAGTATTCAGAAACTTTGATCTCTTTTTTAAAAAAGGCATAATTCAGCTTTAAAATTAATATTATCAATGGTATGTCTGCTACTGAAACCATATAAAAGATAATCTAAGGGAATGGAGTCTTAGTGTTTAACACGTTCTCCTCTCAGCACTGGGGATCCAGGTTCGAATCCCTATCTGGGTGGAGTTTTCATGTTCTCCCCGTGTCTGCGTGGGTTTTCTTCCACAGTCCAAAAATGCCCAGCACACGAAACTTTCTCCTCGCAATGGCCCCTAGTAGAGGATTAAGCAGAATTTTTATATCTAAAAAGACAAATTTTTTCATATTTTAAAACTATTTAATAATTTTCATCATTTGAAACTCAGCCCAGAAATGCTGGCCATAAGTCAACTTTAATAGTTTACATTAATGAAGCTGCTAAAGTGTTGAAGTATTAGTAGGACGGGCGTGGTAGCTCAGTAGTTAGGGCGTTGGACTTGCAATCTGAAGGTTGGGGGTTCAATTCCCAGGTCCACTGAAGTTACCAATGTGGGTCCTTGAGCAAGGCCCTTAACCCTCATTGCTCCGGGGATGTTGTAATTAACCCTGTGTTCACCTTGTAAGTCGCTTTGGATAAAAGTGTCTGCTAAATGACCAAATGTAATTAGTAATTACTATTTGATTGATTTATAACCATTAACCTTTCTTCTCTATGCTATGAGTTAGTGTTTGTAATTGTTCTCCTGCTGCAAAATGATGTAGTTTAACAACTTAAACCACCAGAATGTCAATTTAACCCTCAAATGAGGAATAAGCGCATCAGCATTACTGCACGGTGGTTTTGTGGTGGCGGTTTTTCTCATCATGCTAAAGCTTTGCATCCAGGAGCCACGCCAGAATAATTTCAAATAACAGAGAACCAGGATTCAGTTTAAACTGTAAACTGATCTCAGGTTAAAATCCCAATATAATAATGACGCGTCTGCTACTTAAAAAATGACTGAAGGTCATTTAAACTGTCTCACTGCTGTCCAGCTTTTTTTTTTTTTTACTGTCAACACAGAACCATTAAGTATTGAGCCATCAGTATGTAGCCATATTATTTATGTAGCTTTTTGTGGTATGGTTTAAAGAAAGCTCCTTCTCTGTTCCAATTTGATTGAGAAGAATTTAAGACAAATAATGACAAGGCTTGAAAAATCTGGCAGGAAGAATTCCAGAGGACCCTGATGTCAGCCCCAATGAACATGTTTGGGGGAACCTGGAATGTTTATTTCCAGCCAGAACCTCTCATCCAACAATAGAAATTCCCCTTGGAGTAGGAAAACATTCAGAGTGAAGTCTGCTTCATTTGAGAGACTTAACTCAATAATAAAGTTTATGCTTTTGCCTACATATTTTCCTTGTAATCATTTTTTTAAGTTCATTTAAATGACCTTTTTTCAATCTCAAATTTTTAATACTGAGCTCATGATTGCAAATGGATCTAACGTTCTTCTGGGACTGAGACAGTTTTAAGGTTGCTTAAGATGAGCCAACACCCAAATAATACCTGCTCTTTGTGGTGCTGATCATTACAGAAGTAAGAAAAGAAAACCAAACATACTGCAATTGTACAACTAAAGTACATTTACATGGAAAGTGGAGCCAATTAAAAAAAAGACAAAAGAAAACCAATCAGTGTAGAAACAAGTAGTAAACAACTATTTAAGCACTCTGTATGGGTTTGTCCGTATTAACCTGCCATAATATTTTTGCATTTATTTTGTTGACAGAGATGCTAAATTATTTTGGAATATAGTCAGTGCTGGGGCGGCACACTGACTTAGTGGTTAGCACATTCGCCACCCAGTTCGAATCTCAATCTGGGTGGAGTTTCCATGTTCGCCCTGTGTCCCCATTGGTTTCTTCCTCCAACAGTTCAAAAACATGGGTTTAAGGTAAATTGGCTACTCTAAATTGCCAATATAAAGTGTGTGTATCTGTGTGTGTGAGTGACTAAGTGTGTATCCAGTGATAGTTTTGCGGCCCGTCCTGTCTCCCCAGGAAGAGGACAATAGTATAGGACTAACTAGAAGATGATGGATTGATACTCAGTGCTTTGCAACGACAACAAATAATAGAGGATGTGGTTATGATGTCTTGTAACAAACTAACATCACATACAGATAACCCCAGTGCTTTTGTGAATCTTTTGATTCTCTTTCAAATCTTACCCCATTTAACTAAATGTTATGTCTATTGTCTTTACTATTGGTCATACTGCCATACAAATGAGTCAATGACAATACTATAGGCACGGTTTCCTGTGACACTGCTCTATTTTATGCAACACAAAGACAAACAGAGTACTTGGTGTACTGAGAGTCCAGCCACAGAATCAAATGTTTTTAGAACATCTGAAAGAATAAAATGAAATATTATTTTACTCTTCAGAAGTTTACTTTCATTTGTAAACAGGTGTTAATGGTTTATCTTGGTGCAGATTCAAAATTCGCTGATAAACAGGCTTCGCCGCTTCAAATGTAGTTTTTTTTACAGATTTAAACATGAGCTTGCAAACTATACATACGTACTTGCAAAAGCACTCAAGTCCCATCGAAGCATCCTAATGCAGAACAATTAGATTTGTTTTAATGTTAAAGGATTCACATGGAGTAGAGTAGTAGTTCCTCTAAAATGTTTATTAAATATTGACCTTACAGTAATGGAATGGATGAACCTATTTAAGCTGTGATTAATAAACTCAAATTAGACCATAACATGGATTAAAGACCAAATAAAAACAAGCACTTAGTCAATACACTTAAAAAGCCTTCATTATTCATCACTATAAATAAGGTATTCTCCAGACCTGGACCACTCACCAGAGTAAGCCCACCATATTTTATATGTTTCCTTTTTTTTTGTCTTTTCTACCTCAATGTTTACTTCAATGAGTCCACTCTCGAATACAAATTGATACAAAGTTATCTTTTTAACCCAAAACCTTACCAAAAAGTACTTCCATATGTGGCTCGTTCAAGCACTGCGATAATACAGACCATGAAAATATGTTTAAGAATGTGTTTAACCATGAGACCTTTCACTGCAATGACTTTGCAAATTGTAACAGTGGGTTTGTAGTTTATAGTTTAAAGTGTAGTAAGTGGAGATATTTTTAAGATGTGGTTAGCTCTCAGTAATTTCATTTCAATCGAAAACTCCGACTTACATGATGGCATTTATTTTATGTTAATGCAAAGATTATATTAAATATTATTTTATTCTGAGTGCAATACTAAAATACCTTAAGGCATACATTCATTCCTTCATTATCTCCCGCTTATCCTCTATTAGGGTCGCGGTGGGGTTCCCCATGCCCATCCAGGGGAGAATGTCTCGGGCGCTGGGCAGATAGACCCAGGACAGGGCGCCAATCCATCGCTGGGCACACACTCACTCACACAGACACACTCTAAACGGGGCAATTTTGAGAATTCAATTAACTTGATCCATGTTTTTGGACTGTGGGAGGAAACCGGAGAACCCGGAGGAAACCCACGCAGACACAGGGAGAACATGGAAACTCCACCCAGATGGGGATTCGAACCGGGAATCCCTAGCGCTGAGAGTCAAACGTGCTAACCACTAAGCCACCGTGCCGCCTACCTTAAGGCATACAGTGTTATAATATTGCACTTACAATGATAATGAATGTGAGATCAATGTAACACTAACTATTCATCATCAAAAGCAAAAGTTTTTGCCAAATATAAAAAATAACATTTATCAGTATATAGTCACTTGGTCACATCATAATAATTTGTAATGTTTAGGAAGCTGAAACTGGTTTCTTTTTGGCAAACAGACCAGACATGATGGACATGTAAAGAACCAGAACGTCGACCAAAAGTCGACCAAAAGTCGAAATCTACCCCATTGTCTAGTCCTCCCTGAAAAACTATGAGACAGAATACAGTGTGTTTCCATTCTCAGGTAATAAAGGGTAACTTTGTTAACATTACATACTGTTTCTGCAAAAGTCAGACACAATAAACCATTTAAAATGTCTTTGTGCTGTAACATTTACATTTTCTCTATGATTAATTAACTTCATCCAAACCCCCTCGGAACTAAATAGGTGTCCACACACAGTGGGCGATCATTAAGTGCTGTAAGTGATGGTAAAAGTGTGATTATGTTGTATGTATGGGAGTGACTCTGTCCAGACAGTAAAGGGAACCATATGTGCAGATGTTTGTGCTCGTGTCTATGGAAACTACTGATAATGTAGTGTGTGGTGCAGATAGGGGTCACACAGAGAGCCTGTGTTTCCTACAGTATTGCTTCACTCACTTCCTGTGTATGAACAGATTGTTTTTTTTCACAATGTGCTTTTCCAAAAGCTAGGTTTCTCAGCTCTGAACTTTTTGCTCGAATGTAGAGAAGATGATATTATGATGCAACAATAATGGGTTTAATAAACAGTGTGTCTAAACAAGTTTGCTTTCAGTGAGAGGTTACTCCTCAAGAATACGTCAAGAAAAGAATGATTTTTATTCTTTTCACTCCTTAGGAACCGACTTGTGTGGTTAATGGTTTCCGTATGATCCGTTTCCTGGTGCTGTTCATGCTGATGCTTCTCAACTGCAATCTGTTGGATTGATCTTCCATTAAGCTCAGGAGGTTTTATTCACCTCTAGTGCTGTTTAAAAACTGATTTGCATTTAACTGATGTGCAACAGTACTAACAACTGATAGTATTTCTCTTTGATTTCAGAAGTGTACACGATTTTTCACAATAATAGCAGGTCTGTGAAACTTCGGTATGAAAAATGTTTGAATTTTCTCAGAATAATAAGTAACACTGGGAATTTGTCAGTGCTGCTGTGTCACTAAAGTGATCTATAAAAATTTGTGTGCAAATATGAAAATCAGGATTAGACGATGCTCATTGCTATCTTAGACCCGGTCATTTTTATGCTTTCTGCCTGCGTTGTTCCTATTATTGCGAATATATATATAGGATATGGTTTTCCAAAAATGAGGTGTGTTTAGGCAATATTCTGTCATATTGCTATCCTAATAACTGAAAGCACCACAGGTCCGTCACTGACTAAAAACAACCCTGACAGACGTCAACAGACGTTTATTGCCATTTTGGCAGTAAATTAAAACACAAACGCAGCACGCAAACCAATAGCATATCAACAATTACAAAATACAAAATAACACTGCACCATCGAAATAGCAATTTGGCAAAGTCAAACTGCATCTGGCTCTAAACGGAAAAGGAATGTGACACACTGATTGGTTTATTGCTCGTTACGCACAAAACATACACCTATGAATAAGAGAGTTAGTGCAGGCCCTATGGCATGGTGTGGAATTGACACCTCGCTAAAATTGTGACATATTACATTTGGATGTTACCTTTGATTAAAAAGGTTTCAGAAAGAGAAGGTTCTGCTGTTCTGCTGTTTGTTAATTGAAAAGGTGTGAAGGTGATATTCAAGATATGGAAAAAAAATGTAAGTAAAACAGGATAGGATGGTTATTTACCATTAAAAGAGAAACAGCATCCGTACCTAAGCCAAATACCATGCATAAAACACGCACACACACACAGACATTTGTATTATATACAGTGTGGGGACGTTACATTGACTAATTAAAGACTTATCCATACCATAAATATAACCCAAACATCCAAACAACCCTCCTTACCAGGACTATAACCAAACTACAAGTTTTCATTAAATGATTTACATTGTGAGTTCCACATTTCAGTCCCTTTAATTCCATGCAGCCCTCACAGTTTGTAAGCAGGTTTTAATTCCCACAATGTTATATATACTTGTACACACACACGCATCCGTGCACACCCCTAAGATGGCAAAGAAACCAAGAAGTGGACAAAACAACTTCAGGTGTCTGTTCTAAAAGACAAAAGAAAATCTTAAAGCGAAAAAAAAAAAATTGTTCTCCTTGGAATGTTGTAATACGAGTCTTGAAATAATACTTAAAATCACATACACACACACAGAAATTCACATTTGGTCATTTAGCAGACGCTTTTATCCAAAGCGACTTATAAGGTGAGCACAGGGTTAATCACAACAACCCTGGAGCAATGAGGGTCTTGCTCAAGGACCCACAGTGGTAACTTCAGTGGACCTGGGATTTGAACCACCAACCTTCAGATTGATAGCACAACTCCCTGACCACTGAGATAGCGCGCCCACATCCTTTAATGGATAATGAAAGTAGAGAAGTTCAGTCTTCTTGGACAAAACATCTCCTTTTTGGAAGGAGAAGAACTTCATCCTGGTGGTCTTTGGTCCACTCTGGAGTATTTAAGCAGTAAGTAAAATGGAAAAACAGGTGGCACAGGGGGTTAGTGGTTATCAAATCCTGATCTGGGTGTCCACATCGATTTCCTCTGGTTTTAGCCCACAGTCCAAAAACATGGGTGTAGGGTAAATCTTGGCTGCTCTGATTTTCTTATATAGTATGTCTGTGTGAGTGAGTGAGTGAGTATGTACCCTGCGCCTGAAACGTTCTTCCCTGGATGGCCATGGGAAAACCCCCTTCGCAACTCTAGTAGAAGATTGAGTGGAAGATAATGGATGGAGGAAAATAGGAACAACAAGTATGAAAAGAAGCATCATGAGCTTCCCTAATGAAAGATTCCACAAAGAAGGAGGCTTGCAATAGGAAAGGTGTGCCAGGTTGAACATGCAGTTGTGTTTTAATGCCTGGTGCAAGTGTTTTCAGGAGAAATCGGATGTTATCAGGTGTCTCATCTGAGGTGCTGTCACAGATTGGTGGAGGGAGGTGATTTTTATTTGTAGATCTGGCGACTTGGTGAGTCATCGTCTGAAAATCTCCAACTGTAAGCTTTTTATCCTCTCCAATCATCTAACCTCCATCTGTCTGTATGAGGACACCACTCGATTTCTCTCCCAGCAAGGCAAATCTGAAAAACCTTTTAAATCTCATAGAATAACCAGCTGCTCCAAATAACTTTTTTGTTTGATCTTTTTGGTCCATTTCAATATTAAGCCACAACAAATACGCTTGTCATAAAATCCTAAATGTATATATTTCTGTATTTATTTAGCCTAATATACAAATGCATCCATGACATTGGCTTAGAAACATATAAAATGCATATGAATTTGCGGTGCCAAAATTAAAGACTTCATTTAATTAATTACAGCAATAGTCTGTTTTTCTTTTTTTTTTTTGAGGGGGGGGGGTTGTAATGGTAAAAGTATGTTGCATGAATACAGGAATGAATGAATGAGGGTTTAAAGGAATCTCACAGCGCCTTACATTATGTATTACGACTGACCCTGTGATCTGAGCCCAGTCATCAGGTTGAGAAATTTTAAATAAGAGTGTCTAAAAAAAACACTTAAGTAAAGTGCATTATATTACATTATTAAACAGGTAGTTCTGGTCATTGAATCTGATTGGCTGATCTGCTTGACCAGCCATGACATCCATCCATCCATTATCTTCCGCCTTATCTTCTATTAGGGTCGCGTGGGGGTTCCCCATGCCCATTGAGTAACGTTTCGTGTGCTGGGCAGATACACCCAGGACAGGACACCAATCTACCGCTGGGCACACACTCGCTCACACAAACACACTCTATATGGGGCAATTTGGAGAACTCAATTGAACTTATTCCATGTTTTTGGACTGTGGGAGGAAACCAGAGAACCCGGAGGAAACCCACACAGACACGGGGAGAACATGGAAACTCCACCCAGATTGGGATTCGAACCAGGAATCCCTAGTGCTTAGAGGCGAACATGCTAACCACTAAGCCACCGTGCTGCCCCAGCCATGACATAATTGACGATAATGTGCAATGTGGAGCACTATTGGAGGGCACAATGCGTTATATACAATACATTGTGTACCACAAATGGAAATACTGATTATTATAAAAAAAATATATTAATATAATATTTACACTTTATACATTAAAGCTTTTAAAATGTTAAAAAATCTGAATGAACAATAATATTTTAATTTCTTCATCATCAAAAAGTTGGTTTTAACATTTTTTATTACTACTCATTAACAAAGGTGCCAGTAGTTCAGAAGGTCGTTTCATCTCGTTGGGCGAGCTGAGCTCCCTGCTGTACCTGGAGTTTGCATCATTGCTTCATAACAGCCACCATTGTTCTCTCTTTCTCTCTCCCTCTCAGTATTTCTGTTTTAAACATCAGCTCACATTTTCTTAACTCTGTTCTCTCTCGCTCTCTCCCTCTAATAAGATTCTCCACATGGTTTTAGTCTTTCCACATTTTCCTTCCATTAAAGTAGATTTGTGAGGATTTACGGCTGAACTGTAGATCGTTGCAACATGACTCCAGAAAAAAAAAGTAATAAATAAATAAAAGAGTCATAGTTTCTGTCACGGTCATATTTCTAACACACCCATGTGAAGATCTATTTAGGTGAATCTTAGTTCTTTATAACACAGATCACCAGTATTCATTCATTCATTATCTCCCGCTTTATCCTCTATTAGGGTCGCGGGGGGGTTCCCCATGCCCATCCAGGGGAGAACGTTTTGGGCGCTGGGCAGGTACACCCAGGACAGGGCGCTAATCCATCGCTGTGTACACACTCACTCACACAGACGCACTCTATATGGGGCAATTTAGAGAACTCAATTGACTTGATCCATTGTTTTTGGACTGTGGGAGGAAACCGGAGAACCCGGAGGAAACCCACGCAGACACGGGGAGAACATGGAAACTCCACCCAGATCAGATGGGGATTCGAACCGGGAATCCCTATTGCTGAGAGGCGAACATGCTAACCATTAAGCCACCGTGCCATCACCAGTATTCAGTATTTCAAAATGTCAAAAGTACAGCAGCACAAAGGAACACTGCACAAAGGAATATCACTGTAGAACATGGAACACTTATTTCAACTCAAGTATTTAATCATAAACAAGAGCATATATATGTGGCACATAATGAAATATCATGGGAGGCACAGTGGCTTAGTGTTTAGCATGTTCGCCTCTCAGTGCTGTGGATCCACGTTTGAATTCTGGGTGGAATTTCCACGTTCTCCCAATGTCTGCGTGGGCTTCCTCTGGGTTCTCTGGTTTCGTCCCACACTCTAGATGGATTCAAGGTAAATTGACAGCTCTTAAATGCCCCTATAGTGTGTGTAAGTGTGAGTCATTGTGTGCCCAGTGATATATTGTCACCCTGTGTGGAGTGTATCCGCCTAGCGCCCGAAACGCTCTCCCCTGGATGGGCATGAACCCCCTCTGTTAAAAACAGCTATTTGATTCTTTGTAGACTGAAGAAAGTCTACAAAGAATCAAATAGTTTTTTTTACAATTTTAAATTGCAGTTTAACATATGAAAAAAAATGATGGTAAAAAGAGAGACAGCTTGTGAATCTAAGCAACGATAACAATAACAGTAACATGGTGGTGATGAAACTTCAGAAAATATTCTGTATTTATTCCTCTACATCCTGAATGTCTGCTCTCAGCCTCAGCTTTCCGACTGCCCCATCTTTATTTCCTCTCATGTCCGTCTCCGTCATCTTAAATCCTAAATCTTTCTGGCCCAATTTAACCGTCTAATCACTTCTTCCTCTCTGGGCTGAACTTCGACTGTTCCCTCAACACGCCTCACCATCACTCCACCTCTCTCATCGCCCCAGTGTTTGCTCGCTAGTTCGAGACCTAGTGCTGAACATATGTGTGAAAATAAACGGAACCACGGGTGTTGCACTGGAATGATAATCACTTCCATAGTCCAGACTTTAACTGGACGACAGTGTGAATAGCTTTGTATGGCCTAAACGTGATACAACGGTGTGAAAGACGTAATCTGGCATTTATAAATACTAATCGGTTATTAAACCATAACAGAAATATAAATGTTATAACTTAAAACATGCTTTTCACTTAATTTATTCAGAAATCTTAGTATTTAGTTGGATCACAAAAACAATTATACATTCATTTAATATCTTAGGCTTGTTAATCCACTAGGTTCATGGGAGGGTTCCATATGCTCAGCCAGGGGAGAACGTTTCGTGCGCTGGGCAGATTCACCCAGGACAGGGTGCCAATCTATCGCTGGGCACACTCACTCACACATACATACACACACATACAGATACACACTCTATATGGGGCAATTTAGAGCATTCAATTTATCCTGAATTCATGTTTTGGACTGTGGAAGGAAGCCGGAGAACCCGAAGGAAGCCCTCGTGGACACGGGAAGAACATGGAAACGCTTCCCAGATTGGGATTCAAACTTGAATCCCCTGCGCTAAGAGGCGAACATACCAACCACTAAGCCACAACAGTAATACAAATAGTTCTTATTATTAATGATAAATGTAAAGCATGTATTTATAGTGATGATGATGTAATAATGGAATCTTGGGTTTCAGATTGGTCTGAAGTGAAAAACTAAAACCTGGGCCCAGCAGTAAGAATTGGAAGTATTTGATTTCGCCACTCTTACCTCTCATACCCTGTACTAAGCATGCACAGTCCCACCCTGTCAGTTCAGCATGAGGTCAGAGTGTATGCGATCTTACCTCGAAGAAAAATGATGCAACATGGCTTTGAGGATCGCTGAAACGTGTGCAAAGGGCAAATAAAAGGAACAAAAAGATAAAACAAAGTTGAGACACTCAGACAATGGCATAATCTCAGGTAGCTTTTTAGAGGATTTTGGTCCATGAAGGTGGACAATTTTGCCTTTCTGTCAGCTCTGAACTGTTTCTGTTCTCACCAATGAGATAAAGACGTAATGCATCCAAAGGAGGTAGTGAAGTCAAAGAATCCCCCTTTTATAATCTAAAACATACTTTGAACACCTAAAAGTACTATACAACTGAAAATTAACCATGCCTTTCATCCAGCATTGTAAATATAAAAGACATTCGATAAAATGTCCATAAAAACCATAACAACCAAAGACACCTAATAAAACTTGTACCATCTTGTACACAGTCAGTAATATGCCCCAAGTTACATCATCAGGTTCCTCTGCTTTCACTGCCTGACTACATTACATTGTGACCTTTAGACAGATGCCTGTAGTACCATCTCCTATGAAATTATTTATTATTATTGTTTTCTCTGACATTTTGTTGATTAAAATGGTTGCTACCTCTGAAGCAATGAGGTTTAGGGGGCTTACTTAAGGGTGAATACACTTCGGACTTTGTCTTTCACATAATTACTGTGCTTTATTAGCTCCAACTACTGTTCTCATCTGTTTTCTTTGAGGTATTACTAGCTCTTCATCCATAACACCTCCAGAGCACCACGGCAAAGACAATGTCTGGACAGAACCTGGATTTCTGTTGGACTAGCGGTGCTGCAGTCCTGCAGGATGACCTCACTAACCTGAGTTATCCTGAATTTTTGAAAATGGACATCTGATCATTACGTTCTGTACATGGGTGTCTTGCACTGTTGATGCTGCCTGGCTGCTCAAGGTGTAGTCCTCTCAAGGTTTCTTCCTTAAGAAACAATTTAGCAGGTTTTTTTTTCTTGCCTCTGTCACTTCGGCTTGCTCTTCGGGAGTTCAGGTTTGAATACTGTAATGCTGCTTTTTGACAATGTACTATTGTAATAAGCGTCATATAAATAAATGACCTTGAACTTGAACCCCACAACCTTCAGATTGAATGCCCAACATCCAAGACACTGAGCTACTACACCTACAGTTTCCCCTACCATTGACCTTATGATCTCAGGGATAGATGACAGCACCCCTATAACCTTAATATCAAATAAAGAACATTCCTAAAATAATTCCCTACAATACATTCTGGACTTTTTTTGGGGTATAAATACTTAAATTCTAATTTAAATGCCGAACAGCAAGCATTTGAACAACTTAGTAAAATTCCTTAAAAAAATTTTGATAAACATTTAGTACTATAAAGGGCTATAAAACCTACGACTTTAAGTCTAAATGATAATGCTAACAGCTAAGGCTTTCAGCAGCAAACATCTGCAAAGCGCCTCACTTTCATCTTTTTGAAATGTTATGAATGATGAGAAACTGATGTGGTCTGATGGATTTGAGGCTTAGACCAAAATCTATTTAAATGAATGAGTGAGAGTGTTAGCGGAGTCTGGTTCTGATATCTGCATTTCAAAAAGGAATCCATGTTTCTTGTTAGCGAGAATCTGCTGGTTCCTAAAGCGAGTGAGTGTGACAGCTCTCTCTGTGGGTATGGTTAGGAAAGGAAAATACAAAGTTGTTAAGCCACAAATGTGGTATGTAAAGACCAATAGAATAGAGGGGTGCAGTCCGAATTAGGGAGCAAGTAATTACGGGCATGTTTTTGGTGGATCACAAAATAACTAACCACCCCCCCACCCAATGTAAATCACTACCTCCCCCCAATGTAAATCATTACATTTTGTGGCAAGGACATGTTTTAAAGTTTGGGGATAGCTGATAGTAATTGTGGTTAAGCTTTGGGGTAAGTCCCTACAGTGCATGAAAACAGAGCTGTGTGCTCAAAGATGAAGTCATGTCAGCTGAGAACTGGAATTTTCATGGTTATACAACAAGGACACAAAGCTGAAGCAATATCCTGCTAAGAATCCACCGAAAAGAGATGCAACAGGATTCTGAAGGCTCTCTGGATAACTCAGACCTACTGACTTACAGAGACAGAGAATTAACTGGAACGTTCACTTAATTAGGAATTAAAACACAGCAAGCATTAGTGTTAGTGCAATGAGGCTCTATAATCATTACATTATGCTCAGTTTATTAGGGAATTGGGACAGGAGAGATTTGCATCAGAGGCTTAAAATGAGGTGTGTCTTAAATTTTAAACCAAAACCAGATGCGCTCGCTTGCACTCTCTCTCTCTCTCTCTCTTTCTCTTCACACATATACACCCACACACACACACACACACACACACACACACACACACATACATACACAGGTTGTATCAATGTATTTTTGTGATAATGTTGTAATCTATTAGTCTTGGCCTCATCCCAGATCACTTTAATTTTCCAAAACTTTCTCTGGCCCATTCTTTTAATCGGTATAAAAACCGATTAAAATCAGTTAGACATGATCTGTTTCATGTGCACACAATGACACACAAAGTGATACATTGTTTGTCATGGCCACACCAAGAACATTCATCTGGTATCAGAACGTGTTGTATCATGACTGACTCTGTATTCTGGCCCAAACCATAAAGTTGGGATGCTTGTAAGTCGCTTTGGATAAAAGCATCTGCAAAATGATCAAATCTAAGTGTAATCTAATGTAATCTATCTTTTCAAACACCTGAATACTCAGGCAAACCACAAGGAGGAAACCAATGCAAACATGGAAACTGCACCCAGATTGGGATTCAAACCTGGAGAAGCAAATGTGCTAACCACTAAGTCACCATGCTGCCCTGCTAAAGCTTTTTATATTCCATCCATCCATTATCTTCCACTTTATCTTCTATTAGGGTCGCGGGGGAGTTCCCCATGCCCATCCAGGGGAGAACGTCTCGGGCACTGGGCAAATACACCCAAGATCGCTGGCCACACAGACACGCACACAAACACACTCTACATGGGGCAATTTGGAGAATTCAATTGACTTGATCCATGTTTTTGGACTGTGGGAGGAAACCGCAGAACCCGGAAGAAACCCACGCGGACATGGGGAGAACATGGAAACTCCACCCAGATGGGGATTCCAACCGGGAATCCCTAGCGCTGAGAGGCGAACGTGCTAACCAATTTTTATATTTTATATTTATACTAAACAATAATGACCAAACATGTGGACACTTAACATTTACAGCTATACAAGTTAGATGTAAAATTATAGGCATGTTTATGAAGCTAACTGGAAGATTAACATGGTACAGAATACAGACCACCATCATATCAGACTCTTCAAAGCTCTTAATCAGTGTACTGGGGATAGTGGCCACTCATCATGTAACTGTAAAATCTGTTTTAAAATGAATACCTCAAAATTTTAAACATCGTTTTAAACGGAGCTCCTCTGCTGTGATATTAAAATTACCCAAATAATGGGACTAACACGACGGCACTTGGACTGAATTATTAGGAAATGATGTTCACATGCCTGTGGCCATATAGAAAACATTTAACTAGTACAGCATAATGTCAATTTAAAGACTATATATGAAGCAGGAGTCCCTGAACTCAGCAGCAGTATCAACTCTAATGGCTTTTTAATCACTGGGTACAGAAGCGAGAATGCTGACCCAAAGAGAAAAAGATAAAACCAGAAGCAATAATTACGGAAAAAGGACAGACATAGAAGCTTTTCTATGCTTAAACCTGAGGGTAAACCTTGAGCCTCAGGCGACTTTAAGGATCAATATTTGAATTAATTATTTAGGACACATCAGGCTGAGACTGAATACAGGGTCTGCTGCCAGCAAAAAGTGCAATGGCTGATTCACTTCAGACTAGACAGGATTACACGGGCAAAGCATTTAGAAAAACACACTGCAGATAGTTCTGCATATATTTATGACATATCTCACAAGAGAGAGGTTGAAACAGTGTTATTTATCTGGTAGACTTGTACTATGTTAAGGTGCCAAGTTCTCCAACACACATCTGCAATGTATGTCCGCACACACACACACACACACACACGCACGCACAACACATACCTCCCCAAAATAACCAAACCCCTCTTTCTAAAACTGGCAGTGTGTGTGTCTGTGTTTTGCCTCTATTGCGTCTGCATATTAAAGGTCTTTTGTGCTCATAACTAGCACCTGCAGAGTCAGCACACCTGCCTAAAATAAACATACCCCACCCTCTTCAGAAAGTTCTGGAATAATGATGCCTTCCACATCAAAGTGGGAAACCAGGTCTACATCATTAACCTCAGAATGTTTTTGATTTGTAGGAAAAACATCAATCATTCATGAAAGCACACATTTCCAACTGTAAACAGAGAACAAAATAGCCCATGTTTTAGACAAACCACTTTTCTGTTCTGATTGTTTCTAAAACAATCAAATACAATAGTATTCTAAACTTGTTTGCAGACCAAAAAACTGTATTAATAAATGGTGTAAACAGCTTTGTTATAAGTTTGGCTTAAAGCAGCAATTCTCAACTAGTGGGCCGTGAACCAAAAGTGGGTCGCAAACACGTTCTGGGCTGGTTGCAGAGAGCTTGTAAAAAATAAATAAATAAAATAAAATAAAAATAATAATGGCGGCACGGTGGCTCAGCACTAGGGATTCCCGGTTCGAATCCCCATCTGGGTGGAGTTTCCATGTTCTCCCCGTGTCTGCGTGGGTTTCCTCCGGGTTCTCCGGTTTCCTCCCACAGTCCAAAAACATGAATCAAGTCAATTGAATTCTCAAAATTGCCCCATATAGAGTGTGTATGTGTGCGTAAGTGTGTGCCCAGCGATACACCTGGGTGTATCTGCCCAGCGCCCGAAATGTTCTCCCCTGGTTGGGCATGGGGAACCCCACCGCGACCCTAATAGAGGAGAAAGCGGAAGATGAATGAATGAATGAAAAAAATAATAATAATTATTGCTGATCTGATTTTTTTACTCGTCTTCTATCTTAAAGAAACAAGTGTCAGAAGTACACAGCAATTAAATTACCATGGTAACCATAAGACTTGCCAGTTAGCCTTTGCTTTAAATTTGTGATGATGTTTGGAGACAACATGGCGCAATTCAGGCGGCTTAGTTGTTAGCACGTTCGCCTCTCAGCACTAGGGATTCCCGGTTCGAATCCAATCTGAGTGGAGTTTCCATGTTCTTCCCATGTCTGCGTGGGTTTCCTCCCACAGTCCAAAAACATGGATCAAGGTTAATTGAATTCTCCAAATTGCCCCATGTAGAGTGTGTTTGTGTGGCCCTGTCCTGGGTGTATCTGCCCGGTGCCTTCTCCCCTGGATGGACATGGGGAACCGTCCACGACCCTAATAGAAGATAAAGCGGAAGATAATAAATGAATGGCGCAATGCAAATATAACCCGCACAATATGAAACGTGTGTTTTCTTTTTAAAAAACACCTTCAATTCACTTTGCGTGCATATTTCTGTTCACATGTGGTTTTAAAGGCTATTTTTCAAATTTGTTTGTTTCATATTCTATAAAACTCGGTTACGACTTAATGGCTATGAGAAAATGCAGGTTCCATTTGAGAAGCCCAGGCATAAAGAAGCTTACTTGAGGCCTTATGTCTTATTGGCTTATGACCAGCATTTGCTCTGAACAGTTCATTACAGCAATAATAGATCCAGAAAAGAGTTCTAAAACAAATACTTTTGCCTATAATATGAAGTGAATATAAAACAAAATATTAAATTCTATAGTAAAAATGTAAACTTTGATAGCACTTACCAGATACCTTAATCCAGTACTTTTATGGGTTACAAGGTATATTCTGACCAGTCTTATCGGTAATGATGGTAACTCAGCTGAGTCATTGCTCAATTGCTGATAACAAAAATTCCTTCATATGTAGTATTAACACTGGCTTGTATGAACTGTGCTGCCTGGCGTAAATCTTCGAAGGGTAAAAGTTTTCACGTATGAATGTTTATAGTGCCTGCACTCCCACTTGGCCGTTTATTAGGAACAAATTTACACCAGCTCATTTATGCAGTTTTCCAAACAGGATATGCTGTGGCAGCAGTGCAGTGTGTAAAGTGCAGGTAATGATCACATCAACCAGCAACACTGGGGAAATTCATCTTAGTGATTTTGCCCATGGCATGTTTGTTGTTACCAGACAGGCTGATTTGAGTAATTTTGTAACTGCAGACCAGATGGGACTATTATTATTTTCCTTCTAACGATATGGACAACAAAATAATAGTCTAAAAACTGAAATAAGAGAATTGACTCCTGAGACTTGGGCCACCATTTACATGTCACTCCTTGTTGCTGTGAGGAAAAAAAGCTGTCACCGGTTATTTGGTTTGCGGGGCTCAATAAATGGTACATTACCAATAGGTTTATATTTATACTCATACCAATATCCTGACCAATTGGTAATTGATAGCTCAATGTAGTGATATATTCAGAAAAATGTTTAATTTATGGAACACTGCTATATATATATTTCTTGGTGAAAAGTCTGATGCAGTGAGTGCTCTGCAGGTATAACAAGCAGTGTTTGAACACAAGAACAAAGCAATAAGAGTTCAATCACTCTGTTTTAGCTACATCAACACAGATAAAGTATATGAGGAGTACAGTACAGTCCTCATAATTTCACAGATTTCACGAGGCTTTTTGCCAGCGGTTTGCTTCTTTGATCATTATGTGACTGTGCACACACAGCGTGGTGCTTAAGAGTTCATGACAGCTAATGCGAACAAATGTGCAAGATACAGATCAAGAAAAAAACAAAAAAAAAAATGAAGATCTTATCTGTAAACTGTTCTGTTTGGGACCAGATTTTGCAGCAAAACAACACGCAAAAATGTACTGAAAGACCTCGGGTCACCCAACTCAATAAAAAGTGGCCGGTCAGTTTTAGAGGGAAAATCCAGTGAAGGGTCACAACCTGAACTTTATTACAGAATCCTCTCATTCGGAAAATCAGCTTTGAAGTTACTACACACACACACACACACACACACACACACACACACACATTTTCTAGTGGTGAAGTCATGCAGCAGACTATATTAATCAGAGACAGAGGGTTATGAATGCAACATGTTTAACTCTGTAAATGTAAATTTAATGTAAATGTTTAGACACTCGTACTTAAGGACTTTGTTTTTTTGATTGTTTTTAATGTCTAAATTTCAGTAAATTTAACAATGTCATCTTTAACAGCAGGGTTTGTCTAAGTCAGGAGGTCCATGTAAGGTTTATTGTTTTTAAATTTGCATTTGGTCATTTAGCAGATGTTTTTATCCAAAAAGTGACTTCAAAATTGAACACAGGATTTATACAGCATCCCTGGGGCAATGAGGGTTAAGGGTTTTGCTTAACACAGTAGACCTGGGCTTTGAACTCACAACCTTCAGATTGATAGCCCAAGCACCCTAACCAATGAGCTAGCACATCCCTAACCCACATCCCTTCCATGCACATCCAACATCACTTTGAAGACTTAACTGTTTAACTAAACAAGTCAAAAAAACACAAGGACAACATAATGTGATACAAATATGCATTTGGTAATATATATATATTATATGTATAACGATCTTCCCAACTCTGTCCGTAAGGCAGTATCACTAAGCAGTTTTAAGAATCTACTGAAGACGCATCTCTTTAACAAATACCTGTTGTAAAAAAAAAGGGGGTTGGGGGGGGGGGCAGCATCAAATAACATTCAGGTTGATGAATTTACAGTATAGTTGGTTTTCTGTATAACTTCTGACTTGTAATGTTCTCATTTGTATGTCGCTTTGGATAAAAGTGTCTGCTGAATGACTAAATGTAAACGTAAATCTATAACTGTTAGTTGTAAGGTACCATTAGTGACTCAGATTCTGATAAAGTTTCTGTGTACACAATTATAATGAAAAACCATCTTTAGTTAAAGTCACAGAACTATGGGTGTCTTTGGTTCATTTTCATTTTCTAAGTGGTCTTTAGTGTTATTTAAAGACAATTTCCACATTAGAATGTATTAAAATGGCACTGCCACAGTATGCCATCAATCTGTTTTATTTCTGACACTCTACAGCACTCACAGCACAAATGCAGAGTGCGTCATCAGAACACAGAAACTCGACAAGCGCTTTGTTAATTACAAATCAACCATGTGTCAAAAAGTAAGTAGCTTCTTTTCCGAGGAAGTCTGTTCTCAAACTTTAAAAACACAATAACCACTCACATAAGTGTTTACCAAGAAAAAGCTAAAACAACCTATGAGTTTCACCAGGGCATTAAAATGAAGCAACTAGAGTCCTGTGAGCACGGGTAAAAGATTAGATGATACAGCGATGATCAGTAAGAAGTTCTGACACAGAACAGGTATGATTTGGGTGGTGGATTGTTTATTGTCAGTTCTGCAGTGACACTAATTCAGTGAGGGGGTTTTAGTGCAGCAGTGCTGCTGTAGTCTCATTTAAACACCTCAGTGACACTGCTGGGATAGGAATAATGCACCAACCGAATAATACCTGCTCTTTGGTTCTACTATTGGGGTCCTGACCATTAGAGAACCGAGTGCACAGTATGTACTGTATTCCCCAAACAGATAAACTACAGTCTGGAATTGTAGAACTACAAAGTCCATCTTTACAGAAAGTGCAATGTGGAACTCCTTCAGGTTTTACTCCAGGGCAGGTACGTTCTCCACAAACAGGAACCATGACTGACAAAGTCTGTGATAAATGATCCAGATTCAAGCAAGCACAAGACTCCATTAAAAAAACAAAGAGCTCTAAAACAGTCAAATTAAAACAAGGACAATAAACAAACTGAACTTTTTTTAGACTGTGGGAGTTTTGTAGTTCATATTTAATAAACTTGCTATTGTAAGCATCCAAGACACAATAAAGCAATGCAGAGCATACGCTAACACACTAAAGCACGAAAAAGAACTCAATCTACAAAAGAGCTTTCAGCTTACGTCACTTCGGCATTCCTATCGAGGGGCGAATTGGACAAAAAAAAAAAAAAAAAAGCCCCTGAAGGTATGTAGTTCCCTATGAACACTCACAAAGGTTAGTTTTTCTCCAGTATATTACACTCTTGGATGAGGTTTGCAATTTGAAATAGGTTTTAAAAACAAAAATCTTCATTTAGACGTTATGAAGGTGAGAGGTGTCACTGAAGACAGTTTAATGCTTTTGATTTTATGGCTAAACAGAAGTTTGGTGAAGGTGAAACAGTGAGATGCATAACATCAGAGAACGAAAGAACGATTTAGAAAGCCTTTGAGGAAAAGGGCACATGAGGTAGAGACCGGTAGAGGAGCGGCAGGGATGTTTCAAGACGTGCCAGTGAGAGAGGAACGAGATGAGTGAGTGAGCGTGTGAGTGAGGTCACTGTAACTTCACTGCGTGGGTGTTTTCTTCCATTTCTCTCTCTTTACCCTCCAGACCCCCCTACATGGGTGGGGTCTTTCTCACTCAAGCGTTCTCCACGCCCCCCCTATCCTTTTCTTTTCTTTTTCTTTTCTTTTTCCTTGCTCTCAGTCTCCCTCTGTCTCTGTCTTTGTAACTCAGTCTCACTCGCTCTTGAGGGAGATGACTGTGAGCTTGCATAATCGCTGCAGAATTTTGAAGCAGCCAAAAAAACAGGTCTGGGCCTCATTTCCGACTCTCGGGTTTCAGTGCCTGGTCAGAACTCGCCCTTTAGCCCAAAACAACCTCTTTATTTTGTGGAGATCTCACACCCTTTCCATTAAATTATTTTTTAATTCAGTTAATCAATTTAAGGCGGCATGGTGGCTTAGTGGTTAGCACGTTCGCCTCTCACCACTAGGGATTCCCGGTTCGAATCCCAATCTGAGCGGAGTTTCCATGTTCTCTCTGTGTCCGTGTGGGTTTCCTCTGGGTTCTCCGGTTTCCTCCCACAGTGCAAAAACATGGATCAAGTCAATTGAATTCTCAAAATTGCCCCATATAGAGTGTGTCTGTGTGAGTGAATGTGTGCCCAGCGATGGATTGGCGCCCTGTCCTGGGTCTATCTGCCCGGCGCCCGAGACGTTCTCCCCTGGATGGGCATGTGGAACCCCACCGCAACCCTAATAGAGGATAAAGTGGAAGATAATGAATGAATGAATAATCATTTTAATGGATGAAACTCCCCTATGCATTCCTCACAAAAGCACCACATCCAAAAAGCATATAGCCCCAGTTTTATTTTACAGATA
Source organism: Corydoras maculifer (assembly GCA_019802435.1). Taxonomy (NCBI): domain Eukaryota; kingdom Metazoa; phylum Chordata; class Actinopteri; order Siluriformes; family Callichthyidae; genus Corydoras; species Corydoras maculifer. Next base: position 1,116,163 of record JAFMOD010000353.1, read on the forward strand.
ATGGGGGGGCGGCAAGGTGGCTTAGTGGTTAGCACGTTCGCCTCTCAGCACTAGGGATTCCCGGTTCGGATCCCAATCTGGGTGGAGTTTCCATGTTCTCCCCATGTCCGCGTGGGTTTCCTCCAGGTTTTCTGGTTTCCTCCCACAGTCCAAAAACATGGATTAAGGTCAATGGAGTTTTCCAAATAGCCCCATATAGAGTGTGTTTGTGTGAGTGAGTGTGATAGATTGGCGATAGATTGGCGCCCAGTCCTGGGTGTGTCTGCCCAGCGCCCGAAATGTTCTCCCCTGGATGGGCATGGGGAACCATCTCGTGACCCTAGTAGAGGATAAAGCAGAAGATAATAAATAGATAATAAATAAACAACAAAAATAATTACATTTCCAGCTACTCTTCCAAAGGATCTGATGCCATTATCTTAATTTTGGCTAATCATTGCTCTGTGGGCTCGAAAATCATCGTTTATTCACTATCTTCCCCCGTAATCCTCTATTAGGGATGCTGGGGGGTTTCCCATGCCCATCCAGGGGAGAACCTTTCAGGCGCTGGGCAGATACACCCAGGACAGGGCGTCATAGACAGAAAAGAATTACAAGCAAATATTTGGGTGTCCTGCATGGTCAGCACTGCACTTAGAAATGTATTTTGTAATCAGGTTAAAAGGAATTTACCTTGTTTTTTGCTAAAAGTTTATAGATCTATGAGATTCTTGGCCAGTTTGGATGCTCAGCACCTGCTGATATTGACTTAGAAAACATGCAGCAATTGCCTCTTAAATGATTCCATTGTATATTTTGAGGTGTGTAGGATCAACATCCCGCTGTAGAAGCCATGTGTGGAGCGAGGGCGTGATGGCCGTGACCCGTAGACGGGAGCCTGGTTTGGGAGGCAGGTGGGGTGAATGTTTGCACCTGACTGAATCTAAGCGGCGTACTTTGAAAAATACCCTGACAAACAACACCTGGTCCTTGGTGTCACACAACACGACCAAGCATATCACACCATTTTTGTTCTATTTATATTCAGATGCATGTTATTTAGCAATATTGATATTGAATTCATTCTTTCCTCTTTCAGAGTAATAATTCCTTTTCACTGTAATATTCAGATATACTGTGGGGTTGTATCATCAAATGGCAAACACCTGCTTTCTGACAGGGATCAGTTCCAGTTCATAGTATTGGCTTGAAGAATACCATCTGTGGTGCATTATCTGCTTGTGACGTCAGCACAGTTTTTAAGTGTTCTTAAAGGATCAGTTTTAGTAAAAAACAAAAAGATTAGTGCTATGGAAAATATAGAAAAGTAGCTGCCGGGATGCTTACGCATCGTAGTTAGTGCTGCTTATTATACACAGCTTCTATCAGTAGGTTCAGTGAAATCATTTTACACCTCTACTTATAATCTACTCATGGTCTCATTTTGCCTGTAGTCTCTTTGAAATCCTACTTCTTTTCTAAGAATTTAATTTTGTAATTTCTCATCTCACTGTTACTCACAATTAATTTATCCAACAAAAAAAAGATGTATAATTAAATACACAATTATTTCCCTTATGGTTTTAAAGAAATATTCTGCATATACAGATACAATGCAAAAACTTAATGCTTAGGTACATGGTTAATGATTATGATGCAAAAGAAAATCTAAAACAACAATTAGTTACTACAGCTGGTATAAACTAGTACTAGAAGTACTAAAGGTTCATTTAAAAACACACGTAGGAGTCACCGTCATGGTCATAGTACTCGTAGGGGGGAAAAATCATTACATTAATTACATTATTACATAATTGACTGAAGTGTTTCTTTCGAAATTGATTTATGGTTATATATTTTACCAATAATGTAAAAAATATTCATAAAAGTCCTGTTTATTATTCCGAGCATTAAAATTTGAAGCAGAAGGAAATGCAATGTCTGAACTGAGTTAATCCACACAAAAGGATTATTTTGAAGATTTGAAACAATCCTCTTAATTTCTAATCCAGATTACAGTTGTTCTGTTAAGTGATCTTAGTGCATTAACTGTAATGATCTTATTGCCTGTATCAAAACACCTGTGAATAACCGAGAGTCAATTTTAGCCAAGCCAAAATTTACAAAATATAATGATTATGACAAAAAATACAAATTAACCAGTGAAGACATGGCTTCCCTTTAAACGTTCACAACAAGCCTATTGAGTAGCTCGATGGATTTTTTTCATCTCTAAAATTGACTAAGTGAACATAAATAGGCCACTTTCACAAGTTTTACATATAAACTGATCATAGGACATACAGATCACACGGTTTACATTTACTTTACTTTGCCTTATTTCTGTAAATAATGTCTATTTACCTCATCATTTCATTGATATGTTTTAAGCAAATTTAATTAAATTCTTTTTTTCTTCTCTTAACTTTTCACATAGTTTATGGACAGTTACCTTTATACTTCACTATACGTTTGTAACACATTTATATGGTAGAAATAAATCTGAGGTGAAGTATAATGGAGTCAAATGTTAAAGGATAGAATTAGATTTGAAATTTAATTGCCAACAACTGAACATTGGTCTGCAGTGTTAAAGGGTTAAAACCAGGGGAGACCTTACCTACTGAGGGGCTGAACTTCCCGAAATACTACCAAAAAGGATCACTGCTGCACCTGTAACACACACTCACACACATACACACACACACACTATTTAGATCAGAACCCCACTTGTGTTTTATGCCATATTCTTAAGACTATGATTAAAAAACTGTATAAAATCTACCTAATATTTCTCATTTCATGGATTATTTTAAACAATACAGTATTATGGGGCAGTCGTAGGCTTGTGGTTACGGAACAGGTCTTGCGGGCTGAAGGTCCGCGGTTCGATTCCCGGTCCCAAGAACTATGGTTGAAGTGAACTTGGGCAATGAATTCAACCTCAATTGCTCCCCGGACACCTTGTAACGGGCTGCCCACACTCAATGTGAGTATTTGTGTGTGTGTTTCACTGCATGCATGGCTTAAATGTGGAGGACTAATTACTCTGTGTGTAAGCACTATAAGCATATAAATCATTAAAAAAAAGCAGCTGCAGTAAAACTCAAAATATTTTAATGAAAATGAGCTGAAGTCAGAGATGAAAATCGCTCAAGTCAGCAGATTCAGCAAGTAGCATAGTGCTGGGTACAGCAGTCTAGACTGTGTCATTGTGCCAGGCCTAAACGCTTGCCAGCTGAGAAACTGCCCAGCTTAGCCCTCTTATACAGTGGGTTGCAAAAGTATTCATACCCCTTGAACTTTGCCATATTTTGTCACATTACAACCACAAACATAAATATATTTCACTGGAATTTAATGTGAAAGACCAACACAAAGTGGTATACAATTGTGAAGTGGAATGAAAGTTATACATGAATCAACAATTTTTTTACAAATAAAAAACTGAAAAGTGCGATGTGCAAAATTATTCAGCCCCCTTTTCCCTGAGTGCAACCA
>JAFMOD010000353.1:1119794-1134485 GCA_019802435.1 Corydoras maculifer
AGGGGGGCTGAATAATTTTGCACATCGCACTTTTCAGTTTTTTATTTGTAAAAAAATTGTTGATTCATGTATAACTTTCATTCCACTTCACAATTGTATACCACTTTGTGTTGGTCTTTCACATTAAATTCCAGTGAAATATATTTATGTTTGTGGTTGTAATGTGACAAAATATGGCAAAGTTCAAGGGGTATGAATACTTTTGCAACCCACTGTATGCCTCAAATAAATATTCTGCTCTTATATATAAACAGTGTAATCAGGTTAACGCTTTTCACATACGCTAACTAAGCATAAGCCTTAGTAATGTTACTAAAATAAGTGGAACCAAATCATTTCAGGTTATCACAGGTGTAGGAGAGAATGTGAGCGCGTGTGTTGTTTTTATTACATAATAGAGTGCAAGACAGCAGTCATTAAAGTCCAAACTGCCACAATGAGTGGTCTTAATTAAAACACAAGGGCACGTCCTCAGCTAGCTACAGACTGCTTACACAACAATGGATCACTCAGACACACACACACACACAGCTGTGTGACTGTCACATTGATAGCCAGAGGCTCAGTGGAAGTCCAAAGCAATAGTTCAGTTCTACAGATGACCGGCGTAGAAAGATACTGTAATTCCACTTCATTCGACAGTAATATGCAACTAATTACCTTTTAAAAATAAAGAATGCAATTACAATTACATAACGTTAAATAAGCTCATTATTCATTTTGTTGCAGATGTGTTGGCTTTCTTGACTTTCTGTTCATGAATAACATCACTCTTGCTCACATGGGCTGTGGGCAGGTTGTCTTTCAGACAGAAGGTCAACCTTATCACCACTTACTAAAGCTTTTAAAATGAAAACAACGCCGTCTTGTTGGTGAATGAAAGGGTGCAAATGACTCGTGGCGTAACAAATCAGCTGACAGTTCCTGCTATGTAAGCTTGCTGTCCTGGAAATGTTTCCTCTTCCACTGACAGGAAAATCAGAGGTACTAATTACCCCCTGATTGAGAAAGTGATCCATTTTTCCTACACACAGAAGAATTTTTCTGTGCTGATTGGTTTACTGCATGTGACGCCCAATACACGCCCTAAATCAAGCGGCAAGGTGCGGGGTTTACTGCTTGCTAAAGATCACTAAAATAAGCCATTGGGTTGCTTCTTGAGGGTTGTAAAGGGTAAAAAAACATTTGCAGGGTCCCAAGAAATGAATATGTCAAATTTTATGCTAATCAAAGTAGCAGTGTGGATTTGTACGAAGAACACACACACACACACACTTTTTAACTTGTAATGAGTCACACTCAGTAATTCCCACAGAATTTTGCTATGCAATGAAGAGCATTTTCTGACATGTTCTACTCTGTGAAGCTTATGCCGTCATACAGAGAGCTATAGATTCCAGCACATCATACTTTAAACAATATATAATAAAGGCAAAGTTATACATCTAGAATTCATACTATTAATAAGTGATAAAGAAATTCATTTTACCTACAGTGTTTACACACAAATTAATGTGTCCTCCACATTGAACCCATGCGTGCACACATATAAACACATAGGTAAGGTGAGCACATGTGCCCGGAGCAGAGGGCAGCCCTGTACGTCACCCGGGAAGCAATTGGGGTTAGGTGCCTTGCCCAAGGGAACTTTAGCCATAGTACATATTGAGACTGGGAATTGAAAGGAGGACCTTCGGGTCACAAGCCTGGTTCCTTAATCACAAGCTGACGACTGCCCGACTTTAACTGTGGTTCAGAAAAAACTTTAAAATAAACAACCCACAAAAACCTTTACCATGACACTCATCGTCATGAATCATTATAAACTAGTCTAGACAGTTCAACAGGTTCGAAACTGCTGAAATGATAGCACACTCATAAAGCAGAGTTCAGAAGACCTCTGTAAATCATCTCTAAATGTCCGTGTTCAACAAGCTCCTGTAGATGTAACGGTAACGAATTGATAATTGGTTACACACTATAAAAGGAAACTAGGTAAAACATTTTTAAAAATATTTTAACGAAGTGGTGCATGCAGGCTGTCAGGTATTATTTCAGGAACTCCTGCCTAAGGATATCTGTAGGTGTTCATGTCTGTGCAGAAGGCAACAAACTTAAATCCAGATTGAATCTCTCACAGATGGGAGAGGAAATTTACCCAGACAGAACCAAACAGCGCAGGTACGTGATCACCAAACCACTTCAGCATGTTGCTCCCTCTGCAGGAAATTCATCCATCAGCTCAAGACAGGCTTCCTAAACATTCCCGCAAACGTGACCAACATTTTCTCATTTGAAAAGAACTACAATAAACCTCACACAAGCATAACAATTCTGTTTAATAAACATCTTGAGAAACCTGCCAGCATATGAATACATTCATTTCAACTCCATAATTTTTTTTATTATAAAAGATTAGTTTATTAAAACATCACTATATACAGGGATGCACATTAGTGGTGCGAATGCATGGGCAAAATTTTTGATGTGCAACGTGAATTACGGCTACAGACAGTTTTACTTTCTCATCTCCATCCATTATCTTCCACTTAATCGTCTATTGGGGTCGCGGGGGTTGCCCATCCAGGGGGGAACGTCTTGGGCACTGGGCAGATACATCCAGAGCAGGGTGCCAATCCATTTGCTAGGCACACACTCACTCACACAGACACACTCTATATGGGGCAATTTGGAGAATTAATTTGACCTTAATCCATGTTTTTGGACTGTGGGAGGAAACCGTAGAACCCACGTGGAAAACATGGAAACTCCACCTCCACTGTGTCAATCAATTACTTATTAATTAAATGCTGTGTTTTATTATTAGCTCTAACTGCCTTCCATGTCTGTTTCTTTTGAGGTGGGACCGGCTTCCTGTAGGTGTAATCAGATCTTCATCCATGGATCTGCCGACGAATACTGGATGGAACCTGGATTTTAATTGGACTGGTGGTCCTGCAGGACCCCCTTAATGGACTCACATACAGTTTTCCTGTGTTAGAGTTTTTCCATTTGTTAAATATCTGTACATTAGTGTCCTACACTGATGATGCTGCCTGGCCGCTCAAGGAGGATGAGTCCCCCACTGAGTCTTGGTCCTCCTATGGTTTCTTCCTTAAATAACAACACAACAGGGAGTTTTTTTCTTGCCACTGTCTCTTCGGGTTGCTCTTTGGGGGTTTAAAGGTGTTTCATTCTGTAAAGCTGCTTTGTGACAATGTACTGTTGTCAAAAGCGCTATATAAATAAACTACTTGAACTTGACCTCCACTCAGATTGGGATTCGAACCGGGAATCCCTAGCGCTAAAAGGCAAACGTGCTAACCACTAAGCCACCATGACGCCCACTTTCTGATCTCTTTAACTTAATCATCATAATTTGCTTAATCCAGGAAGGAATGTTTTGGGCGCTGAACAGATACACCCAGGACAAGTTGGAAATTCCACTCGGACCCCAGCGCTGAGAGCGTGCCGCCCTGCTAACTTTATAACTACCTCAATTTTTTACAGGTTTTAAGATTTCCATCATGTCCAAGTAACAAGTTACATTAAGTAATCACTTTGAAGAGAACATAATTTCACCAAAAGCACCTAGCACCAAGCAACATTTTCAGGTGCTTCTTAGAGAACAAGTCCAAAAATATGTGCACTGCTGACTATAAATGTTTTAGAATAGCATGGACAATATCATTAGTACATATAAGATTAATATTCAAACTTTAGGGTTCCACAAGACTCTGAAGTTTCTGTAAGAATGAGTCAAATTAGTCTAAAGAGAGTTTGAAAAGTGAGAAACTGGAAATATTTACAACATTCATTTCATTCCGAAGATGTTCAAAAGAAGTGAGATGAGGGTATCGTGTAAACCACAGCAGTTCCAACCAACATATCAAACAACAGCAGTAAATTCATGACAGACCAAAAAGAACATTTCCAAACCGTTTTCCCAAAACTCGATTGTATTCTTTAAGAAACCTTACCATTAAAAGTTTCATATTTAGGATGTGCTTCTGTATACTGCCAAATATATCAGCCAAATGTTTTAAAGTTAAAAAAAATCGTTAAAGTAGATCCAGACTTTAATTTCCTCAAGATTAATGTGAATAAAATCAGTTTAAACAACTAAAATAAACGTCTGCAGCAATCTGCACCACTAACAATCTGACATTCGTTTGTACTGAGGTCACTCTGCAGAGGGCCAGATGTGGATGTAATGGAAAGGGTAACAGTTTTCGACCAGTTCCAGGCCATGATGACTCATGAACCCCCCCTAAGTCCAGAAACCATGGGCTTTCACACTGCTGTTTGAGGTTTTACGTGCTGTGACAGGAAGTCCTGCAAGGTCAAAGCAACTCCATATAGTGCCTTATGTTCCGAGGAAACAAACACCACCTAATCCCAAAAAACAAACATGCTTCATTCAACTTCAAACATTTATTTTAATAATGACAATAACAACAATAATATATAAACTACTATATAATGTTTATATCCAATGTTTTGTGAGAACAAGAAAAACCACTGACCTCATCACTTTATGACAATAATATTAATAATAATAGCTTCTATAGTGCCTTTCCCATGCTAATTATTGCAGAATAAAAAGTAAAAGAAATGAAAGCTAGTATAAAGTTTAAGAACACCATTTACTTAAGTAATAGTAAAATCACGAATGTGTTTTTGTGACACAGCCTCATTTTGCACAAACTGGAATGATGTTTTCATTTAGCAAAATGTTAATAATAAAATAATAATAATGAAAAAAAATGTTCAGGAACTAAACACCAACATTGAACCTCATTAATAGAATCCTCATCGTTTTGGATGGAGTGAGTAGATTGATGATGATGATGTTTTAGTCTAAAACATAAAAAGCCAGGTAATAAAGTTTGGATGATACACAGTGGACCAGCCATAAAACTCTTACAGAGTAACTTGCAGTTGAATTACTGCTATACAGGAAACGTGGGAAAAAAACCACTGCAAGTCATAAACACTTCTTGACCTTTTCATGTACTCTAATTGAATCTTAGCTTTGCGGTCCTCATGCCCTCAAAAGCATGCTCTCAGTCCAGTTTTCTTGACTCAGTTGTGATCTGAGGGTTAAATACAAAGTTCAATCGATTGCAAAATGTTTATTTGCATTAACTTCTACTGAAGCTGTTTATTACCCAGGACCCAATTCTGCCATAAACATTGACTATATAAAAACAAGCTTAATAAAAAATCGTCACACACGATGAGCATGAGCACATATGAACTTTGTAACAAAGCATATCTTTGAAGATCCTCCATAAACATATACACAAATTACAAACTGGCAGATTTCCCTGACTAATATGGCAGCATTGTTGTACTGCTCAGCAACCTATTTGATGTACATCCACCTGTACACATTTTTTATTGATGTTCAATGTGGTGATGGAGTCAGGCCAAAAAAAGATCAATTTCAAGTTTACTAAACAAAGAGTAAGTTGTTCCCTTAAATCCCCTCACCTCATAATAAGGCAGAAAAGCAAATACAAAAATGTAAAAGGGAAAATATAATTCCATACCACCAACTAATTTGTTAAAACATCCAAGAAACAGCCATTTAAAACAAACTCATCAGAAAACAAAACAAAAATAGGGCTATCAATTTTTTGTAAATAAATCCAGATGATCAGAAGATAAAAAGGTTCAACATTTTTGTCCCTTTTATAAAATTAATGCCTACATTCATTTTTGGTATTTTATTTAATCTCTGTATAAGGATTTTATTTGATACGATTAAAACACAAAAAAAAATGTTGTACATGTTATCAGAATTAACGTAAATTAAATGTAAAAAAAAATGTCAAACAAGCATCATTACCTTGCAACCATTCATACAGCAGCCCAAAGTAAAAAGGTAAATATGCGCATAGAAATTTTGAGACATCATTTGCCATATTTGTAGATTTTTATTCATTCATTTATTATCTCCCGCTTTATCCTCTAGTAGGGTCACAGTGGGGTTCCCCATGCCCATCCAGGGGAGAACGTTTCGGGCGCTGGGCAGATAGACCCAGGACAGGGCGTCAATCTATCGCTGGGCACACACTCACACAGACACGCACACATACACACACTATATGGGGCAATTTGGAGAACTCAATTGACTGGAACCATGTTTTTGGACTGTGGGAGGAAACCGGAGAACCCGGAGGGAACCCACGCGGACACGGGGAGAACATGGAAATTCCACCCAGATGGGGATTCGAACCGAGAATCCCTAGTGCTGAGAGGCGAACGTGCTAACCACTAAGCCACCGTGCTGTGGTGTACATTTTTAAATCATAAATTTTTTTTTTAAATAATACTTTTAAAAATTGATTTAAAAAAGAATAAGAATACTGAAAAGAGCTCCCACTGAGAAGAATCTGCATATTATATTGCTTCACAGCAATTTAAAGATCGCAATACACTCAAATATGTCTCTCAACCCCCCCCCCCTTCCCTACACCCACACATACACACAATAAAACTTTGATTGTATTTCAGAGGACATTAAATCATGATTGTATAGGGTTCACAAATGTTACAACAAAAGCCATAATGTTAAGGTCAAGGGTAGAAAACACACACACACACACACACACACACACATACACACACACTTAACTGTACCAACCAATCGTCCTTGATTTGTCTGCCGCATGATTGCACTGTTATATTACTGCAAATAGGGGGGGGGGGTCAAAACACCTGCACTAAAAGAAACCTCACAAAGATACGTCAGTAAGGGTAAAATAATAAAACGCTTAAGATAATTGGATACAAAAAAAACAGGAGCAAAGAAAAACAAATAAGTGGACAGATGCAGTTAACTGGCAGCATATATGAATAACATATACACTTTAAACATGCTGTTAGACGTTTTTACATGATGATGATGAAGCAGTAAAGGCTATATTATAAATCACTAACCAAAACACCTGGTACCTTATCATTTGATCTGAGAACACACCTGTACTGTAAACGCCTTCCAGCATTCTGTCCTCAGAAACTGATGGATTGACAGAATGATTAGTCAGATTTGGTTTTTTTCGCACCTTTTTAGCTCTTGAAGCTCTCAGCCAGTAAACAGAAAAATGACATCATCTGGACTCAGTGCCAGTACCCTACCCACAAATGAGAGAGGTGACACAAGCATGTGATGGCTCACTGCAGTCACTTTCTGACCTTCATACATACAGTAAAGCCTTTGTTCCTGATAACAGATGCGTGTTGAATCTTTAAATACACAAAACCAATGGATTCTCACTGCAGTGTAACAGTAAACTTTGATTCTGGTTAGAAAACCTCCAAAGCTGCAGAGATGAATGATATCTTTAATCGTCCATCCCCTCATAGAACAATAAGGTTTATTAATAGATTTTTTGAAAGAACTCAGCCTTGGTTCGTGCCTAACAACACCTCTTTCCTGTGATTTATTCATAATAATATGCGACCTATCATGCCATATTGCTTTATTATATCATTGTTGCAGAGATTTTCTGGCTGAACCTACAACATTCAGCTTAGCAGGTTATTCCAGGCTATATTTTGTACCCTAATTCAATTCATTAGAAGTAAAGAAAATTCCTTCATTCATTATCTTTAGCTTATCTCTAGCATGGGGTTCCCACGCCTATCCAGGAGAGATACACCCAGGACAAGGCGCCAATCTATCGCTGCACACACACAAACACACTCTATATGAGGCAATTTAGAACATTCAGCTTACCTTGAATCCATGTTTTTGGACTGTGGGAGGAAACCAGAGAACCCGGAGGAAACCCACGAGAACATAGAAACTCCACCCAGAACCTGGATCCCCAGCACTGAGAGGCAAACGTGCTAACCACTAAGCCATCGTGCCGACGTGCCGGCAAAAAAGTTAAATAAATGATAAAGCCATGTTTGTGTTTGCTGACTAAGTGCATTTCTTTTGCCACTTCATTCCCGGTTCGAATCCCCATCTGGGTGGAGTCTCCATGTTTTCAGCGTGTCCGCGTGGGTTTCCTCCCACAGTCCAAAAACATGGATCAAGTCAATTTAGCTCTCCAAATTGCCCCCTATAGAGTGTGTTTATGTGAGTGAGTGTGTGCCCAGCGATAGATTGGCACCCTGTCCTGGGTGTATCTGCCCAGCGCCCGAAACGTTCTCCCCTGGATGGGTATGGGGAACCTCACCGCGACCCTAATATTGGATAAAGCGGAAGATAATGGATGGATCAGATAAAGTCACCCAAACACATTTGAAGGGCGCCAGAGTAGAAATGAAACACCACACACACTACTATGACAAAGACCACAATTGTGCATAAGCAAACACACCCACCCGCAGACACCCACAGGTTCATTTCAAAGACTCTGATCTTTCCGTAATGCCAAAACAAAGCCACTTCCTGTTCATCCAATTTCAATGACAAAGGAAATAAAATCTGTTTCCTGTTCGTATTTAGAAAGAGAATGTGACTGACAGGGTGTATCAGTTAGCTTTGTTAGACATACACACACACGCACACACATCCACATCCTCAGTGGAAACACTGATACGGTGGGGAATGAGCTTGTACACAGCCTGTGAGCTGAGTTAAGTCAGTGTTAGATCTTTGGGTCAATATTTTGTTGGAAATACTTGCCTTGATTACAGGCCACATCTGCCACGGCATTGTTTTAACAACCTTGTGCAACATTATTTTTATTCTATTATGAGTGACGTTAATTGTTAGCATTGCTCCTGGGGTGCTGGATCGTGGCTGACCCTGTACTCTGACCCAACCATTAAATTTAGATCTGTGTATTTTTACGATTGTAGCCTGATAAACGATATGTTTCAACCTTACTGCATTTATAAGTGTTATCAGAAAAAAAAGGATATAACCTGTATGTTTAAGATACTTAAATTACTTCACTTTATCAATTAGTTAAGTGACTACACCATGGTTTGACCAACTAACCCCAATTAAAAACAGCGCAAATAGATATTTGTCAAACAATAAATAAAGTGCAATACATTTTCTAATCAGAAAAAGTGAGGTGCAATTGTAAATGTTTTATTACCTTGCTTTAAATTTTTGTTTTTAATAGTTCTCTTGGGCGACACGGTGACTTAGTGGTTAGCACGTTCGCCTCTCAGCGCTAGGGATTCCTGGTTCGAATCCCCATCTGGGTGGAGTTTCCATGTTCTCCCCGTGTCTGCGTGGGTTTCCTCCGGGTTCTCCGGTTTCCTCCCACAGTCCAAAAACATGGATCAAGTTAATTGAAATCTCAAAATTGCCCCCTATAGTGTGTGTCTGTGTGAGTGAGTGTATGCCCAGCGATGGACTGGCACCCTGTCCTGGGTCTATCTGCCCAGCGCCCGAGACGTTCTCCCCTGGATGGGCATGGGGAACCCCACCGCGACACTAATAGAGGATAAAGCAGGAGATAATGAATGAATGAATTAATAGTTCTCTTTATATTCCTTGTAAATATCTTATATCCTTGATTTTGAATGTTGCTACACAAAACAAATTTCCCCTTGTGGGATAATAAAAAGTTATTTCATTTTATCTTATCTTATAAACCCAAATGTACACGTGTTTAGGAATCGGTTTGTTTTTGCTCGTCTCACCTCTGGTTCCTCTGGTTTTGGAGTTTAGGCAGACAATCAAAGCTATGTGAGAATTTGTCATGGTGCCATATTATACATATAAAACAGACTTGGCAACCAACCAAAGAAGATTCTTGTTGGGATATAATTAAGTTGTATGTCATCCTTGTCAGTAAGTATAACTATATAATCTAACTGAAAAGACAACGGTATTGAAACACACCTCTAAATTGTTAATTTCAGGTGCTTAGTGTCATTACCATGCGTATATAACACAAAGCATCTAGCCATGCATTTTAACTCTGCAAAAACAGTTTAGGGAAGGTCCTTTAGTGCACAATGCAAGGTCCTAAATGATGTAACAAAAATTCCAACAGACAACTGCCTTCCAAACAGAGTGGCTTTAAAAAGGGACAAACTTAAAACAGGTATACTGCGTAGGTGTTTTAATGTGGTGTCTATATTATGTAGTTCTTTTAGGTAAAAAAAAGCATGAAATGACAAAGATATTAAATAATTAATACGATGTTAAACATTACAAGTATGTATGTGGCTTATGATACTGAGCTTAGCAATGAAACAAAGTTATCAGAGTGAAACAAAAGCCCCGGGGGGAGCAGAGAGAAAAGGGCAGGAATGAAAGTGACATCACTCTGGAGTCTAACCGAATGTCTTCTGTATTGAATTACAGTGTAAATCAGTTCAGCAAAAATTAAAGTGAAGCTATTACAGTCTGATCTCTTTCCAGATGAGTGCGAGGCCTGATGGGAAAGCTAAGCAGCTGATGAAAATGAGCCTGAAATAAGTTCCAGGTTAACATGTAAAGGGGCAAAACTCTTGAATCTCCGAAGAAAGAAATCAAACCTTATTTACAGATGTTTACTATTCATATCAGGGCCATCTGTTTATGCTTTTTAATTAAACTCAGGTAGATCCTTAACTAACTAACTTTTTCTGAAACCTGGGTAATTATACAATGGGTGTTAAGCTAAAGTTAGAGGAGTTGGCCATGTTCCTAATTAATGTTTCAGTTCTCTGCACAAAAATGTTGGTTTTGACTTAAAACAGGGTTATCGGTGTCCGTGCCCCATAATTTCGTTTTTGTCTCATGTACCCCATCCATCCATCCATTATCTTCCGCTTTATCCTCTATTAGGATCGCAGGCGGGTTCCCCATGCCCATCCATGGGAGAACGTTTCGGGCGCTGGGCAGATACACCCAGGACAGGACGCCAACCCATCACTGGGCACACACACTCACACAAACACACTCCAAATGGGGCAATTTGGAGAACTCAATTGACTTGATCCATGTTTTTGGACTGTGGGAGGAAACCGGAGAACCCGGAGGAAACCCACGCGGACACGGGGAGAACATAAAACTTCACCCATATGAGGATTCGAAACAGGAAATCCCTAGCCCCTCTTGTACCCCATGTGATATAAATAATAATAAAGTTTTAAGTAAGATAAATAATCCTGTTTCCACTTTTCTTAGTGGAAACTAAGAAATCCACTTTTTCTTATTTAAAAAAATCTTAAGATAAAGTCACTCACTTTTTTCTTGATTTGAGTTTATTTTTCGTATTTTTGACATAGATTTTTTGCAGTGTTTGCAGGTTACCAAACTCTAAAAAAATGGATGAAGCAGTCAAAATTTGAATTTTAGCTCCATATCTGAATTAATCTGTGTGAAAATTCACATGGCCCTATACAGTTTACCCAGAATGCACTGAAGCTTATTCCTTACTGGGTGAATATACTCCCATCATAAAGGAAATGATCAAAGAAGGTTTAATAATAATCCTCCCTCATTCCAGCACGCACACAGACAAAAATCACATGTCAGTAAGTGTATTTAAACTAAAGATAGGGTAAAGAATGCAGCTGCACTCCATTTAGCATCGACTCATAAATAACCTCAACTTAACCATTCCGATAACAACCTGATCCATCTGAAGCCCAGTTCAAAAAGACTCTTAAAGCCGTTAAAATACACATTTAAACTATATTATAACAAAATATAATGTTCAAAATATATCTATAGCTTAACGATATTAATTACTCAAAAAACAAATACAAATATATATAAATGTATATTTTGCTTCTGCAATAAAGTATGAAAATTTACACACACTATTAATATTTTGTTAAGAACCAGTGAGATATTTTGTCAAAAGCTTCCAAAATGAGTGTATGGTCAGATATTATGTTCAAGGGTTTAAGGTTTAGTCTGCAGGACAGATTAACCAGCTAGTAAAATGAACCTGGGGTGGAAACCAGAAAGAATGCTGTGTAAATGTTTAAATTTAAAATTAGAACAAGCCAGGAATTAAATGCATAAACTAATAATATTATGCGTTTATTTGTGACCTTTTTAAATATATAGGGTAAATTACCCCAAAAAGAAAATTTGTCCTTGTTTAACTTTTAATCTGATTGTCAAGCTTCTTCCTCTGCCGGCTCTCCAGCTTAGAACCCACTGGATGTTTTTGCCAGAATGCACACAGAGCAGCTAAGAGCTCAGAATATATGGTGGGAATTGGAGTTCTGATGACATTTTACTTTAATTAACCCTCTGCTTCAGTAATGCGCCAGGTTTTTAGGCTTCTTTATTAATGCACAACATCTGGCAGCCAATATAAGGGCCTTCAGGCCGAGTTTGCCCACTTGTGTTATTTGATGAGTTTATGAAAAAAATTTAACAGTGAAGACTATAGACTGCTACTGTTGTGCAACATTTATGGAATTGTGCAGCACAGTTAAGTTATATCTGTTCATTTTCTATAGGTCTCTAATTTTAATTACTTTATATAATTTCGTATTAACACCAGTTTTCAGGCTGGTGTTAATATTTGAAGGGATTCTAAGGATGATTAATACATTTCATTTTAACTTATTTTTCTAAAAGCAAAATGTTTTGGACACTTTCTTTCAACAAGGTGTCTTTTGTTTGAAATAGATTAATTATTCTAAAAAAAAGCACATATTTTTTGCTTAATAACTTTATTGTTATCAGAGTGCATTAAAATTTTTTATATAAAATGAATTTTTTTATGACATATAATGTACTGGTATTTAATAATACATATACATCCATATAATAATATAATTCCATATGAAATCAATATTTATTTCTGGCCCATGGCCCTCAAACTGAATAACGTTTTGGTCATTAACGGACTGAATTTAAGAACTTCTGCATTAAACTGCAAATATAGTAAGTAAATCAGTAAACCAGCTGTAAATGTGTGTCCATTTAAGATATTTAAATTTTAAAATGGTGATAATGGGACAATTCGTTTTGTTTTGTAATTGTGGAAATGGAAAGTCTATTTATAATTGTAATGTGTGTTTAATTTCATGATTGTAGGTAATGGATTTAGAAATCTATTGTTGCAAAGACTTTTACACTGATTTACCACAAGGGTTTATAATGAGTTCCACTGTAAACCCTGCAATAGTATGTTGGGGGCAGTCTTTATCTGAGGGGTGTGTCTATATTTAGGAAGAGTGAAGGCTCTAAAGAGCTTGTTTTGAAAAAGTGTGAGATCTCATTTCAGCTTACAGTCATGAACATGATCTGACCACGCCCTTTACTTACACTCCCTCTATCTCTTTCTCTCGCTAACTTAAACTTACACACACATACACACATACACACACACCTCAAGGTGACCTACACAAATTTGGTTTGCAAACAGGACAGACACAATCATCCTGTAACACAAATTCAACTCTATCATGCAAATCACATTCATTTAGATTTATATTTCATTTTTAGAAACTTATTTTGGTGAACATTAAACATTCATACACAGTGATCACTGAGCCTGCAAGGGTTAAAATGTCACAACTACATCTACACCTCTAAACAACTCTAAATAGTGTTGAAAAATATAAATTTTATTAATATTTATCTTTAGCCTGAGCCTATATATTAATTATAATAAATTAATAAAAATTATATTAAACTGGGTATGCGAAACTGGATCAATAAAATAAGAAATAAAACAAGCTTGGTAATAGTTTAGAATAACAGCATTTTGAGGATTGATTTGTAATATAGGATTTTTTATAGTGTGTAAATGAAGTTAGTTAGTTTAAATATGTATATAAAATAATATCTATTAAATCCTACCTTTTATTGATCAACGCAATGGAAAATTGGAGTTCCTTGATAGACTGTTTTGCATATTTTCTTTAAGAATTTTTAAATCAACAGAGTATTAACATGGACTATATGCATGTGAACATGTTTTAAAACAAACTTTTAACCCTTTATAGCCAGACACATATAAGATATCCTTCTCTTAATGCACAGTTTTCCACTTCTATAAAAAGCAGCTTTTTAATATTAGTATTAAATATGCTATATTTGTATAAATACATATTTATGAATATTTCTAATAAAGCAGAATTGTTATCAGTATGTATTCAAGTCAAGGCCATCCAGCTATTTCCCATGGTGTTTTCGATTGGAGTAATGAATATTGTTTAAAACATTACAGGCAACATTACTCAGATGAAGGTGATGTGAAGGTCACATCAGGAGTAATGAAGCATCAGAAACAGGAAGTAAGAACAGGGTGAGGCTGTACATGATGTTATATATAGCTTGTGCAGTTATTCATAATCACAGGACATTTCCTCACAGAAGGGGATCAGCCACACTCTAACCCAACTGCCCCCTTACCTCCACCTGCAGAGAGTCAAATAAACAGAAGACACATTTATAATAAATGTGTTATGATTAGGACAATAGTTACAGATATGACATGTTTATGGAATTAACTTGAATAGAGCAGTATACTCATGTGTCAGGGTTCTTAGAGCATTATTTCAAATATTTTAATTACAGTGGGTTGCAAAAGTATTCATACCCCTTGAACTTTGCCATATTTTGTCACATTACAACCACAAACATAAATATATTTCACTGGAATTTAATGTGAAAGACCAACACAAAGTGGTATACAATTGTGAAGTGGAATGAAAGTTATACATGAATCAACAATTTTTTTACAAATAAAAAACTGAAAAGTGCGATGTGCAAAATTATTCAGCCCCCTTTTCCCTGAGTGCAACCAA
>JAFMOD010000353.1:1134623-1169383 GCA_019802435.1 Corydoras maculifer
GGGGGCTGAATAATTTTGCACATCGCACTTTTCAGTTTTTTATTTGTAAAAAAATTGTTGATTCATGTATAACTTTCATTCCACTTCACAATTGTATACCACTTTGTGTTGGTCTTTCACATTAAATTCCAGTGAAATATATTTATGTTTGTGGTTGTAATGTGACAAAATATGGAAAAGTTCAAGGGGTATGAATACTTTTGCAACCCACTGTATTTAGTTTTCAAAATTTCATTAATGCAACGCTAATACTTTGCTTTAATAAAATACCCCCGTATCCTCCAGCCATCTCATATAAGATCAAAGTATAACACTTAAGCCATAGATAACTATAAATATATTGGTTTTATAAAGTTTATATCCATAAAATAACTTTTTTGGCAGGGTGGCGTAGTGGTTAGCACATCCACCTCTCTGTGTGGCGGATCTAGGTTTAAATACCAATCTGGGTGGCTTTCCATGATCTCCCAATGGGTTTTCTTCAAGTTCTCCAGTTTCCAGTCATGGATTTAAGGTGAATTGGCTGCTCTAATTACCACTATATAGCATGTGCGAGTAAGGGAGTGTGTGCCCAGCGATTGATTAGTGCCCTGTCCTGGTTGTATCTGCCCAGCACGAAAAACGTTCTTCCCTGTATAGAAAAGGATAAAGCGAAAGATAATGGATGGATATTCTTTGTTTTTTGTAGTTTGATGATTAGCTGTTTATTTAATTTCATGTTGCTCTGTGATACCAGCAGACCTTTACATCAGACCTGATAGAAGGTTCAGATCACAGCTATAAAACCTTCAGCATTCTATTTTTTTACATTTAGCTTTTATTCAGTGTGAAGTTGCTTTGAGTATTTGTTTCAAAAGTGTAATGTACCCTGTGCCACTGGCCGCAACACAAAATAATGTTTGAAAGGGTGGTGTTCATTTCAGGAAATATAACATCCATTAAATGGAGAGGATGATCGATTTGAGGTTGTGTTGAATGCTCTATTCAGCCATAGGCGATGTTCATGGCAGAAAGAAGTTACAGAATACATTTGTCTTACGACAGAGTTTAAAACTACTCTATATCACTAATGGCTATGTTTTTAGATTGTGGTTCTTTTTTATTACAGTTATGTACACTTTAGCCTGGTTTGTGTAAAGAATTTTGAAGTAACTTTGCTTTTATTGCTGTCACTTCATTTTTGAGATAACAGTTGTTATCTTTTGCGGTTCAGTAATCTGCATTCTGTTAGCAGGTGCTTGTTGGTGAGTGGCATTTGACATGGTATGCAGAACCAAGTGCCTTCAGTCTTTATCAACTAACTGAGATAACAGTTACCTGAAAAACCTCTGCTATCTTACAGCTCTGTCCTGCTTTGTAGGTATTAGAAGAACTCAGTCCTACAGAACTTCTTAGAGAATTGTAAGGACATGTTATGATTAGACAGAGGTATTTCAAATACTCAGAGATTTACGTTATATGTTGCATAAATTGTCTATTCACATACATTTATTATATTATTTTTATCCTAACTGTGTTTAATGGGATTGAGGTGGGCCAATCGTGTTTTTTCTCACCATACACACACACACACAATCACATGCATGGATGCATCACACAGCAAAAATTTTAAATCTTAACAAGTGGGAAAATCTTTTTTAAAAA
Organism: Corydoras maculifer; assembly: GCA_019802435.1. NCBI lineage: Eukaryota > Metazoa > Chordata > Actinopteri > Siluriformes > Callichthyidae > Corydoras > Corydoras maculifer. The sequence continues at coordinate 1,136,268 of JAFMOD010000353.1, forward strand.
AAAAAGGTGTGACAAATCTTGTCATCTTACTAAAATAAACAGTTTTTAGAAAGTTTTTTTTCTTATTATAAGAAATCTTAACAAGTTAAATTTACTTGCTACATTTATTCTTGCACATTTTTTCTTGATTTGTGTTTATTTTTCAACTAGATTTTTTTTGCAGTGAGGACAGTCATACAAAGATCCCTTCCAAAAAGCTGTTGCTACAATGTTGGTGGCAAACCTATAGAAATGAGATCCACAATTCAATAACTGTGTTGGATATGTTTTCTAATACTCTATACAACGCGTTTGTGTGAGTGTGAGTTTGACTAAAGTACACTTACCATATAGATGCACTTTATACTTCTATAGACGGACTATTTGCTGATGGTCCGGACCACCAAAGATCAGGTAATATCTGGGTAGGGGACAAATCTCAGCACTGCAGTAACACTGATGGTGACACCTGTTAGTGTGTGTAGAACTGGTACAAGTGGATCAGAAACAGCAGTGCTGCTGGAGTTTTATTTTTTACTTACGGTCCACTACTACTTTATTGCTCTGCCTTCTAAACCACTCATTGTAATTATAATACTAAAACTGCAGCAGTATCTGCTGTAATTAATATGATAATTTAACTTTAAGTAAAAAGTGATTTTGTCACTACACAAAATAATTGGGCTGGTTCCTTGACCACAAGCCAACAACCACAACTATAATACAGAAAAAAAACACAACGAAAATATATTTTGATTTGAATGCTGTTGTTTCCTTTAAGATTTTAAATAACAGAAAATAAATGAAAGTACCAGATTTAAAGGCAAAGGTTCATACCCTGTACACGCCTTCACCTGTTTATTGTTAATTAATGCAATTAACCCAACCAAGTTTGGTTTCCTTTCTGTGGTCTGCTGTACTTAACCCCTCTTTGGGCTAAGCAATGTTTACCTAACTGCATGTACAGTATGTATGTTTAATGTCATACATTCATCTGTTTAAGCTATGATTCAAGCTCAAACTACACTACACTACTACTTTGAATCCAAAAACTAACAGTACCACATAAACAATACAGTGGTTTAAATGTAATTGTACATGGTTTTAGAATAAACACACAGAACAGCAAAGAGAGGGACGTTCAGGAAACCCAAATTAAATCCAGATGGAGATGTTAGGAAAAGAGAAAGCTGAAATAATAAAAAACAAAACTACACACACACACACACACACACACATAGAGAGAAATAATCCACCCAACACCAGCACACATCCCATCCACACAAGCACACTGACTAAACCCCTCACAAGCATACCAGCCCATCCACTACAGTGCCTTAACTATACCCACTATACACACACAAACCCACCAATGCAAGCACTGCAACCGACACATGCTAATGTGCCAACAAAAACCAAGCTCTATAAAAGTATTGTTGGGTGAGTTTGGTATGGACCAAGTTGACTGACTTACACAGAGTCCTGACCTCAATCCCATCAAAGACTTTTCAGATGAACCAGACTAAAGCCTGGGACCTGGCTCTTCTCAACCAACACTAGTATCTACAAACCTACAAATGTTCTAATGGGAAATAGGCAAACATTTCCAGATGCACTACAAAGTCTTATAACTGCTTTGTTTCTTATTAATTAGCTAATGATTTACAATGAAACAAATGCTGGCTCACACTCAAAAACACTGTACGCCAAACAGTGTTAATATTTGAGGCATTCATAGCCTTTTATTCCATTACTAAATGTTTATGACATTAATAAAAAAAAATGCGAGAAAAGCATTTCATCAAAGCCGGGAGTATAAACTGGAGATTGGCTGGTTATAACTGATGACACTATCTTGAAAGATAATGTCCTTACTTTTTTCTCAAATCTGACCCCCCCCCCCCCCTCAGAAAACTTCAGTATCATTAAAAGGTTTAACATCTGTCTGGCGTGTCTGAAGTGTAAATCTCATTGAAATCCATGTGAATAAACACTAGTAGACTATTAGGAGGAAGATAATGAACAAATGAATGGTATTAACTGATGCTAAATCTGAAAGCCTTTTGTGATAAAGGACAAACTTGTCATGCCACCCTGCCACATCATTCCTCCTCATCAGAAATGATTCATAAAGACTGAGCAACATGTCAGATGTACAATATATAGAATATATAGCTCTGATCTCAACTCACACTTGACAGTCACACCTCTAAATCTTGTGGAAAGCCTGTCGAACCCCTGATGAAGGGAAACTCCGTGTTATTGCAGGTGGTCTCCCCAAAAGCCATTCAAACTGATCGCGTCCATTAGATGCGCTGATGACGTCATAATTTTGTTCTTACCACCCTCTCCTCACTTTAATAATAAACTTTACAAGAAAAAAAAATTATAATAAAGCACATACACAGTGCAAATAAAATCAATACCAACAGCCTGAAGTCAGTGTACAAAAGTTGTAATTCGTTACTTCATGGGTAAAGATCAGGATCAGAAAAATAAACACCAGCAGCAGCACCAGCACCATGACGTCAAACCGCGTTTTCTATCAGCACTTTTATACACTACTTAGGGAACCTAGTTCGAGTGATAGTGCGCATGGCTAACCGTGTCCATGGAGACGCGAAGTTCCGCAAGAGGTGTGATTTGGGACAGATCGTAAAATAAATAGATAAACAAACACAAAGCGGGTGTTTTATAAAAATAAAATAAATAAATACCTGATGTTATTCCCCAGGCTGCATACGCGTTCCGCGCTGACACTGCTCTGAACAACGTGCTCACCACGCCGACTCAAAAACATCACCTCTCCCGCGAAGAGAACCCGAGAGATATCGCGAGATTACGGGGTTTACCGCTGCTGGTCTACTCACACACGAGGGCGACGAAAACACGTGAAAAAGGGTTCAGATGATATATTCATTCATTCATTCATTCATTCATTCATTCATTATCTCCCGCTTATCCTCTATTAGGGTCGCGGTGGGGCTCCCCATGCCCATCCAGGGGAGAACGTCTCGGGCGCTGGGCAGATAGACCCAGGACAGGGCGCCAATCCATCGCTGGGCACACACTCACTCACACAGACACACTCTATATGGGGCAATTTTGAGAATTCAATTGACTTGATCCATGTTTTTGGACTGTGGGAGGAAACCGGAGAACCCGGAGTAAACCCACGCAGACATGGGGAGAACATGGAAGCTCCATCCAGATGGGGATTCGAACCGGGAATCCCTAGCACTGAGAGGCGAACGTGCTAATCACTAAGTCACCGTGCCGCCACTCAGATGATATAAAGATCTAGTTTTTAGGACAGCGTTTTAAAGATAAAATGTATGTTTGCATACTGAACCACTGGAGTTACCAGTGTGGGTCCTTGAGCAAGGCCCTTAACCATCGACATAGATTTCTCCATCTATCCATTATCTTCCGCTTTATCCTCTATTAGGGTCGTGGGGAGGGGGGGGGTTCCCCATGCCCATCCAGGGGAGAACGTTTCGGGCGCTGGGCAGACACACCCAGGACAGGGCGCCAATCCATCAATGGGCACACACACACTTACACACAGACATACACACTCTATATTGAGCAATTCGGAGAATTCAGTACACTTGATCCATGTTTTTGGACTGTGGGGGGAAACCGGAGAACCCGTAGGAAACCCACGCGGACACGGGGAGAACATGGAAACTCGAACCGGGAATCCCTAGCGCTGAGAGGCGAACGTGCAACAAATGGGAATTGTGATAAATGGGACAGTAGTGGCATCTAGTGGCTCTTATAGGAATTGCGTGTGGTTTCTAAATTGTCCATCAGAGGTCATCAGATATGTTTATTAGTTCATGACCTAAGAATCCCTGTTGGTACAGTTAAAGTTTCTTAAACGATTTTTTAAATATAAAACGGTTTTCCCAACATTTTGTGAATCATTAACGTTGAGATGTTTTTAAGTTTAATAGCAATACCTTGGTTCAAAGTGTAATTCATCATAACTGAGAGTAATTACGAATCTCATTGTCTGGAGTTTATTCATTCATTCATTATCTTCCACTTTATCCTAAATTAGGGTCGCGGTGGGGTTCACTAAGCCCATCCAGGGGAGAACGTTTCGGGCGCTGGGACGATACACCCAGGACAGGGTGCTAATTCATCGCTGGATTATATATATATTTGGTTATATAATATAATATTCAGATTACCAGGGTCATTGTTGAATTCTGCTTAAATTAGAGTTGCCAATCTGTTCAGTTTGTATACAATTCTGGCCTGAAATGTGCACATTATTACAGTTTTACACAAGTCACTGAAGTCAAATTAACCAAAAAATCTCATACGAATCATTTTGCTCTGAAGGACAGCAAATTTATTCAACTCAAGAGAAAAACAAACAAACAAACAAACATATAAACAAGATACCACATAAGTTCCTAGCAAGTCGACACAGTCTAAAATGAAATGTAAATGTAAAATCAGTATGTTTTATTTCGATTAAATCCACAGAATTGTAATGTCTGTGTAATTCCTACTGATTTGAGTTAAAGGTAAAAACAAAAAGGATTCTGCAATCTAAATTTAAAATCAAATCAAACATCATCTCACCTTGTACGTTAAAACTTTCCAAACAGAATGTTGTATGAATTATAAATGATGAGGATCGATTAGCTATGCTTCCTTCTCAGTCCTCTGGCTAAAATTTTCCTTTGCTGACGTGTGTGAGTGTAATTACGGACTAGAAAAGGTCTATTCAAGAGGCTCTTCAGTGATTTTTTTCTCCAAACATAGAACAGGGAAGCACTTCTCATTTAACAAAGTAGAATGTTAACGAATTAGACAGCCGTGTGTGGTACAGCTACTGTACATGTACAAAGTGATTGCCTCAGTGGAGCAGTCTGATCCAGGATCAAAAGCCAGGATTTTGTGTAATGAATCACCTTAGAATGCTAAATATGAGTGTGATCAAGAGTCTTTTGGGCTAAATGTGAGCAATAGAGTAATCAGGACCTGCCCCTTTACGCAACAAACGCCTCCTGCATTTTACACAGCCAAATTATTACAAACACATTAAACACACACACATTTCCACACACGCGCACACAAACACACACAGCTGCCAACATGTGCCTCTCAGCAGCACTGCTCCTGCTAGTACTCTGTGGTAAGTCTGTTATTTTTGTTTCACTCCGCTGTACAGAATCCTATGTTGCACTTTCTGTATAAGTTTTTACATTGAAAATGAAAAGGTTTCCTTTCTTTTGTTTTGCAAACGTATCTAAAATGGATGATGATGAAATGTGTATGAACAGCGTGTGTACACTGTAAACATATCCACTCAGCAGGAGACTGAATCTGATCTGGATGGCTTTTGTCTTACAGACTTACAGCCTTTCATCTCAAATCGGTTTTATTTCTGTTTTATTTTAGCTTTGTGGTGCCCCGTAATCACTGCACACTTTTGGGCATTATACACATTGTATAGTGTTTATATAGTGTTTATACCTGTAATAAATAGCCAAAAAGATACATCTTGCAATGAAGCAAAAAGCAGTTTGTTTGTCAGTTAAGACAGATCAACTCACTTTGAAAATTTATGAAAGAACTGAGGTCAATGTTTAGTCTCCTTCTGTCAACTGCTATTAGAAAAAGCAAGAACCAGTTTGAGCTACAATATTTCTTTTTATTTACAAAGTTAAAGTCCAAAATTCGGGCAGCACGGTGGCTTAGTGGTTAGCACATTGACGTCTCAGCACTAGGGATTCCCAGTTCGAATCCCCATCTGGATGGAGTTGCCATGTTCTCCCCATGTCCGCGTGGGTTTCCTCTGGGTTCTCGGGTTTCCTCCCACAGTCCAAAAACATGGATCAAGTCAATTGAGTTCCCCAAATTGCCCGATATAGAGTGTGTCTGTGTGAGTGAGTGTGTACCCAGCGATGGATTGGCGCCCTGTCCTAAGTGTATCTGCCCAGCGCTCGAAACTTTCTCCCCTGGATGGGCATGGGGAACCCCACCACGACCCTAATAGAGGATAAAGCGGAAGATAATGGATGGATGGAAGTTAAAGTCCAAAATTCGGATGGCACGGTGGCTTAGTGGCTAGCACATTCTCCTTTCAGCGCTAGGGATTCCCGGTTCGAATCCCCATCTGGGTGGAGTTTCCATGTTCTCCATGTGTCCGCATGGGTTTCCTCTGGGTTCTCCGGTTTCCTCCCACAGTCCAAAAGCATGGATCAAGGTCACTTGAGTTCTCCAAATTGCCCCATATAGATTGTGTTTGTGTGTGAGTATGTGCCCAGTAATAGATAGGCGCCCTGTCCTGCGTGTATCTGCCCAGTGCCCGTTCTCCCCTGGATGAGCATGGGGAAACCCCCCGTGACTCTAATAGAGGATAAAGCGGAAGATAATGGATGAATGGAAGTCCAAAATTCACAAAAAAAATACACAACAAAAATACTAATTGTAATCAAAAACCAAACAAAAGGTCAATAGTGTTTTATTGCTTTCCTGTTTTTTATGTGTTCCTTATTGTAACACATGCCAGTCGTTATGCTTTTGTTTTTTTCTGGCTTCTTTGTCTTTTATTTCTGCAATTTATCTTCTGCAAACTATTGTTCAGTCTGGTGCTTTTAATTACATCTATTGAAATATAACAATAATAATTGACTTACACCTTTGTATTTGTTGCTAATTCAAAAATGAATAGTATAGTAGAGGTTGTTAATAGTAGAGAGAATTAGGTGTAATTTAGTAATAGGGGAAATAAGGTCAAAATGACAGTGTAAACAGATATAAAGATAAAGATGGAGGCAGTGAAAAGAAAGCAAATAAAGAGTTTAGCAAATAAATAAAGAGTTTAGCATTGTGAAATTCCCTATTGTGGGACAAATAAAGATCTTGTCTTATTTGTGTAAAGAAGTGGATGATGGCAATTTTAAAATATCATGTCAAATAATTTCTAATAATGTAACATGATTTAATAAATATAAAATTGGCTTTATACTGTATGCAGATACCGTTTCATTCATGTGTAAAGATTATTTTGCATTTTTATAGTACTGTCTTGCCTTCAATCTAAACAAATCATTATACATTTTATTCAAATGTGTTTATTCATTTTAGAATATTGTAGATCCTCATTTATCCACCTGCCTGTTGATTTTGTTTTCTTCTGTATTTTTAGATTTTGTTACCTCCTGGAGTTTCTTAGCCAGTTTCAACATGGCAGGGATTACTGGTTTGGTGACGTTTGACCCTAAAGATAAGACTGCCACTGTTAACCTAACTGGTACAAATACACAGACATGTGGTGCTTTCAGTCTAATTCTCACTGAGTTTCCAGTGATGCCCGGTCACTTTGCCCAGCCATGTGATCAAGCCCAAATAGGAGAGCATGTCTTTGCAATGTCTATTGATAAACCATCCTCAGTGGTGAACATTTCCATGTTGCTGGAGAAACGGTCAAACCTGGACGCACACGCACTTGTGATTGAGACCTGCAATGGTATAAGAGCTTGCACAAGTGTACTGGCCTCTTCATCAGTCACCACATGGCAGGCTCGTTTCTATGGTTTTGTGGCTGGGAACATCTACCTCCGCCAGGTATCTGGAGAGCCCGTGGCCATCCTTCTTTCAGACCTTGTCAATCTTAATCAGAGGAATACTACTGTTGCTGATATTTTTCTGTCTGAAAGTTCTGCTGTTGACTGTAAGACTTTACTGGGTGGTTCCAATTCCAACAGTTTGAGAAATGTGGGGCAGTTGAAGGTCGGCATTCCTCTTCATCCTGTTAAATCCCGTTTGGATATATGGTCTCCGCCGGTGGCATTTCGTTTTGCTCTGCTTAATCTTACCTCAGGGTTTATATGTAGCGAAATCCGAACATTGAAACCAAAGACGATCAGTGCTCTGATAGATATGAGGGGGATTAAAGGCTACATAACCTTTCATCAGCCCTCTCCTTTTGATCTGACAACTCTCAAAATGAACCTGACAAACCTTGGTAGACGAGTTGGACCATACCATGTTCACTTGTTTCCCACGCCACAGATGACGTCACCACCACAGAGCACATGCAGCAATGAGAATGTTGGGGGCCACTGGAATCCTTTTGGGGTGGACACTCAGCCCTCAAGTTATCCTCCCCCTTCAGGCTCAACGCATGATCTTTATGAAGTCGGAGATCTTAGTTCCAGACATGGATCTTTACAGAATGCAGATGATTTTCAGGCCAATTTAAGCGACTGGAACTTGCCTCTGTTTGGACGAAACAGTATAGTCGGTCGTTCTTTGGTTCTTCATCAGCTTGATGGAACCAGATTTGCCTGTGCAAGTATTCTTTACCCTGGAGAGATTATTGTAGGAAGGGCTATTTTTCACACCACAGTGGTAGGATCAATCCTCTTCACCCAACTGAAAAACAACCCATACTCTGATGTCTCAGTTTTCCTAGATTTGTCTTATGGACAGCCAAACAAATCTGCTACTCAGCGGCACCACTGGCATATTCATACCTACCCTATCAGCACAGAGACAGACGATGATACGGGTCAGTGTGGCTCCACTGGGGCTCACTGGAACCCCTATGAAATTAATAACACTGTGCCCAGCTATAAGATCAACTGCAAACCAGATTTTCCTTTTTCTTGTGAGGTTGGAGATCTATCCAGCAGACACAAGCTACTCAGTCTGGGGCCTGATATTGGAAATCTAGCCAGCAAAAACTTTTTTACAGATAGTACATCCTGGCTATCTGGATTAGATGGTGCAATTGGTCGTTCTGTAGTGATCCATGGTCCAGATGAGGCCAGTCATCGTATTGCCTGTGCCAACGTGACTCTTCTTCGCTTTCCCTCTGCTCACTCTGGACCTTGGCATGGGGCAGGGGCTTCCAAAGGGACTGTTCATTTATTTCAGACCTCTCCTCAGGGACCGACCAACCTTAATGTTTCTTTGACTGAACTAGGAGCCAAAGCAGGTGGATACCACATCCATTTGCTGCCAGTGAGGACTGCATTGGATGCATGCTCCAACAAGAATGTCATGGGTCATTTCAACCCATATAGTGTGAATTTCACATTATCCCCCAGTCCAGGAAATGGTTCAGTGGACCAGTATGAGATTGGTGATATAAGTGGCAAGTTCGGGACTTTAAAAGATCAGAACCAGATCCAGGAACATTACATGGACATTAACATGCCACTAAGTGGAGTCAATAGTGTAATAGGACGATCTCTTGTTATACATTACATCAATGGTTCAAGGTGAGCTTATTTATTGAGCTACTGTTTAAAGAACACATATGTTATTAATATTCACTCAGGTTATGTTGACAATTAACTATAGAACCTATTAAACTTTAAAAAAAACTGGAATTTACAACATATAGTACCACATGGGAAGACATTCTAAAAGCAGGTTTCGGGTACAACACAATGTAAGATTGACACCTGGCAACCAGAAAATTTCTCAATTCCGCCTAACATTGTTTAATTTAGTGGAGATCAGACAACTTTGGGATTCAGTTACACCAAACTCATCAGACCATGCTTTACAAAAGTAATCTATTTTTGCCCACAGTGCTTACACACAGGAATTTGTCATCCACATGAAACTCATCTGTGCAATGAAACACACACTGAGTGAAGTGAGCGCACATGCCCAGAGTGGTGGGCAGCCTTGTATATGGCGCCCAGGGGGCAATTAGGGTTAAAACACAAACTTGTTCCACCGAGGTTGCATAAATTAAATGCCTGTGTATTCTGGAATGTCCAGTAACCATGAAGCCAAATCTAAAGTTAACAATATTAGTGTTCATATTTAATAGGTGAAAGAAAACTGAACATATTGTGTATGTTTAGCCATCAATGTCACATGGTTGTTGTACCTTTATTTAAAAGCTTAAAAAGCAGAACAAAAAGTAATGCAGGTGCTGCCCGACCTTCAACTGTAAAATTTATAATGAATAATAGGAACTGAAAGACAAACTCAGAGGCTTTTGGTAATAATTGCATCATTATAATAAGTTGCTATATGCCACAGGAGAAAAAGAATAAAATGTCCATTAATAACGTAATCGAGTTTGTTATTTATTGATTACAGAAAACAGTATTACTTGAATTTTGAAATAACACAGCTTGTATTATATTACATTTTTTTAGTGTCAGGTATATCAGACACCAGTGCAAAACTTTTTAAAAAGCAGAGTGGAAATAAAAATATGAAGATCTACCATCTATATTTTCATTAATACACAGATGCTTTTATCCAAAGCAACTTACAAATGCTCCTACGTCATTGTTGGGGTCAAACTTCATGGACAGCCATTATACCGCACCCTGAATCAACACGGTTTAAGGACCCACATCGGTAACTTCAGTGTACTTGGGATTTGAACCCCCAATCTTCAGAGTGATAGCCCATCATCACTCACGCTAGGGAAAAATTAAAAAACTGAGAATACATTTTAGCTCTATATTTAGCTCTACAAAAAAGGAAGTGAAGTGTTAGTACAAATTAAATTTGAAGTTGTATGACAGTGAGCAATCCTTTGGTGGCTTTATTTAGAGTGTGTTTTTAAAAACTCTTTTGCTGGAAACATTTAAGCTTCCAGACTAACCAACAAGCCATCTTGCTACTCGCATTGAATACAGTGATTAACAATTATTTACTATGTGTGCGTATTGCATTGTCATTCTTGGTTGCAAGTCACTTTTTAGTACATGATTAACTTATGTCTTCAGTTTTTTTGTCCATACTGTATTCGACTGAGATTTGAGATGATTGTGTGTGTTTTTTTTTTTGTGTGTGTGTGTGTGTGTGTGTGTGTGTGTGTGTTTTGCTTTGCAGGATGCAATGTGCAGACATTACAGCTGATAATTCTTCAGATGGTTACCTCATTATCGCTGAGGCTGTGTTTAATGACAGTGTGATTGGCAGCATTACTTTGGTAACATTTTTGTTCTGCGCTCATGGTGTTGATATTCCTTCTTTAACCTTTAGTTCTGGTTCTTTTTTATGTGGAGTCTGTTAGACCATAGGTGTCCCCCAAATGTAAATGTAAATGTAAGTGAGTAAATTGCCTGACAGTCTAATATTCAGAAGGTTGTGCCACATCCAATACTTGATCATCTTTTGTGGAGACTTTTTAAGAGAAGAGCTTAAAGAAGAAGAATGAAATTGAATTCTGTGTATAAGCACAGTGTGACGTGCTCATTTGGTATAGAAACAGCCCTGTTTTATTTTTTTTACCTGGAATTTATTTCATTACAAATATGTTGGAGATGTAAGTTTACCCGAATATACTAGAGTGGCATGAAACCCTGTTGTGCTGAACATCCAGCTGACAGACATGACAAGCCTGTCCTTATAAAGAGGAGGCATCTCTTTAAATCTGCCACAAAAAGATGACGCTTTCCACTTTCTTTTTATCCAAAGATGTGGGTGATGAGAAAAAAAGTAGGGGAAAGGGTAGATTGTGCACATACGCTGACAGCTATGTGCCTGTAACATAATAACTGATGTTAAACAGTCCTTCCTCTCCCAGACTGTCTGTCTGTCTGTCTCTCTCTCTCTCTCTCTCTCTCTCTCTTTATGTGAAGTATGTATTGTATTGTGTTTAACGTTTATATATCATAAATATTCATTGTGTATGTGTGTGTGTGTGTGTGTTTTGGTTATTGCCCTTTGTTTTACTTCAGTCTCAGCAGACTTTTCCTGATGGAAGTTATGGAGATGTGACCCTTTTGGTGGACATGAGTAAGAACACAAATGTAATTATAAACATTTATTTATATTTACAGTCAAAAATTCACATCTATATACATGTTTATATTCACAAATACATATGGTCATAATAAGTTGCATTAGACAGTTTCTATAATAAAGGCCAAATCCTGGATTTGCATATTCTGATATTTTATAAATTAAATAATTAGAATAAAAATAACATTACCAAAAAATAATATAACTCTTGCCCAGCAATGGATTAGTGCCCTGTCGTTTAGCGCCCAATATGTTCTCCACGGAATAGACATAGGGAATCCCCACATGACCCTGGTTATTAGAATTAAGTGGAAGATAATGAATTAATGAATGGATGGATGATATAACTCTATAACTCTGTGTAAATAATCTGATGATTTTCTATTATGTATTTTGTGTTAGGGACAAGTTTGAGTAAATAAAGTTAACACTAATAAATCTCCACCAGTGTAATTTGTATTACCATTGTGAGTAGATCAGTTTGTGCTATTTTGTTTCAGATTAATGATGCTTCGTGGTACATAGCAGAGAAGTATGGGGTTGGATCTGTTGCTGGTTGCCCTGGAAGTGAAAAAATGTACAATCCATTCAACATGACAGATCAGGTTTAAATTGCTTTTAAAAATCTTTGGCATCCCTAGGATAAAATAAAAATTGTGCCCTTGTTTTTTGAAATGTCATGATTGTGCAAAATGCTGCTGAACCCTGTTTGCCATGTGGTATTTTAGAGCACTAGCTGTTCTCCATTAACATCTCTTGCCTGTCCACTTGGAAACCTGACGGGCAAACATGGATATATCAGTTTATCACAGAGACAGCTCTTCACCGACACACACCTTCCCCTGTCTGGAGATTTTACAGGTATGAAGATATTACATTTTGTGACCCTAATCCATATGAAACCATTATAATGCTTACTTAAAAATATACAGTACCATAAAAATGTTTGGGCAACCCTAAAATATCTGTTGTAATTAGGTATTTAGAAGATGAACTAATCTCTGAAAGGTATGAAGTTAAACATGAAACATAAATTGGCTAAATTGTAGATCAAAAAGTTTTTCCCGTAGACCAAAGCCCTTGAAGGCTTGGAAAATGGGTAATGCCAAATAGATAGGAATATGAAAACCAGATGTGAATGTATATGTGTACTTTTATGTGCCTTGTGATAGACTGTGTACTTTTTTAAGTTTTTTTTTTCACATTTCACTTTATGAGCGCTGTTATATATGCCAGCACCTCTTATTACCCTAATTAGGATAAGCAATTTAAACCATTAATGAAAAAAACAAAGATACTGTGTGTTTTTCCTCAGTTATTTACAGGTCTCTGGTCCTAAAGATAGAAAATGAGATCATTGCATGTGCAGACATTCTTCCAAAATCTCCGTCTGCTCGGCAGATCTTTTCAAGAGTAACAACCTTCAGTAGGTACGTGTAAAAAATCATCTTCATCTTTTTTCATGTAAAAGCTATATAGTCTGGAACTTCTTTGTTATTCTGTCCTTTTTTTAACATTGAGTTGTTTTTATGCATTGTTTGAATTAGAACCTTAAAATAAACCTGTAGTACATGTATGTTTGGACAAAACACCATACTCATCATGCATGTTGCTATGTGCAAAGAAAGCACATTTTCTGGAATAAGAGCTTAAAAAAGGCCCAGAAAAGAATGTTTTAAAAGCTGTAATCATACTTAGTTCCTGCAGTGCAAACACACATAAAATTGCTGAATTGTTTCAGCAGTTTTGAAAACTATAAATAAGGCCTTGCACTGCAAAAATTCCTTATATGAAACCAAAAGTGGTTATTTTAGTGGTTATTAGCTTTATGTCACTAATCATAACTTGTAGAGATTTAATGATATAGATTCAAATATTGACAAAAAATAAAAAAAAAATGCATTTATAATTAATTTTAAAGTTTGTAAGAAGCTAAATCCACTTCAAAAGGAGATTTAACATCTCTGCTATCTGGGCAGGTATGATTTTCGCAGAAGGGTGGCAGATGTCCTGAATGTTCATCTGTCCAGAGTATCCATCTTGCCTGGTTCTCTATCACTTATGCCAGGAGGAACATGCCAACAGGTCACCTTTATTGTGTCAGGTAAAAATTATACTGTCGTTTTACCTTTTATTTGAAATATAGTCATTAATAATGAAATGTGTCTAGTGATCACAAATAAAAAATAAATGTAGTAAATACATGTTTTAAGCATATTTTTAGAAAAATGAACGGCCTCCACATGTAAAGTCAAAAGGTTTTAAATGCAAAATCCAGTTTTGATTTCAATTTTGCTATAGTTTTGTATTGGAGAAAAAATATAAGCCGGTATACATCCAAAAAGACCCTACATAGTCTCTCTCTCTCTCTCTCTCTCTCTCTCTCTCTCTCGTTTTGTGTGTGTGTGTGTGTGTGTGTGTGTGTGTGTGTGTGTGTGTGTGTGTGTGTGAACCCTTCCGTGACCCTAGTTATAGGACTAGGCGTGACCCCTATTAGGACTAGGCGGATGATGAGGCGATTAAATAGGACAATAATAATAATATGACAATAATATGCAATAGAAATTTGACATGATAAATCAATTGTTTTTGTTCATTCTAATATCCACATTTTACACCATAAAGAAAAACTTAAATTTGCATTAAAGTTGGAGTTAAATTCCAGCATAATTCATACAGGTTTTTTTATTTGTGATTCTTTGTATGCTTCGTATACTATGAATGCTTTATGAATAGTTAATGAACACATTGGTACTTGTGTAGAATGCTTTCTGCATGTTCTGGAGATTAAATCAGAACATGCCTTAGCACATTCTGCTTTTGAATTAGTATTCGGGGTCCTGAATTGTCCCTTGTATTCTCAGGTAACTTGAATTGTGGCATATTTCATTCCATTGTCATTTTGCAGACCCATTCTGATCCCTCTGAATGAACAATTCAGGTCTTTCAAAAAACTCAGAAAAGGAATGACGCTGAAACTGGAGTCTTGGTTAAACAGTGTGAATGTCCACCTTGCCGCTTGTTCTGAAACAGGAGAGGGGTGGTTCACCAGAATGACCCATTCTTTACCCTTGGTGTCTGTACACCTAATTCCTTTGGGGACATATTACACAGTTTCTGTGGATTTCTGATTCCCAGTATGGACATGTCCAATTCCCATGCACCAGCACCCCCACTACTGCACAAATCCAATCCGGTAGTTCACTTTATGAAATTTATGATTCTTCTAAAGAATACACACAAATGTGTAATAATGAGAGCTTCTTTTACCAAATATTAATCAGAACTGGAGGAGACACACTTCAATTCACTTCACCAGTTGTCTCTAATGTGGACGCCAGGCAGTACAGATTCCTGTTTTAACAATAGTTAAGACCCACAGCCTTCTGATTAAACACGCCAGCTGTGACTGTAGATGTTCAGCCAAACTGGTCTTTAAAATAGCAAATGAAAGCAGTTTTGATCAATTTTAGGCTTTGGGCTTTGTAGGTTCTCCCTTTCTTTGTATTTTTTTTTCTTGTAAAAATAAAATCATCAGTTGAATTAGTGAATCTACTTTATGTCATTCTCTACTTATAAACTACACAGATTTGGGATTATTTTCAGATGGGCATACATCTAATTGGAATGTAACATTTGTGACATCCAGGGGAGAACGTTTAGGGCACTGGGCAGACACACCCAGGACAAGGTGTCTATCGCTAGGCACACAGTCACTCACACAGACACGTACACAACCACACTCTATATGGGGCAATTTAGAGAACTCAATTGACTTCATCCATGTTTTTGGACTGTGGGAGGAAACCGGAGAACGCGGAGGAAACCCACACGGACACGGGGAGTACATGGAAACTCCACCCAGGATTCTATGGGGATTCGAAACACTAAGCCACCATGCCACCATATGTAACATGTAACATGTAAAAATGTACCATCATTGAACATTATTATAATATTTTTGTCATTTAGTTTTTTGTTTTAAACATTTCCATGCCACATGAACCATTAATTATGCTCTAAAGTGGACATGGTAAAAAATACTATAAAATTAACCTTAAGAATATGGGAATGCTTGTTACACTAATGAATTGCAGCTAATTTAAACAGAAAGAAAACCTTGAAGACAAAGTAAATCTAGTGGCACAAAGTTATTGTTACCTTAGCTTCTGGAAACGTACAAATCAGGATGCAGTGTAATAGTTAAAAACATACAAAACAAGAGCATAAGATGTGTATGCACTATAGATAAAGTGAGTAAACCAACATTTACAAATCTAAACTGGATTGATTACAGTCAAGATCTTCAAAAGCTGTGATATAAAAATCTATTTGAATAATGACAATATGTTGCCTAAGCATTTGTCAGATGTTTAAATGTTTTAAACAGGCGATGTTAATCAGAACAAGCTTGACTCTGTGAAGGACAGTGAGAAGATGGGTCAATTCAAACAGAGTGGAGAGTGCACGAAAAGTAAGTTTCCTTTCACCAAATACACTGTGTGGCTAAATGGAAATAGAGATCTGCTTTTTCATAATTTAAGCTAAGGCATGCCCAGCGATGAATTGGCGCCCTGTCCTGGGTCTATCTGCCCTGCGCCCGAAACGTTCTCCCCTGGATGGGCATGGGGAACCCCACTGCGACCCTAATAGAGGATAAAGCTGGAGATAATGAATGAATGAATAAGCTAAGGCACATTACTATGTTAAAAGCATACAAGACACTTAAAATATCTACGCTTTTGGCAAGAAAAAAACATGACTGTGCACCTAGGCATAATTTAATTGTCTCTGTATTAGTGGTGTATAACTTTACACCATAGCATGCAGTTCTCCAAACTATGTCTAGTCTTAAAAATATAACGATCCATTAAAGTCTTGCCTTATTTAGAGATTAAAAAGAAAATAATATTTATAGAATGTAAGGGTTCTGCATTTATATGTTAAGATTGCAATCTATATAGGTATGTACACCAGGTGTATTGGAACACCTACACATTACACATACAGAAACAATTCTTTACATCAGAGATCGAAGTTGACCTTCTAAAAGCTCATATTCTCATAAATAGGGTTTTTGTGAATTTTGGATCAGTCATCCAAGATAGTATTTATTTGTAAGGTGATGGCAGATAAGTGAATCTCATTTGCAATTGCTAATCCATTTCTTTCTATAATATTTTAATATGGTTAACCTTAAAGCTCTGTTCATGCCAAGCTTACCCAACCTTAACATAATGGAACTTGCTTTGTGCATTGAGGCACGGACACGCTTAAATAGAAAAAGGGACTTTTCCAAACTGTTACCGCGAAGATAAAATGATAATATTTTCCAAAATACAAGACTTATGTGCTTAATAATTGATATGTATCTTTAGATGAATCGCTGAAGTTTATTAACTCTACATGTCATGTAGGTAGCGTCCCCGTTCTCTTGGCATTTTACAGCACAACTGTTCTCCTACTCTCTTTGACTATGGTGTATGTTCTTCAGACATGGATTCTGCACTAAACTAAGTAAAAACTTCAGTTCCTTTCTGTTTATAACTGTTTTCCTTGAACATGTAACAATTTTGAGGACTAAGCTGAAATCAGTTTTAAATTAAATCTGTTGCTTTAATTGGAATCTAAGTCAACTGTTTCAAATTGCATTTTGTTTTAATGCACCATTTTATATTCTTATTTGTATAATTATTTGTGAAAGCATCGCTCTACTTGGTGCATACTGATTCATGTTCTATTTTATATATTCTATGTAAAAGTATCTGTGTCTTCATTTTTTTCATGTCTTATAAATGTATTTTGTACCTTTTTCTCTCCGACTCTTTTCTGGTGTTTATATGTAATTGATATTAAAGTGCAGTTTCTGTGTAGTTTGAATTAAGATCAGTAAGTAAATTTTAAATTTCTAAACATTCTGCAGCATAGTTTTTTTCTGTTTAATAAAGCAATTACACCTTGTGTTTAGTATTCATGAGGAAAGAGCTGCAAGTAGTAACCAAGGTAAAGATCTTTATAGTTTCTCTGCTCATATTATGATTAGGGGCACCATGTGACTTATAATCTTCCAACAAGTGGCTAAATAGAAGAAGAAAAAAATATTGCCATTTTAATCAAATAGTAATAAAAAAGTATGTGAAATGTATGTGACATGCACATGGGGACAAAGATATTACTCTTTATAAAAGAGGTATTACTCTTTATATATATATAAAAAAAATGAGTAAGGTTTGCCAGCCAAAGGACATTAACCATGAAGCACAGGGTTTTGTGGAAAACAGCATATCGTGGATGGGCTTTGCTGCAGTTGGGACTAATGAGCTGGAAAAGATGACTTTATAAGATGGAAGATTTAATAAATAATTAGATGATTATTCCCTGTGTATTAACAAAGTATTCTGATTTTGATTCTTATTCATCTGTAAAAATCTACTATCTTATAATGCCATCTATCTTTTCCAGTGCATCAGTGCATCTCATATTTTTTCCTTTTGTTACAAAATATTGAGATGGTGATTTATATTTAATGTAATTGCTAAAGGTTAGGGCAATCAAAACCTTTTCATTGACTTTACATTATGGAAAAAGAGTCCTAATCTTTTCCTTAGACCTCCCAGAGACCTGAGGGTTCATTTGCTTTATAGTGTGAGGGGAAATGAATGTTCAATGTCCAGCAGTGAACTGACTGCTGTGCTCAAATTACACCACCACCCATGTGAGAGGGGCATGTACAAGCTCGCTAATCCCTATTCTTAACATAAATAGTTATTCGCTTAAGCGAGGAAATCGGATCATTTGTGCATCATCATTTTCAGTCCTGGAATTGTGTTCCTGATCTGTTGTTTTTGTCAGAATTGATCATGCATTGTGTGCTAACCACACCCTCATGATGCACCTATTACTTTACTAAGCTGTAATATGATAAACATCATTATCAATACTAATACCTCGACCCCGGGGTTTGATGTTACGTCTTATATTTGTACAAAATGTGAAGTTAGACAGAAAACAACAGTTTGAAATGAAAAGGGGGTGAGGCTCGAATGGAGAAACACTAGTGGGACTACAGATGTCACGTGACTGCCGACGTCGGCGCTTTACATGGCGGCGTCCTAAGTAAAGCAGAGGCTCAGAAGAAGGTTTAGAATCAGTTTTATATCTCAAACCGGACCACTTGTTTTATAGGTAAGTCCTTCGTGGTTGTCAAAAGTGAATCATTTTATTATCAATAAGATGCGCATTGTGAGGAACTAATGCGAGCGATGGCGTGGCGCCTGCATGCGCGTGCTCGTAGTGGTCTTCCTCCTCAGTGAGATGGCAGATCAGCTGTTTGCGTAATTGACACTAAAACCTTTATTTCTCTGTAAATACCATTTAAACATGTCTTCGTTTGAATCTCTAAAACTTCGGGTTAGTTGTACCGTCTGGGAAAGCGCTTTGTTGTTTTTTGTGAACTTGACCGTGATTTAAAAGTAATATTGATATCCTGTTAGTAGCACTGACATGTAAACAAACACATCCAATAAAATACTGCTATAAAGCGATTACTATAATGTGAATAGACCTTGTTTTTGTTTTCATTGCTGAACGTGTCGTCATTGAATCCAGCCAATCAGAGACCGAGTCTGTTGTTTTCTTTGACGTGATTGGACCGTTAGACAAACCTAAATAGCAATGTGCTGCAGAAACAATGTGATGTCGGCACCGCTAACTGCTGTGTAAAGAGCTGCAGTCAGGGGCGTTTTTAGGGTTTAAAAACATCAGGGGCTTTAGCCCAGATCCCTTATTCCCCCGTCCTCTTTAAAAAGTGCACTTTCATGAAGGTATTTAACCTCGCCTCGTTTCGGGCACTGAGTAGATACACCCAGAACTGGGCGTTAATCTATCGCTGGGCACACACTCACTCACACAGACACACACTATATGGGGCAATTTGGAGAACTCAATTGACTTGATCCATGTTTTTGGACTGTGGGAGGAAACCGGAGAACCCAGAGGAAACCCATGCGGACACGGGGAGAACATGGAAACTCCACCCAGATAAGGTTTCAAACCGGGAATCCCTATTGCTGAGAGGTGAACGTGCTAACCACTAAGCCACCATTCATTAGTTATTCATTCATTCATTATCTTCCGCTTTATCCTCTATTAGGGTCGAGGGGGGGGTCTCCATGCCCATCCAGAGGAGAACGTTTGGGCGCTGGGCAGATACACCCAGGACAGGGCGCCAATCTATCGCTGGACACACACACACACACACACATACACACACTACATGGGGCAATTTGGAGAACTCAATTGACTTGATCCATGTTTTTTGGACTGTGGGAGGAAACCGGAGAACCCGGAGGAAACCCACGCAGACACTGGGAGAACATGGAAACTCCACCCAGATGGAGATTCGAACCGGGAATCCCTAGCGCTGAGAGGCGAACGTGCTAACCACTAAGGCACCGTGCCGCCCGTTCATTAGTTATATTGGATAAAATTAAATTACATATAAAATGTGTCTGTCAGCAGTGGATAGCACATTCATTTCTAATAAATGATGGTTTTGGCTAAGTTTTTGAATAAATGAACCTGAGCTTCGTCAGAAAAGAATGAAACCGTTTTACAAGTCAGTCGCAGATGAGAAAATTTTAACAAGGTTTTGCTTGAAATACCATAAGTTTGAGACAGTTTGCGTCTTCAGAACAATTCTGACACTCTATGAAAGCTGAGAAGCTGCTCTTTGCAGCTAACATACAGTTATTACGGTAAGTTTACTCCCGATACTGGCGAAAAATATCTGTCTCCACACACACACACACACAGGTGCTTGGAAGCACAAACAGCTGACGGAGGAGAGGCGGCCAGAGAAAGCTGCTCTCATTTGATCTGGGGCTAGTGACGAAACATCCGGGGCTACAGCCCCGAAAGCCCAGGTCTAACAACGCCCCTGGCAGCAGTGTTCCTCTAACCATCATTTAGTGTCTCAGGATGTGTGTGGCAGAACATAGTCCTATTGAAAAGCATAATGTTTACCTGTCAGATGTTTGTGGATGTGTCAGGGGTCCAATGAAATCCCAGCTAAACAACCCCTCAATGCCATTATGGAGCCACCATGAGCCTCTAAAATCCCCCCCTTGTCATTTGGAATCCATTGCTTTATTGTTCTGGGTCATTTACAGTAAAGGAATACAGTGTGTCAATGTTTAACCAGAAGCAAGTAAAGCTTTTAAGACTTTATAGCTGATGATCACAGTCAGACTTTAAACTCCTCAGCTCTGACAGACCTTCAACCTCAGAGTAAGCAGAAAGAAAACCATGAGTTCAGGTAATGTATTTAATGTTAATGATTTAATGATGTCGATTTATAAAGACTCATCCAGGTTTTGAAAATTAGATTCAGATCTAATATTTTGTAATGGTACAAAATATTAGTCCGGTGAAGTATTCCCTCATTTTTTGATGATTTATAATTAGCTCGGTTGTGTTGTAAGGAAAGCTGTATGGTCTTTTCAGGTGCTGACATGGCTCCAAAAATCACAGTGGAGCTACTAAGGAAGCTGAGACAGGCAATGAAAAATGGAAACTTCCTTGCCGAGCCTATCCATGCATACATTGTCCCATCAGGAGATGCACACCAGGTCTGAGTTCATTTATTCAAAATATTAAAAGAAGAAAGTGTATTTTAAATGTTTGTTTATTATGTGGGTATACTATATTACAATTTAACATTAGAATGTTAGGAACTTGTGATGATTTACAGTTTCCAATACAAAATTTCAACATGTCATGCATTTTTTTTAAATAATAATGACTCAAATGTTTCAAGACATTTTATATTTTTAATTTACTCTTATTATTTTAAAATAATGTGAAAAAACTGAGCATTAAAATACACCTATTTAATAGTAATTTTTCCAATACTGTCATTATTGTAAGCAGCACCTGCATGATCCAAAATTTCCTGGGTTCAGTATGAATACAAATAAACAGATTTTGTAGATTTACAAGTTAAAATGAAACACAATCAGGGGAAATAACAGAATAGACTTTAAAATCTAACCTGATTGTAAACTATTGAGTACAGTTCAAAGAACACAGTTCAAACTTTTTAGCACATGCTGGAGATTTATATCAGATGATCATTTTAATCATACACTGAGACTATCAGTGTGTTACACAGTATAGAACACTGTAAACATAAAAAGTTAGTTGATGTAGGTTTCTTATAATAACAGTAATGCATAGTGTTTACCAATCTGCTTCTGAGAAAAGATTTACACATGAAGTACATGAACACAGAAATACAAATCATAAAAGGCTAAAATATTTTTACTTCTTGAACGAAGCACCACAAATACCCGTGTGACCATGTTTTTATTGGCTGTTGAAAGTTTTAATGGATTTTCAAGCTTTTAAGTTATTGATTTATGTATTTATTATCTTCAATCCTGTATAGAGTGAATACATTGCTCCTTGTGATTGCAGACGAGAATTTATCTGTGGATTTAATGGCTCAGCAGGTGTGTATATATGTGTGTGTGTGTGGGTGGGGTTTCCGTTTGTAATTTACAGTTTTGAAGTAATTTGGTATTTTATAAACTTGAATTGAAACGTCTAGATTTTCTGGGTAATGTTTCTTTGTGAAATAAGGAAAACATTTACACTAGTATAACTCACTTTACAGAAACTGAACTGTGTGTGTGTGTGTGTGTGTGTGTGTGTGTGTGTGTGTGTGTGTGTGTGTGTGTAGGTACTGCTATAGTGACGGAGCATCATGCTGCCATGTGGACTGATGGACGCTACTTTCTTCAGGCCAGCCAGCAAATGGACAACAACTGGTCTCTGATGAAAACCGGTAAAATACATATCTCAAGTCTCGTTGGTCCACCTGTTTTTTTTTATTATATATAACATTTTAATTTGATTGTGGGTTATACAGCTTGTCTCACTAACAGTTCACAAAGATTGACAAGCAGATAGGTCTCAGACGATAAATCACAGAGCTTTTTAGATTTATTTTTAGGATGAAAATAGGTTGTGTTGCGAATTTGCATATTATTCTGTTGTGAAATTGAAAAAAATATTTCCGTTGTAAAATTTATTTTAAAAGTGACACTGATATGGTTCAGGTTTGAAGGAAACTCTATCACAGGAGGACTGGCTTATTAGTGTCCTTCCTGAAAACGCTACAGTGGGAGTCGACCCCTGGATCCTTGCTGCAGGTTAGTTTGTTAAGCTGTTATTTGGCTTCTGACATAAGAATATATTTTGTAATTGGACTGCTTTGTGGGTGGTTTTAGATCAGTGGAAGAACATGGCTAAAGTACTGAACAGTGCTGGACACACTTTGGTCGCTGTTCAAGACAACCTCATCGATGCCATCTGGGAGGATCGACCGGTTCGTCCCTGCACGCAGCTTAGTGTTTTGGGGCTGAAATACACCGGTTAGAGCAAAAACACTCACATGACTTTTTTTCTCCACTTACCATATAGATGGACTTTGTAGTTTTACAATTACAGATTGTAGTACATCTGTTTTTTGTTAGTTCCCTGTTGGTTCTATGTTCTCTATTGGTCAGCACCATCACAGAACAGGTATACTGTAATTTGAATGGTGGATTGTTTATTTTCAGTTCTGCAGTGACACTGATGTGATGAGGGGGTTTTAGTGCAGCAGTGCTGCTGTAGTTTAATTCCAATACCTCAGGGACACTACTGAGATAGGAATAATTGTGCTATTTAAAATTGTGTACTATTGGGGTCTTGGCCATTAGAGAACAGAGTAAAGGGGACTAACACAGTACATAAAGATATATATATATATATATATATATATATATATATATATATATATATATATATATATATATATATATATATATATATATATTAAATTAGGATTGTACTGTGTAGGTCTCAGCTGGCAGGACAAGATCACCCTGCTGAGGGGGAAGATGGCTGAAAGGAAAATCTCCTGGTTTGTTGTGACAGCACTGGATGAGATTGCATGTGGGTATCATTGCACCATTTTGTATGTGTGTGTTTGTGTGTATAACTAATAAGTTATTGTTAATTTAAAATTGTATTATTATATTAGTTAACATTCATTCATTCATTATCTTCCGCTTTATCCTATATTAGGGTCGCGGTGGGGTTCCCCATGCCCATCCAGGGGATAATGTTTCGGGCGCTGGGCAGATAGACCCAGGACAGGGCACCAACCTATCGCTGGGCACACACTCACTCACACAAACATACTCTATATGGGGCAATTTGGAGAACTTAATTGACTTGATCCATGTTTTTGGACTGTGGGAAGAAACCGGAGAACCCGGAGGAAACCCACGTGGACACGGGAAGAACATGGAAACTCCACCCAGATGGGGATTCGAACCGGGAATTCCTAGCGCTGAGAGGTGAACGTGCTAACCACTAAGCCACCGTGCCATTAGTTAACATTTAATGTGTAATGTATTTGGAATTAATTTCAATAGATTTTTACAATCCTTGATTATTTTAACTCGTATAATGATGTTCTTCTTTTGTTTACAGGGTTGTTTAATTTGCGTGGCTCAGATATCGAGTACAATCCTGTCTTTTTCGCCTATGCCATAATTGGGACCAACAGCATTCGGTAACACAGACATATTCGCTCACCAGTCACTTTCATTATTAAGTTGTTGTTAAGAATAACCTGAGTTCACTGCTGATGTTTAGGTGTGTGATCTCCAGTTTCAATTAACACCTGCATGTCGTTTCTGATCAGGTTTTTTTTGGATGAAAATCGGGTTCAGGATCCATTGGTACGACAGCACCTAGAACTGGACACATCCTCTAAACTGGAGCTGAAAGTGCAGTGTTTACCCTATGGACAGATTTTCTCTGAGCTGCAGGCAATCTGCTCAGCCCTCGGTCCCAAAGAGAAAGTGTGGATCAGTGATAAGGCAAGCTGTGCCCTTACCCAGGTCATCCCTAAAGTGAGTCTCAGACACGCACTTATACATGATCATATTCCTCTAGTTGTCAGATGCATTTACACACACAAATGCATTCATGCATTTGCACATTCAGTCATTTACACATGGGTGAATTTAGTATCCGCAGTTTATTTACTGCCCTCCGATATTTAATTAGCAGCAGCTCGGATAAAGAGGTTTGCTAGCTGCAGGTGCTTAAAGCATGATTGGTCGATAAGAATGGGGCACAATAGGATAAAGGAAGTGCTGGCACAAAAAATGATTTAAATAATAGAATTGCTGGATTATCAGTACTATAGAATAAACATTCTAAATTCACTGAGTTTAAACTTTGCTCATCTTCAACAATAAATAGCAGAATAACTGATTATTTTAGGGAAACAATGCTTTAGTGTATTAGTAATACTAGTAATACTTTATCTGAGTTTTGTTGTAAATGATCTAATAATGGATCTAAAGTCTTTTATGGAACCATAATGACAATGTCCTTTCGAATCCAGATACTGATCCAGGGACATCTTAAAGCTACCAAGAGGTCATTTTTGAAAGACATACATGGCTCTATGGCTGAGCTAATTAGATTAAGCATGTTCTTTCTCTTCAAATGCCTTTTACTAAATTACTATATAAGGACTTTAACACAAAGCTGACGTGTATGACAATGGGTCATGGGTAGGTAGGTAGGTAAACTGCTCGAACTGACCTGGACCAAAATTTTGGACCAATCAAAATACACCCTATGTTTTGTGAAGCATGTCGGCAGCAACATTATTTTATTGTGTAATTTATTTAGTATTTTTTGTCCTCATTTAGATCCACAGATCTCCAATCCCTTACACACCTTTATGTCTGGCTAAAGCCGTGAAGAATCCAACAGAGATCCAGTGTATGAGGATGGCACATGTGAGTATAAGTGAAAGCTGATGAAAGACATGAGCTCTTATTGAGTATCTCTGATTAAGCTATATTAAGTGCTTATAACTGGATATAGCTAAATGGTTAAAGTTTAATATGTATGGTGAAAGCGAAATGTTTTATGTTGCATCTATTTTGACCTATGTTTACTAGTTTAACTTTCAATTTTCACTTAATATACCATGTACAAATTTTTAATGCTCTTACACCTCATGTTTCAGATTAAAGATGCTGTGGCCCTCTGTGAGCTCTTTGCCTGGCTGGAGAAAGAGGTAATGCACACCTGCCAAATGTGGGGACACCCTATCAGTGTGACTACATAAGCATTATCAAAAAAGTTTTTATGGAAAACACTTTTGTGGTTGTAATCAGCTTGAGTTGTTGCCATTTAGTTAGATTTTTGACATTTTAGTTAGTTTATAGTTCAAGTAATTTATTTATATAGCACGTTTTACGACAGTACATTGTCACTATTCAGCTTTACAGAATGAAAGCCTTTAAACCCCCAAAGAGCAAGATGATGGACAGTGGCCAGAAAAAAACCTGTGTTGTTAATATGAAACAGATGTAAGCTGTCAGGAGCTGTCCATGTATAAGTTAATTATTTTATATGGTGCTTTTTACAATAGTAGATTGTCTCGAAGCGCCTGTATAGTCTTCTAAACCTGAACAGTGCAGTGATCAGGTCACCATTTTCAAAAATGTGATAACCTATATCAGTTTGGTAATGCCAACAGAAATTCAGGTTCTGTCCAGTAGCTATCATTGTTGCGGTGCTCTGGAAGAGTTATGGCATGCTATGGCATATGCTAGAAAACCAACACACAATATGCAGAAGAGATATCCACACATTTCTGATTTTATAATGTGCATATTGTGTAAAAGACTGAACTACTATTAGCTATGCTCTGTTACAGATTCCCACAGGTACAGTGACTGAAATCTCAGCCGCCGATAAAGCAGAACATTTTCGAAGGCGAGTCAGTTATATACTAATAATAATACTCTGGTCCTCTACACCAGGCTCTTCCCATAACATGTTTACAAACCATCTTGAGATACTTCATACATTTTAATTATGTCAGTATTGTCTTTTTGTTTGAGTTTTACATGTAGAAATACGTTTCTTTTATAGTCAACAGAAAGAGTTTGTGGGTTTGAGTTTTCCCACTATCTCCAGTGTTGGACCAAACGGCGCCATTATTCATTACAAGTGGGTATTTTCACATTTTATTAATGTTCTTCATTCTGATTCTGAAACTTAGTACTGCAGCAAATCTCCAGATTTAATAATAATATACAATGTGAGTAATACCGTATGGACATATTTAAACAGCAACAACAAATTAGCACATGATAGATATTCCCAGTGAAGCTGGCCTGAATGAATGCTGAAATTTGATAAAGGCAACTATAGATTTACCAGAAATTTTATGTAAAGACTACAATATTATCGTTAAAGTATAAAATCCACACAAACATATGAGATTAATTTGTACACTGCATGCCGAAACTCTTGGAAAAACTCTAATTGTTTCAGGTTTTACTTAAGTTTTGTGTAAATGAAGAAACGTTTTCATAAAAAGCTTTTCCCTTTTTTGTGGCAGAAGTTCCTACAAATGTGTTGAACTTGCTTTTCACTTTTCTGTCCAGTTCAGCCTTAACAAGGTTTAAGTCTGACAGCTATGCAGTTCATTCCATTCTTTGAAGCATTCTGTCTTGTTCTTGTTTTCTTTTCGTTTGTCTTTGGAACTTGTTCAAATATGAGCCTCAGAACATCTAGGCACACACCAGAGGATATTGCATGAAGCTTAAATTTAATGCGGTAGCACTTTTTGTCCAGTGTATTAGTCACCCTGTACAAGTTGCCAACCTTAGGTGCAACATAACAACCCCAGGACATTCTTATCCATGTTTTGCATGCATGGAAAATAAGTGTTAAAACCATTTTAAATACTTATAACTTTTTAATAAGTGATTTTAGTTGTGCACTAATGAACACTGGGTAAGAATTTTATATTATTCCGGGCCAGTATAATGTAGATGTTCAAAAGGTGTGTGTGTGTTTTGAACTGAACTACAATGTTAGTTTGATTTCATGCATGTAAAATGCTGTGTACAGATGCTTAATAAAGACTTTTTATTGATTAATACTGTATTCTGTCTTAGGCCGCTTCCAGAGACAAACAGAACACTCTCCCTTAATGAAGTTTATCTGATTGATTCCGGAGCTCAGTACATGTATGTATAAAACATGCAACATATGCAAACATTTTAATTATTTCAAAAAAATTAGAGCCTCAGGTTTTGGTTAATTTGCTGTGGCATTGATTTTAAATGTATCCAACTTCACAATATTTATTTCTGTACAGAGTTGCATTCATTTTTCGCTGAGTTAATATGAAAATCGTTAAGCCAGCCTTTTACAGTTTAAGGCCAGTGTTTATTTTTGCCTTTATCACCAAGGATTATGTCTCTGACATCAGACATTTTGAGCAGTTAGATAACCTGGTCATGCAGTGCGTTCTCTACTGACTTTATCTAATGATTACATAACAATGTTCAGCCTTGACCTGACCCAAAAAAAACCACTCAAATAATTCTACATTATAATACCATGTTTTTCAGCTGTTCTTAAACAGCATTTTAAAAAAAACTTGCGTTTCCTCATTAAGAGGCACATTTAAAACTCTTACATTTGGGCATGTTCTCATATGATCATATAGCTGGGCATGACTGTCGGTTACAAGGCTGTTAAGAGTGTAAAAATACAATGGTAAGATTTCAAATATCTTCTCTACAGGGATGGGACCACAGATGTGACGCGTACAATGCATTTTGGCACGCCATCAGACTATGAAAAGGTTAGGCAGGCATTGTCTCCAACACCTTGCCATAATCCCTTCAAAACCAAATAAACGGGCATCAGCTTCTCTCGCTCCCTCTGGTGAATAGATTCTAAATATATAACCTATCTGCATTTTTTTCAGGAATGTTTCACATATGTACTGAAGGGTCACATTGCTGTCAGCGCCGCCGTGTTCCCGAATGGAACCAAAGGTACATCATATCTCATGGACAGCTACATGCACAGGCCTAGGTTGTGCTTGATTTAATTGTCAGCCATACCAAAATGCTTTTTGCAATCTGCAGTAATTTGTTTGTTTTCATATTCTATTAATAAAATAAATACATTTTAAATAATAAATTGACAATTGTTTATATATATATATATATATATATATATATATATATATATATATATATATATATTAGGGAAGGTAAATGCAGCGTGATGTACTGACGTGTATTTATTAATGTTTGTGATATAAGGACACCTGTTGGACTCATTTGCGAGAGCTGCCTTGTGGGACTCAGGACTGGATTACCTGCATGGGACGGGTCACGGTGTTGGCTGCTTTCTCAATGTCCATGAAGGACCCTGTGGCATCAGTTACAAAACCTTTGCTGATGAACCCCTTGAGGCCGGGATGATCCTTAGCGATGGTACAGTAACCTGGTGCTCACCTCAGCAACATTTAGGCTTGTGTAGCTGGTAAACTTGGAAGAAGTGGGCTGTATATGTACTCAAATGAATCTATCCAATTTTTCAGAAATATGTAACAATAAATACTGTTAATATATTCAATGTTAACAATTGTAATACAATCATTTACCATAAACCACAAATTGATGTTAACAGTAAATTTGAACTAAAGAAATTCATACATAGATATAATTTAACAGCTAATATACATTTCACAGTACACAATGTTTGAAATATTTTTAATGTCATACATATATTTGTAGAGCAGGTTCTTAAACCCTTGTGCTCATTGTTCATCCTCCATGATTATCTATTTAACTAAATCATCTTGTCATTTTTTTTTTAGAACCTGGATATTATGAAGATGGGTCTTTTGGCATTCGGCTGGAGAATGTTGTTCTTGTTGTTCCAGCAAAGACAAAAGTAAGAGCTTTGTACTCGGTGCAGTGGGTTTACCAATTATAATTTCAACCGTCATTCATTTATTGGGTTTTATTAAGACATAAATCTATTAGTTCCATGACCAAAATTTTATAGTCAATGTGTCTAATACGTTTTTAAGAATATTACGGTTTGTGCACTGGTCACCACCCCAAAAAGAGCAATTGTGTGATCTTTGTGTGATCTTTGTGTGACTTGTGATATTTATTAGTTATAACTCGCTGTAAATAAGATCTGGTTTGTGTGTTAGTGGTTTTAACATGGTCATTCTATTGGCAGGTTCTCTAAGGTTTTGTTTGGTTGATGGGGTATAAAGAGAAAATGAGATATAGACTTAACTAATGCTGTTTTCTATTGTAAGATTACCTTATTAAGTCGTATTATATTGGCTTCTGAAGTTATAATTAAACAAATGACTGTTCCATCAGTTTTAATAGTACTACAAGTGTTAAGAGTACTACTGAGAGTTGTACAATTCTTACTCTTGAATCGAACATAAATATGATTTAAACTTAATTCAGGAGCTCATATGATCTGCACATACAGGGTTACAAGATAAAAATCATGTCAGCTTTGTTAAAGAGATTCCATCCATTCATTATCTTCCACTTTATCCTCTACTAGGGTCGCGGTGGGGTTCCCCATTCCCATCCAGAGGAGAACGTCTCGGGCGTTGGGCAGATACACCCAGGACAGGGTGGCAATCTATTGCTGGGCACACACTCACTCACACACACACACTCTATATGGGGACATTTCGAGAACTCAATTGACTTGATCCATGTTTTTGGACTGTGGGAGGAAACTGGAGAACCCGGAGGAAACCGGGAATCCCTAATGCTGAGAGGCGAACGTGCTAACCACTAAGCCACCCTGTTAAAAGAAATTATTATTATTTAATCTTATTGTAGTAGACTATTCAATGCTTTATTAATATCTGTGTTCACTTGTCCCAAAAAAATGTAGTTTGCTGGATTTTTAATATGATTTTTCTTTCTCTCTCTCTCAGTATAACTACAGAAACAGAGGCAGTCTGACATTTGAACCCCTCACACTTGTTCCTATTCAGCTGAAGATGATTAAAACCGAGCTGCTCACCCAAAAAGAGGTGAGAAAAATACTGTGTATATAAAAAAGATAATCTTGAACTAGGTCCTGTTATGCAATATGAGTGTCAGACCTCACAAATGCTTGATTGGATAAATGTACACAGTCCAAAAGGCTTCATAGAAAAGTAGATTCTGTTACTGCTAAAGAGAAGAATCAACTTTGAATGTGCTGTTTTTAAAGCACCTGTAGCTGTAATGTGTAGATCCCTATAGTTTACTTCATATTTAACATGTTCTCCTCTTTGATATTAAAGTGTGCATGTAGAAATGTTTACATGTGTTATTAATTTGCTAAATTTTTGCAGACTGTAATAATTGAGTTCATAAGGAATACGTTTTTGTTTGCAGATTGATTGGTTAAACAATTACCACCGGCAGTGTCGTGAGATTGTTGGTGCAGAGCTGGAGCAGCAGGGCAGAAAGGAAGCACTGGACTGGTTGGTCAGAGAGACTCAGCCAATCACATAAGTGCGCTTTTTTTTTTTTTTTTTTTTTGTTAAATGTTTTCCTCATGTTAACCATAAAGCATCCACCCATCATTTTAAATCAGAAAATAAACACAGAGATGTAAACTGTGTCCAATCTTTTATTTCAACAACCCCCCCCCCCCTCCTGTGCCGGCTGCAAACACGATTTCTATATTAGTTAAAAACATTGCAACCAATACTGCACTCCGAGGAAGTGGCCCTGACCTTCTGCTTACTTCCACTTCCTTTGTGTGTGCAGATTAAATGTTTTATTCTCTATAGTTGCATGAAAAATGAGGGCATTTCTTTTGCTAAACCACCCTGAGTGAGTGTGAGGGTGTCATCAGTAAAACACTCAACTGAATGAGGATTGATGTCAATGTAGTAGATTGAAGTCTCATTGTATTTGAGTTCCGGGTTTCCAGAGCAGCCCACACGGCGAGTTCTGTACACTCTGTGAACGTCGTACAAATTTTAACTTTACGGGCTCTTTCCCAGGGTCACATGACTTGACCCTCTCATCAACAAGTTTACACTGCTGCCTCCTATATGACACAAGAACAACAGAGTTTCTTATAGATACAGTCTGTACACCTTTACCTTTATACAGTTATCTATTCTATTTTTTGAAATTCCCTTTAATTCAAAATTTGTCAAAATTTTAGGGATCAATTTGTTTTACCTTCTTTTGATGCAGTAGGAGAAGCTGCATGCGATGGCTGTTACAGTGAGGATACACACAGCAATGGAGAGCAGTGAGATGTTAAACAGCTTACACTCTACATTCAAGATACAAATGATTCAACTTTATTCCAGTTAACATCTAAAAGCTATTTCTAAGATATATAACAATTTAGAGAGAATGAATAACATAACCGATTCCAGTTTACCATAATTCTGTCCTTTGTCTGCAGGACATATATTATATAAGGCACAAGTGAGGGGCATTATTGTAAATTAATCTTAGAAAAGAAGTGTTTTTAAGCAAATTTTGGGTTACACCTAAAAGTAAGATAAATTTCCTTATTCTTTTTATAAAACGTATACAAACACAGTAAAATAACAAAAAGTGTTTATAGAAGACAAAATCCCTTTATGTTACGTGATTTAAAATGATGTATATCACATATTGATACAAATAAACATGAATGTGGTGTGCATTATGTCAATAATGTCACCGCTGAACAAATGGCTCAGCCAATCAGATTGAAAATTATATATTTTTATTTTTATACTATATATATATATATATGTATATATATATATATATATATATATATATATATATATATATATATATATATATATATATATATACATACACGGTGGCTTAGTGGTTAGCACGTTCGCCTCTCAGCACTAGGGATTCCCGGTTCGAATCCCCATCTGGGTGGAGTTTTCATGTTCTCCCCGTGTCTGCGTGGGTTTCCTCTGGGTTCTCTGGTTTCCTCCCACAGTCCAAAAACATGGATCAAGTCAATTGAATTCTCAGAAATTGGCCCATATAGAGTGTGTCTGTGTGAGTGAGTGTGTGCACAGCGATGGATTGGTGCCCTGTCCTGGGTCTCTCTGCCCAGCACCCGAGACGTTCTCCCCTGAATGGGCATGGGGAACCCCACCGCGACCCTACTAGAGGATAAAGCAGGAAATAATGAATGAATGAATATAAATATATATATATATATATATATATAGGCGGCTTAGTGGTTAGCACATTCACCTCTCAGCGCTAGGGATTCCCGGTTCGAATCCCCATCTGGGTGGAGTTTCCATGTTCTCCCCGTGTCTGCGTGGGTTTCCTCCGGGTTCTCCGGTTTCCTCCCACAGTCCAAAAACATGGATCAAGTTAATTGAATTCTCAAAATTGCCCAATTTAGAGTGTGTATGTGTGAGTGAGTGTGTGCCCAGCGATGGATTGGCGCCCTGTCCTGGGTCT